>LNAC01000013.1:1050497-1119796 GCA_002007465.1 Ailurus styani | reverse complement strand
CCCCCCTCACAAAAATATGAGACACAAAAAAAAAAATAATATATATATATATATATATATATATATATATATATATATATATATATATATCACCTTTTATTTATCCATTCATAAGTCAATGGGCACTTGGCTCTTTGCAAAGTTTGGCTATAGTTGAAAATGCTGCTATAAACATTCAGAGGCATGTGCCCCTTTAAATCACTTCTTTTGTATCCTTAGGATAAATACCTAGTAGTGCAATTGCTGGATCATAAGGTAGTTATATTTCTATCTTTTTGAGAATTCTCCATACTGTTTTCCAGAGTACCTGCACCAGTTTGCATTCCCACCAACAGTATATTCTCAACCATATTCTCACCAACATCTGTTGTTTCCTGTGTTGTTAATTTTAGCCATTCTGACAGATATGAGGTGATATCTCATTGTGGTTTTGATTTATATTCCCCTGGTAATGAGCGATGACATTGAGCATCTTTTCATGTGTCTGTTGGCCATCTGGATGTCTTTGGAAAAATATCTGTTCATGTCTTCTGCCCATTTCTTAACTGGATTATTTGTTTTTTGGGTGTTGAATTTCATAACTTCTTTATGTATTTTTGGTACTTTTTGTCTGATATGTCATTTGCTAATATTTTCTCCCATTCTGTACATTTCCTTTTAGTTTTGTTGTTTATTTCACTGTGCAAAAGATTTTTATCTTGATGAAGTCCCAATCCTTCATTTTTGCTATTGTTTCCCTTGCCTCTGGGGATCCCTCTAGTAAGAAGTTGTGATGGTCAGTGTTAAAGAGGGTACTGCCTGTGTTCTCCTCCAGGATTTTTATGGTTTCAGGTCTCACATTTAGGACTTCCATCTATTTGAATTTATTTTTGTGTATGGGGTAGGAAAGTGGTCCAGTTTCTTTCTTTTGCATATTCCTGTCCAGTTTGCCCAACACTATTTGTTGAAGAGACTGTCTTTTTTCATTGGACATTCTTTCCTGCTTTGTTGAAGATTAGTTTACCATATAGTTCTAGATTGATTTCTGGGCTTTCTATTCTATTCCATTCACCTATGTGTTTATTTTTGTTCTAGTACCATCCTATCTTGATAACTACAGTTTTGTAATATAGCTTGCAGTCCAGAATTGTGATGCCTCCAGCTTTGCTTTTCTTTTTCAAGGTTGTATTGGCTATTCAGTGTCTTTTTTGGTTCCATACAAATTTTAGGATTGTTTGTTCTAGCTTTGTGAAAACTGCTGGTGTTATTCTGATATGGATTGAATTATATGTGTAGATTGCTTTGGATAGTATAGACGTTTTAACAATATTTGTTCTTCCAATTCATGAGCATGGGATGTTTTTCCATTTGTTTGTATCCTCTTCAATTTCTCTCATAAGTGTTGTATAGCTTTCGGAGTACAGATCTTTTCCTCTGGTTAGTCCTTGGTATCTTATCGTTTCTGATGCATTTGTAAATGGGATTGATTCCTTTATTTCTCTTTCTGCTGCTTCGTTATTGGTGTGTAGAAATGCAACAGATTTCTGTACATTGATTTGTGTCCCGTGACTTTGCTGAATTTGTGTATCAGTTCTAGCAATTTTTTGGTAGAATCTTTCGGATTTTCTACACAGAGGCCATGCTGACTGTGAATAATAAAAGTTTGACTTCTTCCTTGCTGATTTGGATACCTTTTATTTCTTTTTATTGTCTGATTGGTGAGGATAGGACTTCCAGTGCTATGTTAAATAACAATGGTGAGAATGGACATCACTGTCTTGTTCCTGACTGTAGAGGAAAAGCTCCATTTTTCCCCCATTAAGGATGATATAAGCTGTGGGTCTTTCATATATGACCTTTATTATGTTGAGATATGTTCCATCTATCTCCACTTCAAGGGTGTTTATCAAGAATGGATGCTGTATTTTGTCAAATGCTTTTTCTGCATCTGTTGAGAGGATCAAATGGAACATATTCTTAATTTATTAATGTCGTGTATTATGTTAATTGATTTGGAGGTATTGAAGCACCCCTGCAGTCTAGGAATAAATCCCACTTGATCATGGTGAGTAATTCTCTTACCGTCCTGTTGGATTTGATTTGCTAGTATCTTGTTGAGAAATTTCGCATCCATGTTCATCAGGGATATTGGTCTGTGATTCTATTTAGTGGGGTCTTTGTCTGGTTTTGGAATTAAGGTAATGCTGGCCTTGTAGAAACGGTTTTATTTCTTCCCATTTCTGTTTTTGGAACAGTTTGAGAAGGATAATTAACTCTTCTTTAAATGTCTGGTAGATTTCCTCTGAGAAGCCGTCTGTCCCTGGACTTTTGTTTATTGGGGGATTTTTGATTAGTGATTCAATGTCTTTGGTCACTATGGATCTGTTCAATGTTTTTATTTTTTCCTGTTTGTGTTTTGATAGTTTGTATGTTTCTAGGAAATTATCCATTTCTTCCAGATTACCCAATTTGTCAACATATAATTTTTCATAGTAGCCATAGCATGCACATGTGTGTGTGTTTGTCTGTTTGTTTCATTCTGAAACCCTACGCTTTTTTGGTTGGAGCATTTAATCCATTTACATTCAGAGTAATTATTGATAGATAATTAATTTTGTGCTATGTATTACCTGTGCAAAGTCCTTGTTTCTTAGATTTTCTCTATTCCTTTCTAGTCTTTGTTGCTTTTGGTCTTTCTTTCCCAAAGAGTCCCTATTAATATTTCTTGCAGGGCTGGTTCAGTGGTTATGAACTCCTTTAGGTTTTTTTGTTTTTTGTTTTTTGTTTTTTTGCCTTGGAAACTCTTATCTTTCTTATTCTGAATACTAGCCTTGCAGGATAAAGTACTCTTGGCTGCATATTTTTCCCTCCAGCACAGTGAATAATCATGCTACTTTCTTCTGCCCTGCCAAGTTTTGCAGAGAGATCTGCTGTTTACCTGATTTGTATTCCCTTGTAAATTAGGGATTTCTTTTCCCTTGCTACTTTTAGAGTTCTTTTCTTATCTCTGTATTTTGCAAATTTTACTACAATATGTCTTGTTAGAGGCTGCCTTTTGTTGATTTTACTGGGAGTTCTCTGTGCCTCCTTAGATTTGGAGGACTGTTTCTTTTCCCAGATTAGGGATGTTTTCAACTATAATTTCCTTAAATAAACCCTCTTGTCCTTTCTTTCTTTTCTGGAATTCCATGATAACAATGTTATCATGCTCTATGGAATTGTTGAATTCTTAAGTCTAACTTAGTGATCCAATATTTTTCTTTCCCTTTTTTTCAGTTCATTATTTTCCATAATTTTATCTTCATTATCATTTATTTGATTCTTCTGATTCTTTCATCCTTCTGGTCATTACATAAAGTTGGTTTTGTAGCTTGGTAAAGCATTTTTTTTTAAGCCTGGCTAGTGTATAGGTCTTTTTTCTCTGCCATAGGGAACTTCCTAGTATCTTCTACGCTTTTGTCAAGTCCAGCCAGTATCCTTATAGTTGTTGTTTTAAATTTTGGTTCAGGCATATAACTTATATCTGTTTTGATTAGATGCCTGGCCATGACCCCTTCTTGATCTCTATTTTGGGATGAATTCCTCAATCTCAACATTTTTTCTAGGTACCTGTTTTCTCTGTTACAAAAGCCTATTATGTTTCCTGATCCTGAGAGTAATGGTTACATTAAGAAGAGGTCATATACTGTCCTGGGCCTGGTGCTTCAGAAAGTGTTTTTGGTGTATGCTGTGTGTACTCTGCTTTTAGGTTTTGGTTGCTCTTTCCCTCAGGTCAGTCCTCTACAGAGTTTTTCCTTGCCTGCAGTAGGGAGAGATTGAACCTTGTCCAGTGTATAGTAAGTTTTAAGTAAGTTATGTTTGGTCTGCTTGTTAAAGAAGGTTAGATACTATTTCTCCTAGAGCTGAAGCTTTGCACCACTTTATCATCAGTAAACTAGATGTTTGCAGAGAATTTGTGCTGTTTTCTTAGTGATGGGCCTGCTGCTGCTCAGGCTTTCAGCCACACTTGCCCTTAGAAAAAACAAAGCAGAGCAAAACAAAAAAACCTGCAGAACACAGGTGGGCAAGGCCTAGTGTAAGCAGCTTATATCTGCATGACTGAGTTGGATTTATCCAGAAATAAAGGTTACTTTAATGTTTGAAATAAATCAGTGCAATAGATATCACATGATTATTAAATAATTTTAAAAAGCATTAGGTGTTATTAGAAAGCCTTAGCAAACTGTAAAATGAAAAAAAAAACTTTCTTAATCAATAAAGCACATCTAAAAACTCTCCAGCAATTTGAAATTAAGAAAAAGATTTCCAGGGGCACCTGGGTGGCTCAGTCATTATCCATCTACCTTTGACTCAGGTTGTTATCTCACGGTCCAGGGATGGAGCCCCACACCAAACTCCCTGTTCAGGGAGTCTGCTTCTCCCTTTCCCTCTACCCCTTCACCCCAACTTGTGCTCTGTCTCTCAAGTGCTCTCTCTGTCTCTCTCATGTTCTCTCTCTCTTTCAAATAAATAAAATCTTTTAAAAAAAGGATTTCTGTTATCACCATCTCAATGTAACATTGGAATGAAGTACATTGACAATAAAAAAGGTAAATGAAAATTAAAAGTTTAAGAAACAGAAATAAACTACTTTTATAATAAATGGTGTGGTTTTATATGTAGACTATACCTTTATTATGTCTAGCTTATGATCTCTCCTCCTCAAAGTCTAGGCTTTCTGAATCACTCCTCTTTCATTAACTTCAGCCTCATCTTTAGTTAGTATTACTATTTAGTTAGTAGTATTTCTTTTACTTAATATAAAAATAGAACATCTCAAATAGCACTAGTAAAATTTTCCTCTTCATTTAACTTGTATATGATCTCTCTCCACTGATACTGTTATTAAATAGGAGCCTATTATTCCCTTATCATCTCCTTCTTACTAATCAAACTCATATAATGTTATTTATAAAATAACATTGCACAATGCTCTGGTTAAGTTGGGCAATTATTTTTATATTTTATTTTTATGCTTATGTTTTAATTCCACTGAAAATGTTCTCTATGACTCTTGATTTCTAAGGATCACTGGATATTGTACTCAATGATTCTTTAAAATCCTCCATTCTGTTGATGTAATCACTCCATCTTTTTAAATTTTTTTATTTATCATGGCTTATCAAATATCTTTTGTGGATCCATCTTCTTCCAATAGTTTACTAACTGTCAGTATATTCTTTGCCTTCTGCTCTGTGGTGATATATTCAACCCTTGTCTTTTCTCTGACATATAACTTGATGAATCTCAATCTAGACGTCTTAATTGGTCTAAAAATACATAGCTGGTATCTAATAAATTTCATAAACCTTCTTTAATATTAGGAATGAAGGCCCAAAGATGAAAAAATGCATTTCTTCTCAAATACCCAGAAAAATATGAAAATAATCACCCATGCACACTTCAAACTGCAATACGTGCTAAAAAGAGATAGATATATTGGGCCCCTGGGTGGCTCAGTGGGTTAAAGCCGCTGCCTTTGGCTCAGGTCATGATCCCAGGGTCCTGGGATCGAGGCCCACATCGGGCTCTCTGCTGGGCAGGGAGCCTGCTTCCTCCTCTCTCTCTGCCTGCCTCTCTGCCTACTTGTAATCTCTCTCTCTCTCTGTGTCAAATGAATAAATAAACTCTTAAAAAAAAAAAGAGATAGATATGTGTAACAGGAAGTTTGACACCAAGATAATTTTATCCAGTCAAGTATGTATGGAAAGCCTTTTCTAATGAAGTAAAATAATTTCAGGTAGTAGCCTCAAACTCGGCAGAAGAGATTTTCACACAGAACAGAGCTAGCATGTGCAAGGACTCTATGATAGCAAAGAACAGGACACCCTGTAGGAATTATATGGGCAATATAGTTGGAATGGTGAGAACAAAAAGGTGTGTTTGTTGCAAGATGAAGATGGAGAGGGACAGGTTCCAAAATAAAAAGGCATGTTAAGTTTTTTTTTTAATTATTCTTTGTTAACATAGCAGGAGGAAATAATTTAAAGTATGAATTACAATAGTTGTCTTATGTGGATTTTTAATTTATGACTTTTGCATCTATGTAAACATTAGACTGATGGGGTACAAGAAGGACAACAAATATTATCTAGAGGCTATCACTGTAAATTGGTATGGGGAATATAGATTTCTGTTGGGGTAGAGAAGTGTACAAGGATCCAGAGAAACTTGCATTATTTTAGACATAATCGGAAGTTTCCATTGAGAGGACCTGGTGATATATGATATGGAGAATGAGGGTAAGTTAAAGATTTCATCAAATTATTATAATCATATAACTGGATTGTTGATCATATTGTTGCTAAGATACCTGAAAGAAAATTAAGTTTATTTTTGTCAAGAGAGGACACTTTGATATTTGTTTGTTTTTGAGATCTCAAAGAAAAGAAGCCACATAAGCATTTGGAAATATATATATACATATATATATATGTATATATACACACACACACACACACACACACACACATATATATACATATATATGTATATATGTGGCATAGAAGTGAGGTATCTGGGAAATATAAATAAATTAGTGAAATATTTGTATATAGACCGTGAACTATACATGTAGGCACAAATATGATTTTTAAGCAAATATATTTCTTATGTAATATAATTGAGAAGAAAGACAAAGGCAGAATCCTCATTAATTCAATCAGTGTTGGAGAAGAAGACAATGATTCTGTAAAGAAAACATGGAAGTAACAAAGAGGAAGAGAAAGTAGATCAGAAAAACTTAGAAACATGTGCATCAAAAATGATGGGGCAACCATAGTGTTAAAGGCTGGCAAAAAGATGAAGACTGATGGATGTCCGTTTAATACTGTTGTCCTTAGCAGGAACTGTTACATTGGAAGTGATGGAAAAGAGCAATAGCATAATACCTAATATGTGCGGATGCTGTTCTAAGCACATTAAATATATTAACTCATTTAATCATTAGAATGAGAAACAAGGCACACACTTTTTTATAACACTCACTACACAGATGAAACAATTATGGCATAGAAGCTCTAATTATAAGATGGCTAAAAAATCAGGTGTCTAGTAAATATTTGGAATTTGGATATAAGATGTCTGTTTAATGAGTCCTTGACTATTTTTGATAGCAAGCATAAAGTAGTTTGGAGTAAGATGTAATGAAATAGGAGGGAAATAAATAGAAAGTAGACACAGATAATTCTTCAGGAGAAAATAAGACACATATTTAAGTAAATGTAAATGAATATTGACCATATTAAGGTAACAATAATGTCTGGTACAATAATATAGAAATAATTAAAACATACATAAAACAACATAATTCAAATGGGTGCTATATGCAGTTGAGTTGTTCCAAGGTCTTTGCATTTTCTAAGAAATGTATATTTGCCTTTCATCAAAATGCAGCTAGGGGGCCACCTGGGTGGCTTAGTGGGTTAAAGCCTCTGCCTTCGGCTCAGGTTATGATCTCAGGGTCCTGAGATGGAGGCCCGCATCGGGCTCCCTGCTTCCTCCTCTCTCCTCTCTCTCTGCCTGCCTCTCTGCCTACTTGTGATCTCTCTCTCTGTGTCAAATATATAAAATCTTTAAAAAAAATGCAGCTAGGGATTTTTAGATTAAGCACTGAAATAATTGTGAAGAAAAACATAAATACCAAGAAAATGGTGAGGCTAGATAAAATTCAGTAAAAGAGTATCATATAATGATAAATAACAAAGATTAATCTCAACGATACATTGAATGTATTTAGACTTTATCTCTGGAAAGGATTTAGTGGGCAGAAACAAGGTAGTGATTCTGTTGTCACACAGAAATATCTGATTAATTACAAAAATCACAATTTTAGTTACATTTGAGAGCTATGGAAGCAACAATAAATTAAAATTCCAGAGAAAGAAGTCCTTCCTAAGTGTAATGATATCATTGGTTATTTTCTCTCAAGAATACTTGTTGGTCTGACATTAGAGATTTTGAGGACAGGCGAATGTACCAGGGGAAAGGTGGCGAATTAGACTTTTCTCCTGCAAAATAGACCAATAAAAAATACAGAAATTCTCTCCCTTTTCTAACAACAAAATCATCCCTTGTCCTTACACTAAATATTATCACGGATTGGGGTACAAATCAAGTGTCAAGTCTCAGTTAATTCTGGATTCCAAATTTCCTTTTTACATAGCTATCTAAGGATTTTTACTGTTTCTACTTAAGTGTCCTATGTGAAAAACACAGAAAAACATAAATAGGAAAATACTAAGTGAATTAAATTAAATAGCTACTTATTGATGATGTGCTTTCAACAGACTACTTCATTAGTTTAATCAATATCTCATGACTGCTTTTTTTAATTTTAAAACTTTTAATCTAATCCTTGTAGTAAGAATATAGAGATACAGAGGAAAACTAAATGAAAAGTAAATCTAACTTAAATTAAAACATCCCCTGATTTAAATTGGAACATTGACATTTGTAAATAATTTGTTAGAGAGCATTTGGTATAGGGTAAGCACATCAAATGATACATAAATCTAAAATCAACTAACATTAGAGATAGAAAAAAGGTTAGTTAGGGGATTGAACATATGAAGGTTGTAAAAGGCAACTTAATTGCTTAAAATTTTAATTGAATATAGGATATACATGTCACTTTTCATTTGCAAGCATATTGATTTGTTTCCTTCCAGTGCTTTGAAATCTTATGAGGAAGTTTTATGTGTTCATTTCTATTTAACTTATGAAAACATGAACCATTTTATGAAATCCTTATATTCTTTTATAATCATAGCAGTGAATGGGCCTCAATTACAAAATATTTTATCTTGAAAAAGTCACATTTTTAAGTGTCACAGTTTTAAATGTCATGAAAATGATTTCTGAATATGTTTTATACATATGTTCCCCAAATGAGGTATGATATTTACTTAATTAATTATAATTTCTCTCTCCTTTGTTTTTCCCTCCCTCTTTCTTTAGCATTAATATGCCTATACATATGTGTTTATATATGCAAACTATACTCTAAAAATGCAATAAATACATTTTAAAAACAAAGTATTATGAAACCATAGAAGAATTATCAAAATCCAAAAATGACACTAATACAGTCCTGTAATCTCACATACAGACTCTATTCTCATTTCTCTAGAGGTCTCACTGATTTTTTTTCAAAGATCCAAGATAAGATATCACATTTATTTTTGTTAAAAAAGACATGTGTTTAAATCTTTGGCCTGGGGCACCTGGATGGCTCAGTGGGTTAAAGCCTCTGCCTTCGGCTCAGGTCATGATCTCAGGGTCCTGGGATGGAGCCCTGCATCAGGCTCTCTGCTCAACAGTAGACTGCTTCCTCCTCTCTCTGCCTGCTTCTCTGCCTACTTGTGATCTCTCTCTGTCAAATAAATAAATAAAAATCTTTAATAAAAAAATAAAAAATAAAAATCTTTGGCCCATTGAGTGCTAACTAAATCACGTCTCCAGTTTAGCACATGTGTATATTATCTCATTTAATATTTACAGTGACCTCTGATATACATTGTTATCTCTGCTTAACAGGTGAAGGGAATGAGGCTCAGGGAAGTTGACTAACTTTCCTAAGGCCAAGAAAGGTTTTTTTTTTCTGATTCCAGACCAGGCTTCTTTGTTAAATCTAGCTTCTGGAAGAAAGGGAGAGGCCTCAAGGCTTCCCTACAGGAATTTTACTAACAGTTTGTGCTTGAAAAAGAGTGGCAGGACATTCTGCCTAATGCTTCAATAACTAAAGAATAAAGTTTTAATCTTGCTTTGGAGGCTTAAAAAAGTAAATAAATGAAAATAAATATCCTTGGCCTAAAGACAATTTTCCATAAATCTTCATATAGAAGTATCCGTCATTCGGGTTTTGTGTGTGTGTGTGCATATGAATCAAAAAGACATTATAAGTACGCATCATTTGCTAATAAGTACTGAATATGTGACTCCCACATTTGGGCATTTGTGATTCATCATGGGAATTCTTTCATAATAAGTAAATATTTAAACAGGGTAAAATTGAAAATATGATGGACTATAATGAAAACCAAATACATAATGAACAAATATTTATTCCACATTTGTGTCACTAGTAGATTTTGCATTCACACTTATCAGAGAATACTTAAAATCTACTTACATTAATAATATAAAAACACAAACATACACAGACTCCCACTGAAGGTGTTGCTCTACTAACTTATACAGAGAAAGCTACTCTAGGCCTCCATATAGTTTAAAAGACTTAATTAAGGGGCACCTGGATGGCTTAGTCAGTTAAGCGTCAGTCAGTTAAGGTCCCGATCTCAGGGTCCTGGGATTGAGTCCCACAATGGGGTCCATGCTCAGTATAAAGTCTGCTTCTCTCTCTTTCTCTCCCTCTGTGCTCACTCTCTCTCTCTCAAATAAATAAATAAAATCTTTTTTTAAAAAAATCTAATTAAAATAGTTACTTTTGTAAATCATATCAAAGATCTTCACTGCTAAGTACATTTTTTTATTTTTAATGTCATTAATCCTTATATGAATGGAGTGAATATATGATAAAAATACTGGGATATAAAATTAGAAATCAATATCTTTCTAGCTTAAGACAGTTTTAGCATCACTTTATTCCATTTTTCAAACCCTCAAGTTATTAATCCTTAAGAGTGTAACTTTTTTGCAAAGTATAGTCAACTCTTAAATAAAATCTGGGTAGGAAATGCAGAAAATGTAAGTATTTTAATCAGTCAAATATATAAAGACAGAACATTAGATATTTTCTTTACATAAATTCTTAAAAAGGATTTATAATAAACAATTTGCCAGTTTTACTATGATACCAATGATTTTACTGTTCATTTTCCTGTGTTACTAAATTAGTAAATTGTTTTTGTGCTATAAGCTTTCTATTTGTTAAAAGATTCATAAATGCCAATACCAAGAATGATATCCTAAATTTACAAATTTGAAAAAAAACAATAATATAAAAACAGTCTTGTATAGTGATTATTGTATGCTGGTATGTGTTTACAGTCTCTTTAATATGTTCTCATTATAAATTTCCTATGCATAATGTCTTTATTAAAGCATTTTAGCACATTAACACATTTAATTTCATAGCATGATACTTTGTGCCAATTATGAACCAGGCTGTATTCTAAAAATTTTACATATATTAACTTCATTAAATTCATGGCACACAACTTTTTATGAAATAAATATCAGTCACAAGTACATTGTTAGCCAAATTATATATTGAAGAAAATTTGCCTTTATTGTTTAATTATCTGTAACAAATTCATGATGAAAAAAACTCCATTCACAAGTACTATTGTAAAATTTAAAAGAAAACATAGGAAAATAAAAATAATCTTATGCCCATGACTTAAGAAAAGATTTCTAAGATACTGTGCCCCAAACAATATATCATTGGAATTTTTTAAAAAAGTGCTACCTCAAAGACTCTAATAGAAGAATGAAATGACAAGAAATAGACTGGGAGAAAATATTAGCAAATTGAATATTAGATAAAGGAACTTATATCAAGAATATACAAACACATATCAAAACTCAATGATAAGAAAACAAGCAACCCAGGGCGCCTGGGTGGCTCAGTGGGTTAAAGCCTCTGTCTTTGGCTCAGGGTCCTGGGATTGAAGCCCTCATAGGGCTCTCTGTTCTGCAGGGAGCCTGCTTCTCTGCCTACTTGTGATCTCTCTCTCTCTGTCAAATAAATAAATAAATATTAAAAAAAAAAAAGAAAACAAGCAACCCAATAAATAACAGGTAAAAGATTTGAACAAACCCTTTACAAAGAAGACATATGTATGGTACAAAAACAGTTGGAAAGATGCCAAACATTAATAATCATTAGGGAAATTAAAATTATAACTACAATGAGAGAGAGACAGAGAGAAGAATAATGAAACAAAGAGCTGCAGAAATGGAATTTATTGGTGAATATAGTTAAAGGGTATGCAGGAGATTCTAAAAATATTCTCACATTCCATAAACTTGAATTTGTTTCAAAATAAAAAGTTACAAAAAGAAATTTCCAGAAAAAATGAAAATTATATAACATATAAAATGATAATTTCTTCCATAATGATCAGACTACATATGACTAAAGAAAGAGGTAATAATACTTCTACTTCTCTACATCTCTACATCCTATTCCCTTTTGTAAAATAATCACTCATGTCATTTTTAAGGACCACATTGTTACCTTATCTCAAATTAATTGCCTTAAGATCATTCATTAACTTTACAGCATTTCATAACACTTCCTCTTGTTTTAATATTGCCAATTTATCATAATCAACTTAATTTCATTTAATATTTAAGTTTGACTTGAGAATTACCAGATCCATTACATATGACTTCTTTTTCCTCTCAATCACTATGTCTTTTTTGGTTTTAAGTGCTTTTACACTGGGAGCACTCTTAGCAAGATTAATAGCAATAAGGGAACCCAATATTTTATCATTGAAATATTAGGATAAAAACATAATTTTAGAATGTGTAAAAGTAAAAGCATGATGTCAAGCAAGTAACAGTTTTGCAATCAATTTTCACATCCTGGAAATGATTCAAGTGTCATTTCAAAACTTATTAAAAATTATTTTGACAATACACATCCACTTAAAGATTAGAAAACTAAAACTAAATTTCTAATGACTTACCATAAGAGTTAGGTATGTGTACCAGGCTGAGAGAAGAGAGAGCTTCTTCTGGAGTCCTGAAGCAGAGGGTGATATTCAATAATGTTTGCTGTTGTTGTTTAGCTAGTCTTGGTTGATTGATATTTGCTTACAACATCCTATTGAGTTGAATATATTCTAGGATTTACTAAAAAAAGCAGGGTCAATTTGTGCAGAATCATTTGTCGAGATTTCATAATGAAAAAGAGGGAGAAGAACTGAGAGGACTGTGAAACATGAAGAAGTCAGTCAAAATTTAGGGTCAATCCTATCGAAACTGAGTGAGTGATGACCATATTAGGCCACTGAGAAGCATAACTGTTTCCATAGAAGTCTGTGAAAGATATGGAGAATTCCTAAATGGAATTCACTCATGTATGATAGAACTTACCTCATCCAAATGAAGAGTACTAAAAATTTTGAAACTACACCACGACCAATGTAGCCAGTTCATATTATATTTTGATATAAATGTGAACTTATTTATCATTTCCAAATTTTCTTAGCTAGTACAGTCTGGTCTGAGTATATAACTGAACTCTTAACTGTGGAATCAGCTGGAATCAGCTTCCCAGTTCTTTATAGGATTATGACAATAACGTTTTATATCAACTATGGAGCCTATTTTACAACAAAAACACAATAAATAGAAACAACAACGATACAGCAAAAATAGTATTTTTCCATATTTTCCCCTTATTTTTTTTTCAAATCAATACTAGAAAATTTAGGGGTGAGGGGCCCTTGGGTGACTCAGTCAGTTAAATAACTGACTCTTGGTTTTGGCTCAGATCATGATCTCATAGTCCTGAGATCAAGTCCCACATCAGCACTGTTTGTCCCTCTTCCTCTGCTCCTCCTCCCCACTCTCTCTCCCTTGCTCTCTCACTCTCTCTCTCTTCCTCTCATAAAAAATAAATTAAAAAATTACGGGTGCTAGAGGACCTCTATTTACATCTCCCTAATTCCATTACCATGTTTGCTAGAGTTTCGTCCTAAAACAAATTGTGATATTCTTACTCATTAGACTGAGAAACAAATTTTCTCTGTATCATTGCAATATCTAACATTGTCAAATATTTTAGAATTCTTTTTCCTAAGTCAATGAATATAATAAAGTTTAAAATTATTTTAATATTTACTTTCCACCATTGATGATATTAATCAGATTTTCATAGCTAGTGGTTTCATAGACTAATGAGTTATCTTATTCTGCTAAGTATTTGCTCATTTGTTACACTCGACCCTCTGTTTGCTTGCTTGTCTTTTCATTACTATTAGTATGTTCGAGCTACTTATACTGTGTCAGCTGTTCATGATTTCTCCCAACTGGGTTACCAATAGTGGTTGAGAACATAGTCACTTAAAACTTCTCACAGGTGACAAATGTAAAGTATTGAAAATTTATTTTAAAAAAAAATCTAAGCATTGGAAAGACCACAAACAGGCAATAGTGGAACAAAAATTTACAGTTGCATAGGTATAGCTACAATGTAAGCATGAGATGGCAGTTTCTGGGTTTGTTGTTGTTTTATTTATTTGCTCCCCCACTTTTTTGTTTGTTATTTTGCTGATGTTTCTTTCCTACTCCCTTATCACTAGTGCCATAAAACTACAAATTTACAGGCTTAAATTTTAAAAAAAGATAGAGAATTGTAAAAAGGGTAAAATTCCGAGTATTAACTTTGCCCAAATCCCTGCTCCCTGCTAAAGTATGAATGTATTGAGGAAAACACTTGGAAACTTTGCAAACAAGCAACCAGTGTATAAAGAATCTACTCAGAAAAGACAATAATGCACTAGATGAGTTTTGTGAATTTATTGTTTTTATAATGAATTAAATCCCCCAACCTGAAGTAGTCTTAGGCAGCATCATATTGAAACTTTTATAGGTTAAGAGGTCAGAGCACAGAGCTCTGGACTAGGAGATCAGCTCGAAATTTAGCAAAGAGGTGAACATCAGAAACAAGATAAGTGCAGAAGTATTGCGCTATAAAATATGAAAATAAGATCAGCCCAAATCCCTGGCTGGCTGTTAGATTAAAAAGATATCGACGTGACCCCCAAGGGGCAGTCCAAAATATCAGCCTTCAGAAACTGAGAGAACTGAACAAATATGTCAATGCACACTTTACGGAAGCCAGATTTTGCAGTAAGAATCTAAGGAATATACCTAATAGACATAAAAAAATCAACAACAGAGAAAGGAACATAATAGAATCCAGAGTCACTACGTTATATTAACATTTACAGCAATGTCCAGTTGTGATGACTATGAACATAGGCCTTTCAAGTCTACTGCTCTGAGGAAAATAGTTTGACTGATAGCCCATCTCACAAGACACACCACTGCATCACACAAAGTCATTTTCTTCCTGGGTTGCTCCCAGCCAATATATGAGCATAGTGGGGGCACTAATAGAGGCTCATATCTGTGAAAGGTAGACCTCCTCCCATGGGTATCTTTGCCTTAAGGATTCCTTCTCAGCCTGATTAAAACAAACTCAGGTCTACACCATTTGTCTGAGGCTCTTAGTACACAATCCTTTTTCCTTCCACATTTACTTTCACTAATGTCAGACTTGCGTATGTTCTGAATGCTTCTAAAGCATACTCTGCTCAATTCCTCTCTTCTTTTCTTTTATAAGACTTTGTCTAATAAATCTGGTGAACAACTGAATCTGTTCTGTCCTCTTCTCAGAATACCTAAAAATGTGGTACAAAGTGTAGTCTGAAAATCAGATAGGGTCTTGGGACTGACTCACTCACTGCCATGAGGAAGGATACACTGGTGACTGGTATGGTGAGCATAACCCAGTTGCTAATTTCACTTAGAAAACATACTGATAGGATGAATATCCTTACTGCTGTGATGATTCAAAAAATATGGGATCGAGGAAGCAATTCTTATAATGAGAGTAGATTTGACTGGTCAAGATAAGTTATGTCTGAGAAGGGAAGAAAGTAATTACAAAGGAAAAAAAAAGATTAAATAAGCACCTTGCATATTCTGGCAGGAGTCAGGGAATACGACCATAAAAAAGGCTGGATTTTGAGAATGCTTGCCTAATGGAGACAGGACATAAGATTAGATGAATAAGAATTCATGGACTAAGCAGCACAGTATGAGGATATGAGATTCAACTCCCTGGCAAGTAACCTAAGAAATAGAGCAAACCAACTATTATAAGGCTGTAGAAAGCAACGACCTATGTTAAGTGAAGTCAAAATCCTAGAGTTGGCTTGGAAGTCAATGTAGGAATGAATGAATAATCTGAGAGAATTTAGGATTCCAGAATACATTTTCATGTGTATCAAGGCTCATCCAAAGATTATGTTGAAGGGTCCTCTTCCCGGTTAAACTGTATGTGTGACTTTTGAGGCCTGACTATAAATAATTACCAAGGCTTCACCTCATAGGTTTCATGGGAGAAATCTCCCTACAGTAGATTTATATACAGTCATTCAGTGTATTAGTCTCTGAAGGGAGCTACAGAGTCAAGGAGTCAGGCCCTTCTAGTGGGTTATACTTATATCGGAGCTGTAGTCCAAGCTCAGGTGTCTCCATTTGGAAGTCTCCCCCAGTACTCTCCACTCCTAACCCTTTCTTCCTACCATCCCTTCCAATGCTGGAGCCCATAAAAGTGTTTGGGATCTCTCAATAATGAGAGGGCTTCTCACTCTGTGTTGATTTACCTGGCCCTCAACTGATGCACCTTTCATGGGGAAAATTGAAATGAAAAGGGGAAGGAGACTCTTGCTTAGACCATTAGAATAAGTGATTAGTGGGTTAATTCTTTCATTTTTCGCCTATTTCTTTGATTGGATACTATGATACCTGACTCCCAGCTCTTTTCCCAAGCTCAGCTGAGTCCCTGACATATGTTTAATAGTAGAGCTCAGGAGACACACTATTTATCAAACCCATCATGAATACACTAGTGAAAAGGGAATTGGCATCACTAAGAATTTCAGAGTTGGTTCCCTTTTGTGGACCAGAGATAATAATAACTGATAGTCACAGATCTGAACTCATTAATATCCATGAAAATAATGTATAACCAAAGGAATGACCAGGTGCCAAGGTTTAACCACCATAAACCAGGAAACCTTAATTACTTTAGCAATCATCAAAGTCAGTGGGAAAACCAATGTACCTTAATACCCAGATAGTTGTGGAAATAGTTAATAGAGCATTATATCCTTAGGAAGAAGGGAGAGAAGCAGCCAACCAGAGCATTACTTAAAATGTACAACCAAGGGACGCCTAGGCAGCTCAGTTGGTTAGGCAGCTGCCTTCAGCTCGGGTCCTGGGATCAGATCCCTCATTGGGCTCCTTGCTCAGCGGTAAGCCTGCTTCTTCCTCTGCCACTGTCTGCCACTCTGCCTGCTTGTGCTCTCTCTCTGACAAAATAAGTGAATAAAATCTTTTAAAAAAATGTACAACCAAAAGGCAAGAATTGAGGTGCAGGAGGCTAAAAATAGCTGTTTGAATAAAGAGTAACAATGGTTAGCTCATCTACTTGGCCTGACACTTTTCATGTAAAGAAGACATTGGCATGATGATTATGTAAACAAAGTTACTATGGTATCAGAGAAAATGCATATTTTTCCAACAACACGGTCTCCCATTTAACCAGGACTATCTAGCCACCCTTGCAAATGAAATCTCATATAACAATAGAGGCCAATGCTGAGGAGCCAATATGACATTATTTTTTACATTAATTACCTGGTTACTTGATGACAAATATACTGTATTGTACCCCATCCTTCCTGGAAAGACCATTTGTTTATTTTCATAAAGATACATACCATTTCTATATATGGTTATATCTTTCCTACCAATAGAGTCTTAATCTGCACCACCAGTATATCCTGTGTGATATAACATATCGACAGGGACATACTTCACAAATCCTAGATGCTGCTCTTTAGGATACATCACTATATTCAAATGGAGTTGATGCTTCCCCCAGGATACCCCCATTAACTAAATATGGAGTACCAAAAATTAACATGGCAGTTTTCAAGAATCAGTTAGTGTAATTCATGATCAGAGACTAAGATGGTCAACATAATGTGACACTATGTGACTCTAGATATTGAGGTTAGCATATCACAACAGTTGCTACAGATACGTGCAAAGGATTTAAGAAAATATGTTCAATGAATTGAAAGAGAAAGTGTTCTTAATGAGTAAACAAAAAAGACATTTCAAGAAAATTAGATACTAAAATGTAAGATCCAAATAGATGTTATAATTCTGAAATGTAAAACTAGTGAAAAGTCTTCAATAAAATATTCTAAATAGCAAATTAAACAGCCAATGAATATGCAGTTAAATTGATGAGGGAAATCTGTGTTCTAAGGTGGCCGACCAATCCAGGAGGGGAATCCCAGTCCCAGCCCCACGGCCATTCTGGTTTTTCCTCCTGCCCCACCTGCTACAGGCGCTAACGGTGCCACAGATGAGGGAGTTAGAGTGTATAAAATAATCCCTTTGTTTGTGTTTGGGGCTCAGACCTTGGGAGATCACTCTCCACCGAGTCTGCTGGTGTTAAATAAACCTCCAATCCTTCAAGGTCTCTGAGTGCTACTTGGTTCTTCTGTCAGGGTCCAGTCAAGGTTCCGTAACATTTGGTCCCCCGACCTGGGAACCCAACTGCTCTGGTCCATTGTTGTCACTGTATTGGGGGCAATGGCAGGACAGTGACGGAATGAGGTGTTGTAACAGAGATGGTGCATCTCCTAATTTTCGGCAGTCTCCCACAGGGTTGTCTTGGACTGGCCCTGTTCCACTGTTCCCACCGGACTCAAGGAGACTTGGCAGGTGAAGACGTGGTCCTGAGGTTAGATTCTGGAAGGCCTGGTGTTCCAGGACCCAGTCAGGCCCACCCATCAGGGTGGAAGGGGAAACTAATGACCTCCTGGAGTCCTCTTAGAGGTCTCATAGGTAGGGTTTATTTTTTTGGGGGGGAGGTCCCTCAGGTCAGGAACCCCCCAAAAGGGGGAGACAAGAAAGAATTTCTGAAAGAAATTCCACAAGTCACGCCCCCCGCCCCCGCGGCCGGGGTGGGGGAGGAACTGTAATAAATTTGGTATGAATGCATGAATGAGTGAACAGCATGTTTGTATGTGCCTCCATGGTGGAGACTACAGAGTCTGAATGGGCCCCCAACCTGTTTCCATGGTGACCTCATAGGGTCTATGGTGAACCCTTCAGGGCACAAGTATGGGGTTTATACAGACTCAAGTTATGACTAAGAGGGCCCAAGTCTCCTCTGGAAGGGCAGACAGGTGGGCATCTGATTGGTCTCTCTTTTGGACGGACACCCACCCTTTGTCTCTGCACCATCGCATACAGGAACATCACTATGGGATCAGTGCCGAGTAAACCTATGGTTTTTGAGACCATGATCAAAAATTTCAAGAAGGGGTTTTCAGAAGACTATGGAGTTAAATGCATCCCAGCAAATTGAGAACCCTATGTGAGTTAGAATGGCCCACCTTTAATGTTGGATGGGCTTCAGAAGGAATACTGGATGTACCAATGCTGTGTTGGGTGTCACGTTGTAACAGGAGAGCCAGGACACCCTGACCAGTTTCCATACATTGGTTCCTGGCTAAGAATTGCCCAGACTCTCCCCATGGGTGCAATTTGCTTGTAATAGGCAGGGACAGGCCAGGGTCTTAATCCCCTCATCCAAGTGACCCAAAGAAGACTGACAGAATCCCTAGCCTCCACAGATCCTAGCTGGAAATCCCAAGGATGAACCGATCCTGCCCCCTCCATATGCTCCCCCCAAGACCGTCTACACCTAGTGCCCCAGTTCCAGACATTCCACCCCCATCAGTATCCCCAGTGCCCCAGGCCTAGAGGATCCACTTTCTCCAGAACCAGCAGTCAGGTTGCATGCCAGGCTAGGCACAAGCACTATCCAAATGATGGTATGAGAGACACAGAAACCCAGGAGGTGCAATGAAGATGGGATGGTTCAACCCTGCTGTTCCATACTGTATTATCAATCTTTCTCCACCACCAACCTCCTCAACTGGAAATATAACACCCCATCCTACTCTGAGAAACCACAGGCTATGGTATACCTCATGGAATCCCTCCTCTGGATTCATCGGCCAACCTGGGAAGACTTCGAACAGTTACTCCTCACCCTATTTAGCACAGAGGAAAAGAGGAGAATAATGAAAGGAGCACAGCAGTACCTAGAAGAGCACGTACCAGCGGAAGTCATCAACCTTACTGCTTGAACTAGTATGGACGCACCGGAAGAGTGCCTAGCATGGGACTTCACTACAACCCAGGGACAGGCCCATATCCACCAGTACCAGGAGGCCGTCCTCCAGGGAATCTGGGCAGGAGCTAAAAACAAAAACCAAAAAACAAAAAACCCATGAACATGACTAAGATATCCTCAGTCACCCAACAGTCAAGGGACTTCCCCAGGCAACTACTATGAAAGACTATGTGAAGTCTACTGGATATATACTCCATTTGATCCCGAGGCACAGAGAAGCTAACAGGTGGTAAACACCTTCAGGGCTCAGGCCACCCCAGACATTAAGAAACAAACAAACAAGAAAAACTTCAAGAATTAGAGGATTTCACTAGTATAAACATCACCCAGCTAATAGAGGTTGCAAATAAGGTTTATATGATCAGGGAGGTCAGAGCCGAAAAGGAAGCCAAAATTAAAAAAAGTCAGCCTCCTTACCACCTGCCTGAGGGAAGAGGATTACATGAAAATGAGAAGACTCCATCCACTGAAATTGGGGAGACCCAGAACCTCCTTGGCCAGGGATCAATGTGCCTACTATAAAGAAAAGGGGCATTGGAAAAATGAATGTCCCAGCCGGGGGAAGGCTCAGAACCCCAGCCACTACAAGGAAGAACACTGAGAAGGGGACCTCACAACCTTGCGGAAATAGATTCAGACTGAGGGGGACCAGGCTCTCTCCTCCTTGGCCCCTATGAGTCCACAGTCAGAATAAAAGTAAGGGGCCAACCAGTGACTTTTGTGGTTGATACTGGAGCTGACCTCTCTGTTGTCACCTCCCCAGTGGCCCCTTTCAGCAAAAGGACTACAACCATCCTTGGGGCCACAGGGACAGGGGCAATACAACAGCCTTTCACCAGGCTCATCAGTGTGAACTCGGGGACCACAAGAATTCCTTTATCTACCACACATCTTCCTCAGCCAAATCCCAGGGTCGGTCAGATGGTTCACTTATCTAGGTTTAAAGGATGCCTTCTTCTGCCTCTGCTTAGCTCCCCAGAGCCAGCCACTGTTTGTCTTTGAATGGACAGGACACCAGACGCAACCGACTTGGACGCGCCTCCCAGAGGAGTTTAAAAATTCACCGACCGTCTTCGGAGAAGCTCTGCCTAGAGACCTCGCCAGCTTCCCAAGAGAGGTCACACGATGCGATGCACCCTCCTCCAGTATGTGGATGACCTCCTCCTTGCCAGCGACACACAAGAAGACTGCACAAAAGGCATAAAGACCCTCCTGTACTTCCTATCAGACTCGGGATACTGCATCTCATGGAGGAAGGTACAAATCTGACAACAACAGGTCCAATACCTGGGTTTCCCCTCACCCAAGGGAAGAAAGAACTAGGTCCAGAAAGTCAGTCATCATCTCCTTGTCACAGCCCCAGAAAAAAGGGACCTATAAGAATTCCTGGCAGTGGCAGGGTTCTGTTGCATCTGGATCCCTGAGTTCTCGGCAATAACAAGATCCCTCTGTTATCTCTTAGGGGGACAAGATTGAGAACCCCCTGCCTGGACTAAGGAAGCAGAAGCTGCCTTCACAGAGATAAAGACTGCCCTGGGGCGGGCTCCAGCCCTGGGCCTTCCAAATACAGAAAAACCCTTCAATTTCTTTGTAAGATAGTACTCAGGGTACTCCACCAGACTGTTGGGCCCTGCTAATGGACAGTTGCATATCTTTCAAAGAAACTGGACTCTGTGGAAGCAGGATGGCCATGATGCCTCAGGGAGCTAGCAGTTACAGTCCTACTCATCAAGGAAGCAGATAAGCTTACCCTGGAGCAAGAATTTAACACAAAGTTCCCTCATGCAGCTGCATCCCTCATTAACACGCAGGGGCACAGCTTCCTTTCCAACTCTTGGCTAGCACAATACCAAGTGCCCCTCTGCGAAAACCCATGGGTCACCCTCAAAACAGTAACAGCATTAAACCCAGCCACCTTTCTTCCCACGGAAGAGGGGAAACCAGACCATGACTGCTCCGAAGTAACTGATGAAGTCTACACAAGCTGTCCACATCTACGGGATCAAGCCATAAAGAATCCAGAGCTCACACTGTTCAGTCATGGCAGTAGTCACCTACAAGAGGGTGCCTGGAAAGCAGGTTATGCAGTGACCACAACCACTGAAGTCCCAGAGGCTAAGGCATTACCAGCTGTATGCTCAGCACAATGGGCTGAACTATATGCCTTAGTTCGAGCCCTTACTTTCAATGAAGGCAAGTGAGTCAATGTCTAAACTGACTCTTGGTACCCCTTTGCTACTGTTCATATACATGGGACCTTCTACAAGGAGAGGGGTTTCCTAACCGCTGCAGGAAAAGCTATCAAAACAAGGAAGAGATGCTTAAACTCCTTGAAGCCATCTGGCTTCCAAAAGTAGCAATCCTACACTGTAAGGGATACCAAAAAGGAGACAACCCCATAGCATGGGAAAATCGTCTGACAGATGAAGCTGCCAAGACCTCAGCCAGTAAGGACATGGATAGAGCCCCTTTCCTCACCATGGCCCTGACACTCCCAAAGGAAGTCCCTCCACCCAGTTACACTAACAAAGAAAAAATGGGCCATGACCGAAGGGGCCAGGCTGACTTAAAAGGGATGGTGGCTGATGCCAGATGGATGTGTCTTTATTCCAACAGCAACAGGTGGGCATCTAGTCAAAGAATACTACCAACTCACCCATCTAGGAAAAACTACATTAGAGGCCCTCCTCAAAAAGCACCAGTATATCAGCCAGCTACCAGCACTGTGCTGAGCAACCAGTGATCAATGCATAACATGTGCTAAAAACAATGGTTAATCTGCACCAAGAGGATGGGAGTAACCCCTTTCGAAGATCTAGAAATAGACTTCACAGGCATGCAGCCCAGCAGGGGGTTCAGATATCTCCTAGTAATAGTATATATATATACTCCGGATGGGTCAAAACCTTCCCAACCAGGACAGAACGAAGCTAAAGTCCTCTTGTGGGACACTGTGCCCTGGTTTAGCCTGCCATTAACAACCCATAATGACAATGAACCTGCATTTGTAGCAGGCATTGTACAGGTCTTGACCGAGTCTCTCAACATCACCTGGAGACTCCATACCACCTATCAGCCCCAAAGCTCAGGGAAAGTAGAACGAATAAATAGCACCCTCAAGGAAACCTTAGCAAAGTTTTTTTAGGAAACTAACCTCCCATGGCCAAATCTACTACCCCTAGCCCTCCTGTGTGCCTGCTGCACACCCTGGATGCTAGGTTTCTCCCCTTTCAAATTAATGTATAGATGGTTTCCCCCCCATGCCTGGGGAGCCTTCCAGAAAACTTACATCAGACTGAGGATAAATAAATAGAAAGACAAATTTAGGCCCTGTTGGTCACCCTAAATAAATTGCAAAGTTACACCATCGAGAGGGCCCCAATCTCCTTAGGGTCCCAGATGTACTTCTTCTAGGCAGGAGATTCCATCTGGACCAAAGATTGGAAAAGGGACCCCCTCAAACCACAGTGGACAGGACCTCACACTGTTGTTCTAACCACCCCTATTGCCCTTAAGGTCTCTGGTGTTACCCCGTGGGTCCACCACTTCAGAGTGAAAAAAGCCCATCACTCCGATGAGGAGCGAAACCAATGGAAAGCCCAGCCAAATCCCCCAGACCTGCTCTGGCTTCACCTTAGATGAGACTCCACCAACTGAAGGACCTGCTCGGCATGGTCCCTAGCTCTTATCGGTGTGATATCCATCATCCTAGGAATTAGACTCTACACTGTTGCCCTTTCTGACTGGACTTTCCCCCAAAGACTTGCCATTGTTGCTATTTATTGGGTGACCCTAGGGTGTATCATTGCACTTACTTGTCCGAAAGTTTTATCTGCTGTCAGGCTATCCACCATAGCTCCCTCTAACTGAGGTCGTGGACCCCACTTTTATTGGTCCTCTGTTGTGTGCTCCTAAGCACATTTCACTATGGTTTTCCTGATCCCAGTCAGTCCTGGTCTTCTGCTACCTTGTGTGTTGCTCCTCCTCACAGTAACATTTGGTCCTTGCACTCTTAATGCCCTTGCTAGGTTTATCACCACTCGAATTGCCAAGATCAGATTCCAGCTGCTCCTTACTCACTATAGACCCTTGGAAAATAAAGACGATGCCTTCTAAACTAGGTGTTTAAAGGGGGCATCAATGGGGGGAATGATAAAATCTGTGTTCTAAGGTGGCCAACCAATCCAGCAGTAGAATCCCAGTCCCAGTACTAGGGCTATTCCGGGTTTTCCTTCCTGCCGCGCCTCCTGCAGTTGCAACAGTGCCACAGATAAGGAAGTGAAAGTGTATAAAATACCCCCTTTGTCTGTGTTTGGGGCTCAAATCTTGGGAGATCATTCTCCTTTGAGCCCATCAGCGTTAAATAAACCTCTGATCCCCCAAGGTCTCTGAGTACTGTTTGATTCTTCTGTCAGGATCCTGTCCAGGTTCTATAACAAAATCAATGGAAATTACTTGATTTAAATAACAAATGGGAAAAAATAAAGAAAACAACAATGCTCAGAGACTTGTGGGAAAATATTAAATGGTCCAAAGCACTTGGAACTGGGATCCCGCAGAAAGAAATGAGTTAACACAGAGCCAAAATAAACAATATTGCTAAATTTTCTTCCAAAATTTGGTAAAAAAAAATAATTCATAGATCTAAGAAAATGATCAACTATGAATCAGGATAAGTACAACGAAACCACATCTAGTCACATCATTGTGATACTTTTGGAAAAACAAACAAACACAAAGTTATGAAAGGAGCAAGAGAAAGGCAACAGGAACAGAAGTATGTGTTTTATACAAGGAGATATAATGTGATGAATGAATGACTTCTAATTAGAAACCATGGAGACCAGAAACCACAAAAATGACCTACTCAAATACCTTAAAAATATGACTCAATACCTAGAACCAATATCCAATAAAATCATTCTTTATAAATGAAAGAAAATGAAAAACATTCTTAAATTAAAGAATTTGGATAGTTTATCAGTAGCCATGAATTAAAACAAATTCAACTGAAGGAAAAGAATATGCATCAGATAAAAACTAGGATCTGGAGGGATAAATAAAAAGTAAAAGAGATGGTAAGCATTTTGGTAAATAAAAAATATAAACTATATATAACATAAACGTATATAATTTATATATTATATATCTATATTACCCATATTTCTCTATCCGTGTCTTTATGTGTATTTATATGGAAAGTGTGTAGGTGTGTGTTGTCTTTTCTTCTTATGATATCTTTAAAAGACATAGCACTGTCCTTGGCTAAGCCCTGGCACATTTGGTGTCTGCCCACATTCAATGGACTAAAGCAAGTCGTATGGTGAAGCATACCACCAGTGCAGTGGAAAAGATCATTCCAATCAAGGTGGGAGTCACTGAAAATTCTAAGAAAACTGAAGAGCATGATTATTTGATTTTACCAAAAATGAGTGTAAATAATTTGAAATAATAATCAAATTTACCACCCTATTATACTTAAGTAAATATTTGTACTAAACATGAATAATTACAAAAAAATAGTCTCTAGTTATTACATGCATTTTTTCCAAAGGAGCAACAATAAAGCTGATATTTTCAACAACAACAACAAAGGATGAAGAGATACTACCTTACATATTTGAATATAAAAACAAAACAACAGTATCTGCCAACCTAGAATGCTATATTCATTGAAATTACACTTCAAAATATAGGTGAAATGTAGATATGTTTAGACCAAACTTGAAAGAATCTGTTATTAAAATTCTTTAACTAAAAGGACTACTGAAAAAGAGTATTACCGTGCATTCTTCAGATGAAATGTTAGAGAAGTACAGGAAGACATGAAAAGAAAAGGAAAAAGTAATTGTGTTGGTAATTATTACTGGCTTAGGATTAGTAACTGATATTTTTCCTAGAAATTTTCCAAATTTTTGAGCAAATTTATTGACACATAATTGATTGTGACTTTCTGTCTTTTATTTTCTGCATATGGATGATAGAATAACAGAATATAGTCAATTTTCTATGGTACATTGGTATTTCATTTTCTTAGGTAAGCGATTTTGGTTTTAGAAAATTGGTTACAGTCTTTCACTCCTTTAAAGGAACTCTTACATTTTATCTGTCTCTCTTTAATATGTCCTGAATTTTTGGTTTCTATAGCTTCATTATGAAATATCTAGAAGTGATTTCTTTTTATTTATTTTGCTCATGATTCTATGGGATTATAGGATTTTCTGATTGGTATTTTTCATCCTTTTGAAAAAATCTCATTCATTAACTTTTCAAATGTTGTTTTTTACTGTTCTCTTTCTTCTACTGGGACTCAGATTAAACTTATATAAGATATTCCTTTTTTGTGTATTTTACTTCCTCCTCTGTACTTGATATCTTTTTTTATCACCCCTGGTAAATTTCTGGAAAATTTATTCTAACCTCAAAGTAGTTCACTTTCTCTCTTTAGTTATAGCTCACAAATTAAATCTAGAATTTGATTTTTGTTATTGGATTTTTTAGTACTAGAAATTCTCTTGCTTTCTTTTAAAAATCTGATATGTGACTTTATAATCTCTTTTTCTCAGATATTTCCAAGCTTATAGTTTTTTTTTTTTATTTTAATAGGTCAGTACTTGGTTATTTTAAAATCTCATCTTTTTTTGAATGGGCTTCTACTATCTGTTGCTTCTATGTTTTTCAGGAATTGTATTTAAAATCTTACGTATCTGAGGCGCCTGGGTGGCTCAGTGTGTTAAAGCCTCTGCCTTCAGCTCAGGTCATGATCTCAGGGTCCTGGGATCCAGCCCGGCATTGGAGCCTCCTTCCTCCTCTCTCTCTGCCTGCCTCTCAGCCTACTTGTGATCTCTCTCTCTCTGTCAAATAAATAAAAATTTAAAAAAAAATCTTAAAAAAAAATAAAAAATAAAATCTTACGTACCTGGGTTCCATTGAGTGTGTACTTAATACAGTATTTAAAACTTTATTTGTAGTAACAATTTTAGACCTAGGATGATATTTACTTTCTGAGAATATATTTTCTTTAATTCTGTGCCAGATACTTGAAGGACAGTGGTACTAGGAGACAAGGACAATCTAATCCAAACTCTAGGCTTGAGGTAGAACCAAGCTGAAGGTCTGCAAGAGTGTAGTTTTACATCTATTTCATCCTCAATCAGAAGTAGCCATAGGGGATCCTAGATTAAAACACAAATAGATTAGACTCTACTCTTTAGCTAAGCAGACTCTGTACTCTGATGCTCACATTTCTCTCTACTATAAAAGCTGAAGCTCAATAGTCTACGTGGGTATTTTCTGAATTGAAAAATGTCTTTCAATACAAAAACTACTTCAAGTATATACATATGTTTATAGCTTCCTGCCTTCTTCTAAAATGTAGTCCATTAATCCCTTACTATGTTGTTAACACTTTGTTGTTTGTATTGCAACTACTTTTTTATTTTATTTGTTTTTAGTGCCCTTAGCAGAGAGGATGATCCTCGGCACTAACCCACTGCTACCAAGATCAGAAGTTTGTCATAGTGTTGATGTTTTTATAAAGCATTTCATTAAAATTACACTTTTTAAGTAATTAATACATTAATATAAATCTCCTTTTAGTCATATCCCCATTTTTTACGGGGGACGCAAAAAAGTGATTTTTTGTGAAAGAGATCTTGATGGTTTCATGAATCTTGGTTTTGAACCACATAGTAAACCTAGCCACCAACTACTTAATCTGACTAAATATATTAAAATTTAGGCATATACTAGAGAAAGAGTGTCAACATACATTTCTCACATGTATCATCTTCATGTAACACTCATTAGCAAAATAAAGCTGGGTAATTAAGGAAGTACTTTAGTAATATATACTAAATTGTTATAATATTGATGAATGTGAATCAATGTTGTCCATAAGAACAATTCCTGATACAGTTCTATAATATTCAGTATATTGTAGAAGTTAATTTACATAAGAGGAAAATTCAGAAAGGAAAAACATATACCCTCCCAAGTAGTGAAGTCAGAGATTTCCTCAATCTGCTTAATCACAGAGTTAGCACTGAAATCTATAAAGATATCGATTGAACACAATGAACATATTGTTGAGTGATATTTGTTTTGTGCTTTGCACAACTTAGATCAGAGAAAATGAAATCTTTTTTCCTACTTTCCAGCAGCCATTTTGTGCATCCTAAATTATTCATGAATGAAACAACAATTTTATTCATTAATAATGTATAACTACACCAAGATGATATGAAAGATAAAATGTAAGTGGCAAAATAATCAAAGTTTTGGCAGTTTTTATGATGTCCATTCATCTAGCATTTTCTGTCATTAATCATTATACCATTTTGGTAGGATACATGCTCAGGGATAGACATTTTCCCTATTGACATATAAGACTGTTACACTAACTATATATATATATATATATATATATATATATATATATATATATATATACACACACACATATACACAGTTTTTCTTTACTATAAGCTTCTTGTCAAAAGGCAGGAGATAATTTTTGTTTATTTAAGAGTTACTATTTTAAAAATATTAAAAATATTTGGAAAAATCAGCCAAAAATTATTTTTTTAGTTTCATCTTTTAACTCATATGTTAAATAATTTACATGATACAATGATATCAGGATGAATATGAGTAAAATTTTGATGGGAAAGTTAATATCTTCTGTAGAATATTCTTTCTCTTTCTACATAGTTTACTCATATCTTTACTCAGAATGATGCATGTAGGGAGATATGATTTCCTAAATTCCTATATTGATTTTTTTCATGACAATGCAAAATTTAACTTTAAAACTTATTGAATTAAGTATTTTTAATAATATGGAAACACCACCTTTTCAAGAGGTCAATATTTAATTCTAAAAATATAAAGATAAATAATACATATTAAAAAAATAATACATATTAATTGCCTTCATGGAGAGCTTCTTAGTTATCCCTCATAGAAACCCCATCAACTGGTTCTAATTAGTTAACTAGCATAAAGGTTTGAACTTCGAGACACAATATCAATGCTTCATTTTTCACCTTCGAACTTGAGAATTTAAATGGGTCTTACACATCGTCCAGTCAAATTCCTTCATTTTCAGTCATGGAACATGAATATCAAAGCAAATTGATTATATTACCAGTATTAGAACAAGTATTTATAGTAGAATCTTATTATTTTGAATTTCCATTATGTCATATTGACTTTTCCTGCACCCTTGGTTGCCAGTAAGCATTATTCTTTGAGCAGCCAATACTTTAAAATAGTAACCAAGAAAACTTTCCAACTTCCCTTCTATTACTTGTAATATAAGCAGATTATAAAACACCGTAATCATGATTAAATTAGTATATTGCCCAAAATCAGAAGCTATAAACTGATTTTGCTCCCCAAATAAGATTGATTTGTCCTTTACGGTGTTTAAGACTAATTTCTTGAAAAAAATGAAATTTAGAAGAGCTTAAATAATCATACAGATTGCTCGTTTTCATGAGGTTATACACACACACTGGTAAGTGGGAAGCATCAGTGATGACATAAGCCCTCCAGTTGTCACAACCCATACCAGTCCATATCTTCTGACAACTAGAACAATGGCTTTGCTCATTTATATAGCCTGCCTGCCCTCTGAAGAGGTTTAATTCAGTTTTTGACTCCTTATATCTAAAAACCTAAAGGAAATGAAAACTGGAAAAGCAAATCTAAAGAGAGGGATCCAACATGTATATAGCATTTGTCTATTATGTGTCAAACTTCCTGCTGAGGTACTTTCATGCCTATTCTCTTATTTACTTCACTCAGAAATTCTGGGGAATGAGGGTTGGCGTTAAAAATATTTTATATTTATAATATATAATTTTCATTTTCCTTTCTTCTTACTTAAAAGATAAAATAAAAACTGGATCCACTCCTTACATTTTAAAATCACCTAATATACTCATCTTTTCTCAAAGACTTCTCTAGATTGCTGACACATACTATTAATGAATACATGATTATACCTCATATGCATTTATTATAACTTAGTTGCATTATTTTTAAAGATTTTATTTATTTATTTGACAGAGAGAGACACAGTGAGAGAGGGAACACAAGCAGGGGGAGTGGGAGAGGGAGAAGCAGGCTTCCTACTGCATGGGGAGCCTGATATGGGGCTTGATCCCAGGACCCTGAAATCAGGACCTGAACTGAAGGCAGAGACGTCCAATACCTGAGTCACCCAGGCACTCCCTTAGTTGTATGTTTAATCTACTACAATGCAGTCATATTCAGTCTATGTTATTGTTTGTATATCCAATTAGTCATTTGTATTTTTTTTAAGTTTTTCACTTGCAGTGGTTTTTCCTTTACTTATTGGTCTAAATGTATTTCAGGATAGAAAAGACACAACCACCTAAGGCATGTATTTACCATTTATTGTATTATGGAACATAATAAGGAAAAAATGAAGAACTTAAATACCAAACTTTATATGTTTTGTGGTTTTATTTTTTAAAACTTTTTTTAAAGATTTTATTTATTGGTCAGAGAGAGAAAGAGAGAGCACAGGTAGGCAGGGGGAGCAGCAGGCAGAGAGAGAAGCAGGCTCCCCACTAAGCGGGGAGTCTGATGCGGAACTTGATCCCAGGACCCTGGGATCATGGGCTGAGCCAAAGGCAGATGCTTAACCAACTGAGACACCCAGGCATCCCTGGTCTAGCCTTTTTAATTGCTAGATTGTTATTCATCATTTATTTGTCTTTCTTAACACCACACGAGATACATGACAACATCAGCTCATTTGGAATCTAGGAACTTATTCAACTTACTCAGGACACCAGAACAAATGGAGGCTACTCTATCATGTTAGTCACCTTGAGAAGCACTCTGCCTTAGTCACTGTTACTCTTTCACTGGCTACAGTTTGCAGAGCTACAATATTTATCTTTGACTGGCATTTCTATATGTCTCTGGATAGAAACTGATTGGTTGAGTCATGTGTCATGGGCACAAGGAGACAATTTTTATTAAAATAATCATAGTCTGACTTTTAGTTTAGACACTTCTGCCTTATCCAACAAACTATAGCAAATATAACAGTAGCACAAAATAAACCTTGGTGACCTGTATATAATACATTTCACACAAGAAAACAAAAACAAAATGAAATAATTGGCAATATATCTACTATAATGTATTTCAATTTTACATATTTTGTCTCATAAAAATTGATGTTTGATATGGCATGTATATATTACCAATACAAAAGGCTCTTTTAGTCTAATTACATCAATCATGTGCTCTCTTTATAAAATACCACTGCTCTGCCAGCTTTTTAAGGAGTTTATCACAGATTTTTAACATTTTCAAGTATCCTCACTAGTCATTGTTTCTCTCTGAAGGATAAATAGTATACACATCTAGGTTTATTTTTGTATTTTTACTTTGCATCTTACCTTTTTATATATATCTAGTTTATCCATGAAGACAGACACACATATTATTTGTATTCATTACTGCTTTTTTGTTTTTATTTTGGCTTAATATTTTATTTTTTTTCTATTTGCTATATAAATTATAGTTTATTCCTGCATATTACATGTATAGAAAGTTAATAGTTTTATAATCAGTTTATGATATTATATTAAAGTTTATAATAAAAATGAAATATTAATAATCACTGTTAAATATTTACTTTGATTCCCACATCTGTAAAATCTATGGTATAAATAAGAACATATTAAAATGCATTTAAACATTTAAACCTGCCTGTGCTATTTCCCTAAATTTTCTTTACTTTGATTGCTGTAGTATATAGAATGTCATAGTTTCAGTTTAGCCTGCATTAACAAAATGCCATAGACTGGGTAATTAAAAAAACATAAATTAATTTTTTACAATTCTGGAGGTTAGGAAACCAGAGATAAAGGTGCCATTTCTTGTTGAGGGCTCTCTTCCCGGTTTGTAGATGGCAACCTTCTTGTCGTGTCCTCAAGAAAAAGCCCTGGTTTCTTCATTTCCCCATAAAGGCACTAATCCAGTCCTGATTGCTCCATTCACTTGACATTATTGAGCCCTAATTAGCTCCCCCAAATCCCCACCTCCAAATACCATTATATGGAGGATTAGGGTTTCAACACAAGAATTTTTGTTGAGACCCCAACATTCAGTCTATGACAGGATTTTGAATATATACTCTTATTTATTATGTATTTACCATTATATTTATAAATGATACATGCAGTGTGTATAAATATGTGTGTGCATATATTGTGTATTAATACATACTCCTATGCATGTGTTGGAGGAGGTAGTCAAGAGAACATGACTGCCATTTGGCCCTAGAGCCACCTGAGGGTGATCAGAGGCTCCTCAGCCCCTCCCCTGTCATTAGAGTGTATGCTCTGCCTCCTCTTCCCACAGTGGGAACGGTTCCCATGGAGCCTTGACAGAGTAGATGCCACTGAGACCAACTACACTGAATACATGACTGAACCCAGTTAAGGCCTCTATATATACTTTCAAGATTTGGTGGGTGAGTACAAAGATGTACTTGTGTTGCCACCACCCAAGACAAACCCCATAAGTAAGTTCCTTTGCTTATTGATACTGCCACCTGCTAATCCAAAGTTGTCTGCCTCTTTCTTCAGTTTCTCCTTGCCCTCCATGTACAGGAACCGGTTTGTGAACCAACAGCATGTAAGAATTATAGGACAAGAACATACAAGAATTTTTAAAGAATAAGGGAGAAGGAATGTTTCCATTTAAAAAGTTATGATATTTGAAACAGCATGATACTAATACATTTATAAAGTGAAAATAACTGGTGAAATATTGCATAAATATTTAATTTAAATTATATCACAAATAATGACTTACTCAAATTTTAATTATTAGGAAGTAAAATAAAATTACTCAAATTTTATTTGTTAAGAAGTAAAATAAAAGTAAAAAAATTAGGAAGTAAAATTATTAGGAAGTAAAATGAATAAAATTAGGAAGTAAAATAAATAAAATATAAACATGACCTTTCAGTGTGTGATTTATTGTCTGAGGAAATGTAAAAAAGACAACAGAATGGCACTGCAGTAAATGCATTTGTATCATTTTGTTATAAAAATGATTCTACTGATTAAATATAAATAATAGGTCTAATAAAAATACTGGTATGACAGACAACATAATTTTAAATGCTTTACACAAAATTTAACCATAAAATAAATACAAAAGATAACGAAATTCTGTAATAATTGTTGTGTCAATTAAAGTACTAATACTCACGGTATAAATATAGACTTCAAAAACAACAAAAACTATAAAAACAGATAAATAATGTGAATCTCTTAGAATAATAATGGCAAAATATAGCAATAATTCATTCAACAAATGAGACTTATTTTTAAGATTTTATTTATTTATTTGACAGAGAGAGAGACAGTGAGAGAGGGAACACAAGCAGAGGGAGTGGGAGAGGGAGAAGCAGGCCTCCTGCTGAGCAGGGAGCCAGATGTGGGGCTTAATCCCAGGACCCTGGGATCATGACCTGAGATGAAGGCAGACGCTTAACCAACCCAGGCACCCCAACAAATGAGAATTTCAAGTGTATACCTTGTTCTTGAAAATAAAAAAAAAAGTATACACTATATTTTATCAAATTAATTAAGATTTTAAAATATTGCCATTAAAATGATTATTAAACATAAAATATTTTTGGAACTAGAAATAGTACACTATGAAGGCAATTTTTAAGTACCAATTCAGTGTCATAACCACAGATTTAATTCAAAGTCATAATTTTATAATAGTTAGACAATGAAATTAATTGGGGATATGAATATTAAAGAAAAAATATATCTGCTAGAATCTGATTGTCATACTATTTATAATATTTATGATTATTAAATCAGATCCCAATTACTGCATAATATGTTATGTAGGCATTAAAATATTGAATGAGATGCCTAATTATTGTGACAAATACTATCAGTTATATACTCTTCTTTTATTGTAAAAATAATTTATGTTCATTATAAGAAATATATTTTTAAAAATATAGTTCTGACATGAGGTAATTACTTTAAAGAAGGAAAGAATGCCAAGTAAACTATACCTGGAATGAGAAAAGAGTCATAAAAACAAGCAGCAGAGATGAAGTGGTTATGTGAGGATACCATGAACAATATTAGAGCACTAGCTTTTAGAATTTAGGACAGTACATTATTATGAAAAATATTTGTAAGTGCAACATTAGACTATATATATACATATATATTTAAAATTCATTATAAGCCTGTTACCTTACTACAGTCTTGTGTCCCACAAATTTGTGTTAGTAAAGTGTAACCCCTTTTTAAAGTAAATTTTCAAAAGTAACTGAGTATTATTTAGCATAACATACATGTGCATGAATATCTAGTTTTGGTTTGTATCATAGAAATATGAAATACTTTATGATTTTTATTGTGTTTATGGTCACTTACACAATGACAAATAATTTTTTAAGTTTTCATATTCACATACAGAAAAGGAGGATGATATTTTCTCATTTTTATGTGCTAGAATAGCATTTAACCTAGCATGGAAGAATTAGGCAACACCAACTGAGGATTTCTTTCTTTGTATAAAGATCATGCTATCTTCCCTAAATTTTAGAAGAAAAAAATTATTTTTCTTTTCAGGGAAGCAAGAATATACAGACAATTCACCATAGCTTTAATATTTTCATTAAATTCATAATAAGGCCAATATTATGTAAGCAGAATACACTTATGTTTTGGAATTGCAAAATAAGCAAAAATTTGCCCTTGGGTATTGGTACCTCAAAATCATTTTGGAAAAAAATTCTATGCAGTAAAGAGTATGTCCTGATATTTATGTATTATGTTCTGTATCTTCTTAATTATGTTGTTATCATCATTATCATAGTATATCTGTTAAGGATTAAGCAGAAAATGTGTCTCTCAGGATATCAAGCTGAAAGTTAAATTTGGTTCATTAATTTTCTGTGTTTTGTAAATTAACATATAAGCAGTGAATGAAAATTCTACAGTATGAGAATTAGTAAGCTTTCTTTTTTTTTCTGATTCCACAAGAACTTTTTTTTTTAATTTTATTTTTATTCTTTGCCCAAGGGGTACAGGTCTGTGAATCATCAGGCTTACATCTTTCACAGCATTCACCATAGCACAAACCCTCCCCAATGTCCATAACCCATCCACCCTATCCCTACCCTCCCACCCTCCGAGAATTAGTAAGCTTTCTTAACCAGCCTTTAATTCTTCAGAAATAATATGTATATGCTTATAGATGCTGTATGAACAAAGTAAAAGTCAAAGTACAATTGAAACCAAAGACTTAGTTTAACATTCCACAAAAATCTATCTTCTTTTCCACTAATTATTATCTAATATTTTTATTTGTAGTAAATTATGAATGGTACAATATTTTCTGGGTAAATCACATATTCATGAACATTGTTGAGTCATTTTAACATCATCATATAACTATAATTTCAAAATTACACCTGGCTCTCAGGTATATCAATATCTATTTAAATTTGTCTCAGCTATTTACTTCTATCTATTATCTATCTATTTATCATCTATTTATCTATCTATCATCTATCATCCTCTATTATCTATCTATCTCCTAACATCTATCTGTCATCTATCTATCATCTATCTATCTATCATCTATCATCTATCACATCCTTCCATCCTTCCCTGCCTTGCACCCTTCTTTCCTCTATTCCTTCTTCTGTCCCTATTTGAAGGCTAAGCATTCTGAGAATATTATGTTTTCCTCAGTACTAGTTACAGAGGTAAGCATTTCAAAAGCAATAACAAACTAATAAAAAAAATTCATCAACCATTTGCTTTTGATAATGATACTTAACAGAGCAGGATCTTTGCTGTCCAGATTTTGTCTAAAAGTCAAAACAAACATCTAAATTATAACTTTGTAACATCTGCTTCCTCCAGGGGGCTATTTATATGGATTTTGACAGATGTGAGAATTGCAAAGAATGGTTGTAACAAATGAGACAACTAATATTGATGTCTTTAAAAATGCAGACACTCTGAGTTTGTAGAAATGAATTCCAGACTGAGACTGAGATGACGTGCACCTGTTCTTCCAAACTATTGTTCTGGAAAAACATAATGACTTTGTAATTATTATTTTCCATCATATGGAATGTGAAAAAATGAAATACCACAGAATGTTTTAATATTGTAATAACATTGTCTTGAAGGTCTCTTGATTTGTGCAGAGTAATAGTAAATTTTATTGCTTGGTGAATACATAATTGAATACATTGCCTTGTGAATTCACAGTGGAAATAAAAGTGATAGAAATGGATTAGTCTTGCCATTGACTTCTGTATGCACTTGGCTCCTTAGAAATGGCATAAATAATATTTTAAACTAAGATTTCATAATTGCATACCAGAATACAAGTGGACAATCTTGATGTAACTTTAATATTGCAGGTATGGAAAACCTATTGAATTATCCTCTAAATAAGACAACTAATATACTGAAGACTTAGAGCAGCGAAGTCCACATGATGAATTCATGAGGTCTGGATTGAAATAAGTGACATTTTTATTTTAAATAAAGAAATATATTTGTAGACTTATAGTTCAAAAAAATAAAAATGGCCTATTGTGTGTTATTTGGGTTTAATTTACCTGCTAATACTTTGATACTCCTCTTGTCAAGAGTTGGAGTAGATATGCCTTTCCTTTGAGTGTCTTAATGGTTAGAATGTGGTGAAGGTGGTGCTGTATGATTTCTGAGACTAGGTTAGAAAAAAGCGTATAGTTTTTGCTGGTTTCTCTTGCAACACATCTCTGGGAGCCTCCAGGTTCCATATAAGAAGTTCAGTTACACTGAGGTTGTAGGGTTAAGGAGACCATGAAGAATAAGATGCCCTAAGAGTCTCAACTACTCCCAACTGTTTCCCAACTAATCCAGACACCAAACATGTGAGTAAGGAACATTATAGTTGACTCCAGCACCAGCTAGTGTCTGAATAAGAAACTCTGACAAAGAAGGGTCCCTGGGTGGCTCAGTCGGTTGAACTTCCGACTCTTGATTGTGGCTCAGGTCATGATCTCGGGGTCCTGGAATCAGCCCCCTACTCTGCACTCAGTGTGGAGTCGGTTTGGGATTCTCTCTTTCCCTCTCTCCCTGCCCCTTTCCCCGCTTGCACTCTCTATCTTGCTGAAATAAATAAATAAAATCTTAAAAAAAAAAAAAAAGAAAAGTAAAGTAAAAAAGAAACTCTGACCAGTGACTGATTGGTAGAGTTCAGTCACTCCTGAGAACTATGATACATGATAAAAATAAGGGAATGCTACTCATTATGTGCCTAAATATGGCATTGTTTGTTTCACATCAATAACACTTCACATCAAGAATACTTACTTTTTTCAAGAATACTTATTATATTAAAATTTTACAGTAGATAATCTATGGTGTTTAAATTTAAATAAAAGTGTAACCTGTCTTGTACTTTCTAAAAGATTCTGTTGACCTTGAAAAAATATTTACCAGCAAAATTGGTTTATTTGGAAATAGCAGAGGGATTGCAGTTTGGGACATGCAAGCTGTGATGAAATCATAGGCAAGCCCAGAGAACAAAGGAGAAGGACTTGACTTTACCAGGGGGAAAAAAAAAAAAGGAAGTTGGGAGTAGCTATTTTGAATCAAAGTCCTTCAGAGGAAAGCAAGAACTCAGAGTGGCTAAGGTTTCTCATTTGTTGAATTGTGGCAGTTTCTCTTTGGCTGATATGTTGTTCAGCAAAGACAAAAATTGTCCTTCCTCCTGCTGGAGATAGTAGTCTTATTCCTATTGGAAATTGCAAAGTGAGCTTCCTCCTCTTGGGTTCTGCTGGTGATCTTGGGTTGGTAGGATATGACTGCTTCCCCTTCTGGCCTCCCAAGTCAATTTAAAATGAAATTTCCTTTATTTCACTTCACAGATCTTTTTTTTTCCTTAAAAGGCTCTTCTTTGTTTTATTAAAATGTAAACTGTACAGCCAAGTGCATGTGAAGAGCTGGTGCATGTCATTATAAATGATATGTTTATTCACAAATTAATTTTGTGCTCACTGTTGTGTAAATAGAAGTCTTTTTAGTAAGTATATATCATAGGACAATTAGCCAGAATTTTCTCAGCCTAGGTCTTGGCTATCTTGGGTGTGGATAAAATGAGATCATTGTTTTGGGATATATACTACGGATTTCTCACAGATATAAAAGGTAATTTAATAATTGATATTGTTTCCAGAACCCAAATTTATTTGACTCTACTCATTCCTCCATTTGTGATTTATCAGAGTGTCATCTGTAGCGATTTGGTTTTTTTTTTTGTTTTTTTTTTTTTACGATTAAAGCATTTCAAGGGAATTAATTACTTGAGGAATGAAATGTGCAGGTAACAACATTGTGAGTGTAGGGAGGCAGAAGCCGGAGGTGCTGCAAAATAACCTACAATGGGCAGGACATTATCCAGAACAAAATGTAAAAGTGCTGCTCTTGAGCAATCTTAATCTATAGTAACAATCCTGATCTATGGTTGTTTAGGGATAAGAGGAAAGGTTTACAAAGAAAAAAATGTGAGGGATAATTTATATGTTTAGTATCCTGATTGCCATGATGATTACATAAGTCTATTCATATGTCAAAACTTATCAAATTACAGACTTTTTTTTAGTCAAGGGCAGCTTTCTTTCTTTTTTTTAGATTTTCTTGTATTTTTTCAGGGATCCAAGATTCATTGTTTATGTACCACACCCACTACTCCATGCAATATGTGCCCTCCTTAATACCCACCACCAGGTTCACCCATCTCCCTCCCCCTTCCCTTCCATAACCCTCAGTTTGTTTCTCAGAGTCCACAGTCTCTCAGGGTTCATATCCCCTTCTGATTTACCCCAATACACTTTTCCTTTCCTTCTCCTAGAGTCCTCCATTTTATTCCTTATGTTCCACAAGTAAGTGAAGCCATAAGATAATTGACTTTCTCTACTTGACTTATTTCACTCAGCATAATCTCCTCCAGACCCATCCATGTTGATACAAAAGTTGAGTATTCATTCTTTCTGATGGCTGAGTAATATTCCATTGTATATATGAACCACATCTTCTTTATCCATTAGTCTTATGAAGGGCATCTCAGCTCTTTCCACAGTTTGGCAATTGTAGATATTTCTGCTATGAACATTGGGGTACATATGGCTCTTCTTTTCACTACGTCTGTATCTTTGGGGTAAATTCCAAGTAGTGCAATTGCAGGGTCATAAGGTAGCTTTATTTTTAATTTTTTGAGGAATCTCCACACTGTTTTCCAAAGTGGCTGTACCACCTTGCATTCTGACCGACAGTGAAAGAGGGTTCCCCTTTATCCATATCCTCTCCAACACTTGTTTCCTGTCCTGTTGATTTTGGCCATTCTAACTGGTTTTGATTTGAGTTTCCCTGATGGTTAGTGATGATGGACATTTTTTCATGTGTCTGTCAGCCATTTGTAGGTCTACTTTGGAAAAGTGTCTGTTCATGTCTTCTGCCCACTTTTTGACATGATTATCTGTTCTTTGGATGTTTAACTTGAGGAGTTGTTTATAGATCTTGGATATCAGCCCTTTGTCTATAGTGTCATTTGTGAATATCTTCTCCTATTCCGTGGGTTGTCTCTTTGTTTTGTTGACTGTTTCCTTTGCTGTGCAGAAGCTTTTTATCTTGAAGTCCCAAAAGTTCATTTTACCTTTTGTTTCCTTTGCCTTTGGAGACATGTCTTGAAAGAAGTTGCTGTGGCTAATGTCAAAAAGGTTACTGTTTATGTTCTCCTTTAGGATTTTGATAGATTCCTGCCTCACATTTAGGTCTTTCATCCATTTCGAGTTAATCTTTGTGTATGGTATGAAAAAATGGTCGAGTTTCATTCTTCTATACATAGTTGTCCAATTTTCCCAACACCATTTATTGAAGAGACTGTCTTTTTTTCCACTGGGTATTTTTTCCTGCTTTGTCGAAGATTATTTGACCATAGAGTTTAGGGTCCATATCTGGACTCCCCACTCTGTTCCATTGGTCTATGTGTCTGTCTTGGTGCCAGTACCATACTATCTTGGTGATCACAGCTTTGTAGTAAAGTTTGAAATCAGGCAACATGATGTCCCCAGCTTTGTGTTTTCTTTTTCAACATTTCCTTAGCGATTTGCGGTCTTTTCTGGTTTCACACAAATTTTAGGATTGTTTGTTCCAGCACCTTGAAAAATGCCGGTGGAATTTTGATCGGGATGGCATTGAAAGTATGGATTCCTCTGGGCAATATAGACATTTTAACAATGTTTATTCTTCCTATCCATGAGCATGGAATGCTTTTCTGTCTTTTTGTATCTTCTTCAATTTCTTTCATGAGTGTTCTGTAGTTCCTCGAATACAGATCCTTTACCTCTTTGGTTAGGTTTATTCCAAGATATCTTCTGGTTCTTGGTGCTATAGTAAATTGAATCGATTCTCTAATTTCCCTTTTTATATTTTTATTGCCAGTGTATAAGAAAGCAACTGATTTCTGTGGATTGATTTTGTATCCTGCCGCATTACTGAATTGCTGTATGAGTTCTAGTAGTTTGGGGGTGGAGTCTTTTGGGTATTCTATATAAAGTATCATGTCATCTGCAAAGAGAGAGAGTTTGACTTCTTCTTTGCCAATTTGAATACCTTTTATTTCTTTTTGTTGTTTGATTGCTGTTGCTAAGACTTCTAGTACTATGTTGGACAACAGTGGTGAGAGTGGGCATCCTTGTCGTTTTCCTGATCTTAATGGGAAGGCTGTCAATTTTTCCCAATTGAGAATGATATTTGCTGTGGGTTTTTAATAGATAGATTTTATGAAGTTGAGGAATGTTCACTTTATCCCTATACTTTGAAAAGTTTTAATCAGGAACAGATGCTGTATTTTGTCAAATTCTTTTTCTGCATCCATTGAGAGGACCATGTGGTTCTTCTCTCTTCTCTTATTGATTTGCTCTATCACATTGATTGATTTTCGAAATGTTGAATTACCCTTGCATCCCAGGGATAAATCCTACCTGGTCATGATAGATAATCTTTTTAGTGTACTGTTGGATCCTATCAGCTAGGATCTTGTTGAGAATCTTGGCATCCATATTCATCAGCGATATTGGTTTGAAATTCTCCTTTTTGTTGGGGTCTTTGCCTGGTTTGGGGAATCAAGGTAATCCTGGTATCATAGAAAGAGTCTAGAAGTTTTCACTCTGTTTCTATTTTTTGAAACAGCTTCAGGAGAATAGGTATTATTTCTTCTTTGAGTGTTTGGTAGAATTCCCCAGAATCCGTCAGGTCCGGGACTCTTGTTTTTTGGGAGGTTTTTGATCACCGCTTCAATCTCGTTACTAGATATTGGTTTATTCAGGTTGTCAATTTCTTTCTATTTCAGTCTTGGAAGTTTATAGATTTCCAGGAATGTATCCATTTCTTCTAGGTTGCTTAACTTATTGGCATATAGCTATTGATAATAGTTTCTGATGATTGTTTTTATTTCTTTGGTGTTAGTCATGATCTCTCCCCTTTCATTCATAATTTTATTAATTTGAATCCTCTCTCTTTTCTTTTGGATTAGTTGGCCAGTGGTTTATCAATCTTATTCTTTCAAAGAAACAGCATCTAGTTTCATTGATGTGTTCTACGTATCTCTAGTTTCTAACTAATTGATCTCTGCTCTAATCTTATTTACTTCCATTCTTGTACGTGGGGTTCACTTAATTTGTTGTTGATTTTCTAGTACCTTAAGGTATAAGAAGGTATAACTGTATAAAGACAGTTTGTGTATTCTGGATCTTTCAGTATTTTTGAGTGAGGCTTGGATGGCTATGTATTTCCCCCTTAGGACCGCCTTTGCCATATCCCATAGGTTTTGGACCAATGTGTCTTCATTCTTATTGGTTTCCATGAATTGTTTAAGTTCTTTGATTTCCTGGTTGATCCAAACATTCTTGAGCAGGATGGTCTTTAGCTTCCAAGTGTTTGAATTCCTTCCAAACTTTTTCTTGTGTTTGAGTTCCAGTTTCAAAGCATTGTGGTCTGAGAATATACAAGGGGTAATCTTAATCTTTTGGTATCAGTTTAGCCCTGATTTGTGACCGAGTATGTGGTCTATTCTGGAGAAAGTTTCATGTGCTCTCAAGAATAATGAGAATTCTGTTGTTTTAGGGTGAAATGTTCTGTGTATATCTATGAGGTCCATCCGATCCAATGTGTCATTCAAAGCTTTTGTTTCCTTGTTGATTTTCTGTTTAGATGATCTGTTTATTGCAGAGAGTGGTATGTTAAGATCTCCTATATTTAATGTATTCATATTAATGTGACTTTTTATTTTGTGTAACAGTTAGCTTATGTAGTAGGCTGTTCCCATGTTGGGGGCATACATATTTACAATTGTTAGGTCTTCTTGGTGGATAGACCCTTTAAGAATGATGTAGTGTCCTTCTGTATCTCTGACTACAGTCTTTAGCTTAAAATCTAATTTATCTGATATGACAATCACTTCCCTAGCTATCTTTTGAGGCCCAATGGCATGAAAGATGGTTCTCCATCCCTTCACTTTCAGTCTGGATATATCTTTAGGTTCAAAATGTGTCTCTTGTAGACAGCATATGGATGGGTCCTGTCATTTTATCCAGTCTGCAACCCTGTGCCTTTTTATGAGAGCATTTAGGCAGTTCACATTTAGAGTGATTATTGAAAGGTAAGTTTTTATTGACATCATGTTGCCTATGAAATCCCTGTTTCTATGTATTGTCTCTGTAACTTTCTGTTCTATGTCGCTCTTGGGTTCTTTGTCCTTTTATAGAAACCCCCTCAATATTTCTTGTAGTGCCGGCTTTTTTGTCACATAATCTTTTAGACCTTCCTGGCTGATCTTGGAAGCTCTTTATCTCTCCATCCATTCTGAATGTCAGTATTTTTTTTTCTTTTTAAGATTTTATTTATTTATTTTACAGAGGGAGAGAGATCACAAGTAGGCTGAGAGGCAGGCAGAGGGAGAGGAGGGAGCAAGCTTCCTGCTGAGCAGAGAGCCGGATGCTGGGCTCGATCCCAGGACCCTGAGATCATGACCTGAGCCGAAAGCAGAGGCTTTAACCCACTGAGCCACCCAGGTGCCCCTGAATGTCAGTCTTACTGGAGAAAGTATTCTTGGCTGCATGTTCTTCTCATTTAGTGCCCTGAATAATGTCTTGCTAGCCCTTTCTGGCTTGTCAGGTTTCTGTGGACAGGTCCAACATTATTCTGATGGTCCTTCCTCTATATGTAAGGAATCTCTTCTCCCTAGCTGCCTGTAAGACCTCCTGTCTGAATTTATGATTCGTGAATCTCACAATTATGGGTCTGGGGTCTTTCTAGACTCATTGATCTTGGGGGTGTTCTCTCTGCCTCTAGGACATGACCACTTGTTCCATTCCCCAGATTAGGGAAATTTTCATCTAGTATTTGGTCAACCACCTCTTCCAGTCTTCTCTCTTTCTCCACCCCCTCAGGGATCCCAATAATTCTGACATTGGAACATTACATGGTGTCATTTATTTCCCTAATTCTGTTTTCATGGCTTGTAAGTTGTTTGGTCCATGCCTCCTCCTGATCTTGCTTTTTGATCAGCCTGTCTTCTAGATCACTAATTTGATCTTCTGCCTCAGTTATCCTAGTTGTTAGAGTATTTGGATTAGATTGGATCTCCTTGATAGTATTTTTGACTTCCATCTGATCAGCTCTCCCTTCTGCCCTTAGAGATTCTATGTCGCCACTAATGGACTTCTCCAATCTAGCCATTGCCTGGACAATTTTTACCCTGAATTCCATTTCCAACATATTGTTTATGTCCATATCCAATAGTTCTGTGGCAGAGGTCACAGTCTCTGAATTTTTCCCCTGCTGGGTGTTCCTCCCCCTACTCTTTTTGGTGAGAGGTGGTTGAGGGGATCAATAGCTGAATGTGTTAATCACGATCCAGTCAATGTGCCTTTTGGAAAGTTTTGGAGCAATTGGAAGTCACCACAAAAAATAAAGAGTAAAGAAAAAAAAGAAAGAGAAAAAGAGAGGAAAAAGAAAAAGAAAAAAAACCCAGCCAAAATGAGTCCCAATAATAAGATTTATAAGGTACATAAACCAAAAACAGACAAACAAAAAGACTGACAAATACAAGAGACAAGAAAGAAAAAAGAAGAAATACCCTGCCAAAATGAATCCCAAGATACACTGATACACTGACAGAAAAATAAGGTGGGAAGGTAGTTATAAACCCTTGATGTGGGCGAGGAAGGTTTTTTCAGTACTTCCTGGGTGTATCTTGTTATCTTTGTTAAAGGACTCAACTTTCCAGAGATACAGGAAAATAAAACTAGCTTATATATAGGGGTAGTATTGAATAGGGAAAAAGGATTACCTTGCAGCCTATATCTATATATATATATTAAAAACAAGAAAAAGAAAAAGAAACCCAGGTTTATGTATAAAAATAGTTCGTTAAAAAGTTATGAAATGTTTTATTAAATATCTAGTTGTAATGATAAGTAGGTTAAAAATTAAATGAAGAAGAATAATGAGAACGAATAAAAAAAAAAGGTTTAGCTATGAAATATACAGCTTTGGGGGCAATACCTGAAGCTTAATATATTGTTTTCCCCTGATGCTGGGATTTTACAGTTTTATGGGGACCCTGTGGTTAATGTTCTCTTGTTCTTTTGACTTGTCTTCTGGGGGAGGAGACTGCTGGATTGTTTTTTCAGTCAGTGGTGCTTGGGCTGAATTGCCCAGCCCACTATGAAGGGGCTGGGCTCTGAGGTAATGGTTTTTTCAGGTTTTTGTCCCCTGGAAGTTTTTGTTCTTGGGTGATTTTTTGAGGCTTTTCAGAGGGCTAGTCAAGAAAAACAAACAAACGACTCTGCCCCCAGTCCTTTGCCTCAGAGAGAAGCCACAGTGTTCCCCCTCCCCCATGGTCTAGAAAACAGAGACTCCCCCTCTGCAAACTCTGCTGAACACCGCAACCTCCCGCAAGTGGTGCGCACTCCCAGCCACCATCTCAGTGGTCGCCCAAGGCCCCCACTTATCTCTGCACCTTTGTGCCACCAAGACCACAAGTGATATGGGTTCCTGGGAGTCCTGTCCTGGCATCTATCAGGACTGCTGTCTGGGGTCCACCCCCATGACCCGGCAGAGGTGCAAGTCACGGATGGCTGTAGGTTCAGAGACCCCGGGACACTGCCCACAACAAGTTCTCTCAAGCAAGGGCAGGGGTGTGCTCAGCCCTGGTGGCAGAGAGCCATGGGCGCAGGGACCACGGACTGGGCCCCTGCCGGGCTCTCCAGGCACAGGTGGTCACCAGCTGTGACCGTCCTGGGACCCTGGGCTTAGGACGGTGCTCCTGGCCTCCCGATTCCACCAGTTGCCCCTTAAAACCTTTTGCTCTTTTTGAGTGCTTTTAACCAGGCTCTAAGTTAATGCCAGTCCCCAAGCACGGGGCACTTTCGTGTTGGGGTATTTCTTTCCAGGGTGTCACTTCTGGTGGCTCCCTCCCCTTTCTGTTTATCCTCTGATATCAGTCCAAGTGCTCCCACCTCGCTTTACCTCACTGGTGATGATCTGCTCCTGTAGAGATCTAGAAATGTATAATCTTACTTCTCAGACTGATTTCGTGGGTGCTTAGAGTGTTCTGGTAGATATTTAGCTCACTTCAGGAGACCCGTTGAAAGAGGGACTCCCACTTCTCTGCCATCTTGCCCCTCCTTCCCAAATTGTACACTTTTAATGTATGCTGACTATTGAATGTTAAATGTGTCTTAAGATATTTAAAAATCAGCATGTAACTGGAAATCTGATTCTAGAAAAGTAGAAATAGAACAAAATAAAACTGATAAAAACAAAAATAGCAAATTGACACACCGAACCCCAATCATATTGCTATTTATGTTATTAAATATAATTATCTAAGATTTTTATTGATTAGGTACATTAGAAGTCAGACATCATCTGAATGGAAGAATATATTTGCAAATGATATATCCAAAAAAGGATTAATATCTAAAATATATAAAAGAACTTATACAACTCAACACCAAAAAAGAAACAAATAGTCAGATTAAAGGATGGGCAGAGGAAATGAACAGACATTTTGCCAAAGAAGAGATATAAATGGCCAACAGACACATTAAAAGATGCTCAACATCACTCTTCATCAGGAAAATGGAAATGAAAGCCACAATGAGGTATTATCTTACACCTGTCAGAATGGCTAGAATTAAAAAGACAAGCAATAAAAAGTGTTGGTGTGGATATAGATAAAAAGGAACCCTCATACATTGTTGGTGGGAATGCAAATTTGTACAGCTATTGTGTAAAACAGTATGGGGTTTTCTAAAAAAAAATTAAAAAGTAGAATTACCAGGGTACCTAGGTGGCTTGGTTGAACATCTGCCTTCTGCTCAGGTCATGATCCCAGGGTCCTGGGATAGAGTGCCTCATCTGGCTCCTTGCTTGGTGGGAAGCCTGCTTCTCCCTTCCCTCTCCCAGACACTCCCCCATTTGTGCTCTCTCTCTTTCAAAAAAAAAAAAAAGTAGAATTACCAAGTTTGTATCTCATGAAAGGTAATTTTTGAAGGAGTTTAAAAAATTAATATATGATATGCTGCTTTATACTATTTTTTAAAAACAGTCACTTACAGGAGTGCCTGGGTGGCTTAGTCAATTAACCGTCCAACTCTTGATTTTAGCTCAGGTCATGATCTCAGTGTTGTGAGATTGAGCCCTGCCTTGGGTTCCTCGATGGGTGTGGAGCCTGCTTATGAGTCTCTCTCTCTCCTCCCTCTGCCTCTCTTCTTTCTTAAAAAAATTTCTGTAAACAAATATTGAGCTCTACTTAAAAGTTGTACTTAATAAAATTAATAAAAATTTATCTACAATTAGTAATAATCCTGAAATGTTTAAGAGTAAAGTGTACTAATATCTACAATTTTTTAAAAATTTGTCAATATATAACATACATAACTGATTGGATAAAACGATTAATATATAGGTTTATGATAAAGGATATTGATATATAGATATATGATAAAGGAACTATAGCACAATTAATATGAAGATCTAAGTAGTGAGGACATTGTTGTTTACTGTGTAACTCTCTGCACGCTTCTGTTTATGATCTTTATCCTAATAAAGTGAGGAAAAAATCTATGAAGAGAACAATATACATACTAATAAAAATGTCCTCTCAGATTTGCTAGATTCCCTAATAGGGCAAATTTCTATGTATCCAAAGATATTATAAATCTTATAGTCACCATATGCTTTAACTTTTTTGAAAAGTTTCCGTCTTCTTTTCTTATTTCATTTCTAATTTCATTGTCAACTACTTATCAGGACTATGTTTGCCTTGGGCACCTGGGTGGCTCAGTGGGTTAAGCCTTTGCCTTTGGCTCAGGTCATGATCTCAGGGTCTGGGATCCAGTCTCAATTGGGCTCTCTGCTCAGCAGGGAGACTGCTTCCCCCATTCTGCCTGCCTCTCTGCCTACTTGTGACCTCTCTCTCTGTCAAATAAATAAATAAAACCATTTAAAAAAAAAAGAATGTTTGCCTCATTCATAGATCTTTAACATTTTCAGTGTTCAATAAAATTGAATGATTTATAATCTATTGCTTTCTTATATTTACTTGCTTTCAAACACAACTTTTAAAACAACTGTCTAAATGCCTTTTCTGATAATTTTATGGATATTATCTTACTTGACATATATATGCATAATAAAACTATAAGGCAAGAACTGTTAGCCTCAATTTAGAAATTATATATAATATAAATATATAGTATATATATTTTTAAGTTTATCATGTATTTATATATTTTAGAAATATATTTATACTTAAATATTTATAATACATATATATGAATTTATCTAATTTTTAAGAATCCTATCCCATCTTCAAGCTCAATTATTAAATTATACCTATTAAGGTAAAGATACATTGAAATATAAATATTAATCATGCAAAAGTAAAAATAAGTGAATGTTTCATATTGTCATCTAGATGTTATATCCAAGAAAATATAAGATATGGAAGAGCATTGAGGTACCAATAAAATAGTATTCAAGGGTAGTTTGGGAGGTCGAGCCATGCCAAATAAACATGCATATATTAAAAGAAAAAATATACAAAGGAAAAAATCAGTTTTTATAAGTGAAGACATAATAGGAAATATATTTCCCTTGGAGTGAAAGAATAATGAATTTTAATTCAAAATTCACATAATTGAAAGTAACGAAGAAGACCATCTATGATTGAATGGCTGAAATGAATATCCTGGGGGTGATTACAATTTAGTTGGCAGTTTTCCTTGCTTGGTTAGATCATGCTCTGGTTTTTAATATCTAAGAATTTTTTTTTCTAGGTGAAAACTGAAATTAACAAATGATCACTTTCATTATATACTAAATACACAATAGAAAGTGTTCTTTAAATGTTTTTGCCACATCACTATACCTAATTTATTCAGTTACTATAAATGGGATTGAAATAGTTGAGAGGGGCGCCTGGGTGGCTCAGTGGGTTAAAGCCGCTGCCTTCGGCTCAGGTCATGATCCCAGGGTCCTGGGATCGAGGCCCGCATCAGGCTCTCTGATCAGTGGGGAGCCTGCTTCCTCCTCTCTCCTCTCTCTCTGCCTTCCTCTCTGTCTACTTGTAATCTCTCTCTGTGTGTCAAATGAATAAATAAAGAAATGAATAAATAAAGTTTTTAAAAACATGAAATAGTTGAGAGCCCTATCTTCTAGTTCCAACACTTTTTTTTAAATTTGACTTTTTTTTTTTAGCTTTACTCATTAACAAAATAGGAATATCGTTATAGCTATCTAGTATGGCATAGACTTTAGTATGAAAAATCCTTAGCAGATTTCCTTGTTCATAGGAAGTTATTATCATCACCATCCTCAGCATTAGCATCACATTATGTTACAATTTTGGGTTTGCATTATAATTTGTGTTTGTTGCTTTCCCACTCTTGGCTTTTCTTGAAATTAGGGGCTGTAGATAATTTAACTGTGCAGCTTTATTTCCCAAAATAAGTTCCTTCATAGGAGGTGCTCAAAATAATTGCTGACATAAATTGCTTTATACTTGACAGTAATAGATCTTATAAAAGAAGTTATTTGATTTCTTATTTAAATATTACATTGATTTAACATCACACATACTTCTAAAAAGCAATGCTTTTCTGCTTTGGGGAACTACTACACTATTAAAATAAAGTACATTAACCTATGTTACTACATCCATATCTTGCTGTTTGGTTTCTATGGAGACTGTCATGTTGTTAAGTGAGTATTACATTAGAAGCTATTAAGCACTTAATGAAATTCTCAACAAAAAGCCAAGGTTCAACATAATGAAATGTAAGGCATGCATCTTAAATTTTTTGTTAGATTTATACTATAAAACATCTTTAAAAAAGATTTCTATTAATAAACAATAAGTCTTGTACAATTTGTGTTTTAATTACATCAATTATGGGCTTTGAAACCAAATGCTTAAAATAAGTACCTCTTTTCCTTTTGTTATAGAAATAAAATTTAACCAGCAGGGAAAAATGTCTCTGATTATAAACATCAGTGAGCACTATTCAATTTTTTCCATATATCATTGAAATGATACACCAGATTTACAGAAATAAAGTGATACGATGTCCCTTATGTATTATTTTACATTATATAAATCAAACTGTTGTTATAATTCCTTTTCACAGATGGATAGTTCTGCATAGGTGATACATGTACATTCGGCCCAGTGAACTATTAACAAAACTACCATTTATTTTTGTATGAATTTAGCATACCATTCTAAAGTTTCTAGATTATCAAAAAAGGCAATATGATTAATTTCTGTATTTTTTAATTTGGAGGGATAAGTTTTTTCTGGTGAAATAATTTGAGTATCTTATTTCATGTGCAAAATTATATTGATGCTCTTGGTTAATTTATTTTAAGACTTTTTTTTTTTCTTTTAGCAGCTTTAGATTCACAGCAGAATTGAGAGGAAGGTACAGAGATTTCCCATATACTCCCTGCTCCATGCCTCCATAGCCTCCCCCATTATCAATATCCTTCACCAGAATGCTATGTTTGTTATAATTGAACCTACATTGACATGTCATAATACTTGGTGAAGTGAGGAATGACTGAGGTTTACCTCTGGGCAAAAATTGAATATAGTTGCCAGTGAATACATAGAAAATAATAATTTGATTCTCAAAACTCAGATTTTAAATACCCCGTAGTGTAATTGCAGGGTCATAGGGTAACTCTATTTTTAATTTTTTGAGGAATCTCCACCGCGTTTTCCAAAGTGGCTGCACCAACTTGCATTCCGAGCGACTGTAAAAGAGGGTTCCCCTTTCTCCACATCCTCTCCAACACTTGCTGTTTCCTGTCCTGTTGATTTTGGCCATTCTAACTGGTGTAAGGTGATATGTCAATGTGGTTTTGATTTGAGTTTCCCTGATGGCTAGTGATGATGAACATTTTTTTTTTCATGTGTCTGTTGGCCATTTGTATGTTTTCATTGGAGAAGTGTCTGTTCATGTCTTCTGCTCATTTTTTGAAATGATTATCTGTCGGTGCTTGGGTGGCTCAGTGGGTTAAAGCCTCTGCCTTCGGCTCAGGTCATGATCTCAGGGTCCTGGGATGGAGGCCCGCATTGGGCTCCCTGCTCGGCAAGGAGCCTGCTTCCTCCTCTCTCTCTGCCTGCCTCTCTGCCTACTTGTGATCTGATCTCTCTCTCTGTGTCAAATAAATAAATAAAATCTTAAAAAAAGGAAAAAAAGAAATGATTATCTGTTTTTTGGACATTGAGCTCATTGAGAAGTTCTTTATAGGTCTTGGATATCAGCCCTTTGTAGTGTCATTTGCAAATATTTTCTCACATTCCATGAAAAGAAGGGCCATATGTACCCCAATGTTCATAGCAGAAATATCCACAACTGCCAAACTGTGGAAAGAGCTGAGATGCCCTTCAACAGATGAATGGATAGAGAAGATGTGGTCCATATATACAATGGAATATTACTCAGCCTTCAGAAAGATGAATACCCAACTTTTGTATCAACATGGACGGGTCTGGAGGAGATTATGCTGAGTGAAATAAGTCAAGCAGAGAAAGTCAATTATCTTATGGTTTCACTTACTTGTGGAACATAAGGAATAAAATGGAAGACTCTAGGAGAACGAAAGGGAAAGTGTATTGGGGTAAATCAGAAGAGGATATGAACCACGAGAGACTGTAGACTCTGAGAAACAAAGTAATGGCTATGGAGGGGAGGGAAGAGGGGGAATGGGTGAACCTGGTGGTGGGTATTAAGGAGGGCACATATTACATGGAGCACTGGGTGTGGTGCCTAAACAATGAATCTTGGATCACTGAAAAAAAAAAAAAAACTCCTCAGACTTCAAGAATTTTTAATTACTGGACTTAGTGAACCTGGTAAATTTTCCATCCCTTGAGACACAGTCTTTAAAAACTGAATGAGGATTAGGGTATAGGTAGCTGGAATTTCACCATAAACCCACCTGATTTGAATATAAAGACATGTGGTCCAGATGTGGTTCTTTTTGCAAGGAAAAAAAAAAGATATCTAACTTTTGGTAGGGTACCTCTGATATCTTTAATGTAGAAAGGGTTGGATAGTGGGCAGAAATATGCCCCCTCAAAGTTGTCTACTTCCTAATCCTTGGAACTGTGGATATGTCACCTTATATGGCAAAAGAGATTATATAGTTGTAATTAAAGGAAGTGACATTACAGTAGGGACATTAGCCTAGATTATTAGAATGTGCTCAATCCAATCACAGAAGTCCTTAAGAGGAGAAATAAATGGCAGATGTGTAGATCATAGAGATGAGACATGAGAGAACCTGCCCTTTTTTGTTGTCTTTGAAAGTGGAGGAAAGGACCCATGAGTCAGGGAGTGATGATGGTTTCTAGAATTTGCCAAAGGCAAGGACATGATTTATCTTCTAGAGCCTACAGAAAGAAAACTTAACCCTGAGGAAATCTTGATTTTAGCTGAATGATACTCATGTAAGACTTTAGATCTAAAGAACTGTAAGGTGGGCACCTGGGTGGCTCAGTGGGTTAAAGCCTCTGCTTTCAGCTCAGGTCATGATCTCAGGGTCCTGGGATCGAGGCCTGCATCGGGCTCCCTGCTCAGCGGGGAGCCTGCTTCCCCCTCTCTCTCTCTGCCTACCTCTCTGCCTCCTTGTGATCTCTCTCCCTCTGTGAAATAAACAAATAAAATCTTTAAAAAAAAAAAGAACTGTAAGGTAATAAATGTGTGTCGTTTTAAACCACCAAGTTGGTAATATGTTACAGGAGCAACAAAATGATAATCATAGTAATATGGTTATTCCTTTGAGGTTCAAAAAAAAAACTGGACATTCATCAGTGTGAAAACTATATCAGGTAATTAATATTCATTCTTTAAATAAATAATTAGCTAAGTTGAAAGTTTCCTGAGTATTTGGAAGTGATGTTTGAGGAAAGGATAGGATTATGGAAAACAGTCATAGACAGAAGCAGGATAAAAATTCTCCAGTTATTTCTAAATATGAAATAGAATTTGGCCTTAAAATCAGAGTTATTGTTAGGTCTAGAATTTATGGAGTCATTTAGGCAATATTGTTGGTGTATGCTGGTCTCTACAGTTGTGTATCCTAGAAATACTTTATGTCCTTTGGTTGTTTTTACTTTTTTACTTTTTATTTTTATTTTTTTAAGATTTTATTTATTTATTTGAAAGAGAGAGAGAGATCACAAGTAGGCAGAGAGGCAAGCAGAGAGAGAGGGAGAAGAAGGCTCCCTGCTGAGCAGAGAGCGAGATGCTGGTCTTGATATCAGGACCCTGAGATCATGACCTGAGCCAAAGGCAGAGGCTTAACCCACTGAGTCACCCAGGTGTCCCTGTTTTGTTTTGTTTTTTTAATGAATCAGTTTATTTTTATCAATAGAAATTTTAAAAAATTAAGTTATGGTAGTAACTATATCATAACATTATTTATTATCGATTACTTCATTCAAAGTAGGTTTTGATATTTCCATGACATGCATAAAATATGCCACATGATAGGGATAAAACAGTCAATAAAATGGTTACTATCTTTACCCTCAAGTTTGGAGTTTCCTTGGTTAGAAAGACTTTAATCAAATACCTATATAAATATGGAATTTTAAAAAGAATGGTTGCAATAAGGCATATATAAGGAATTATGAGAGTGAATAAGGAAGGGAGTGATCTATTTTTGAACCTGGGCCTGAGAATTATCAACAAATATATCTCCAAGAAAATATTTATCTTACTTAACTTTGGGCAGTTGGTGCTTTCATTATCACTAACGATCGAAAATTGCAGATATTGCTTTTAACCATAGTTGCTTTATTGAGAGTGTGGGTTCTGCGAAAAATTATTTCACCATTTCCTCTTTTCAGCATCTCTAGCAGGTTGTGGGCATCTCAGAAACATCACCGGACTTGGAATAGGAGAGTAGCATTGTATCAGTTTTCCTCTTGTCATGAGTAATGATAGATTATATTAGGCAAATGCAACCTATTTATCTGGGAAATGGGTTTAGCATATGTGATATAATTTTCTGATGATACAGATTTGTTAAGGTGCTTTGGAAATTGTAAAGCATTGCATACATTTAAAGTGTAATTGCTACTAATTTCTGAGTGCTCTGTTCCCAGGTACCTGGTCAGAGGAATTGCAAATGAATATTAAAATGAATATATAATAAAGTAGTCAGGACTGATCACAACTCAATGTGTTTTCTGAGTTATTTGTATAATGATAAAGCCTAATATTAATAACTTTCTCTTTAGTGGTGTGGAGTGTTGCAAAATGCAGCAGATCTGTTGAAAGATGTCTGGGAATATATGGACTATACTAATTGTCTAACTGATAGAATGGAGTAAACAGATTGTGGGGGTTTTTTTTGTTTTGTTTTTTCCAGTAAGGCTGATATGGGTTTTCCCTATGACTATCTCATAAGATTGAATTGAATCAAATGTTAAGGTTATGGACAGAAACTAGCAGATACTACAGTTGTATTTAGTAATTAAATGAATCTGACATTATTATTTTATGATGAGCACTGACCTTCCTGAAATAAAGGTTCAATAAAATAGAAATATTAAGAAATCTCTTGTCTTTTAATAGTGTAATCATGGGACCAATGGTAAGGCTGATTTTCAACTTAAGTGGGAGAAAGAAAAGCTAACCAAGATTCTCTTGTAGATGTCAGGGATGTCTGCATTTTATCAATTATATAAAGATGATTTTAATGATTATGCAAAATCATTAAGCAGAATAAAATGTATTTTTTCACTTATATGACCAGCGGTTTCAAAATTATATAAAATATGTTTGTTGAAATGAGTCTAGCACATGTCACGATGTATTCCAAGTTTCAAAAAAAATTATGAAAGAATAACCCCCCAAGTGCATAGGACATTAAGTGGCATGACATCTCTGAAACAGACAATCAATAACAAAGAAACAACACATAAGTGGAAGAAATAGAATTTTATTGGTCATCAAATAAAAATGCTGAATTCACACAGCTTTATATTTTAAAAAATATTTTCTGACTAAAATTGCTAGCTGTTTCTTTTATTGCATGATTTACTGTCTTGGGTCATAGTGATTTATGAAAGATTGTACCTGCTGCTTTTGAAAATATAGCTGAAATTGATTTATTTCTCTTCTGTTTAGTCTGTAGTCTTTATTGTTGGCAGATATTTTCCTACACAGGGCTAAGAAATTACATGGAGAATATGGCTAAATTTTGGAAGGTAGGATTTACAAATGAGTCTGTATATAGAACATTACAGATAAATTCACAAAAGTGGGGAAAAATTAGAGAAATATGGGGCATTTATCCATGTAGCTTCAATATATGTATTGAAGTATATGAATTGTCAACTTTCCATAATCTCACCAATGGTGAGGAGTTATGACAAAAGATGTGTTACTTTCAGAAAATTGACGTTTATATTTTTCCATCTTTTATAGGAAAAAAGAAGCAATTGTAAAGAATTAGTTATGAATTTGAATTCTCACCTACGTTCAAATTTTCTCATACTTTTTCAGTTTATCTACTAGTTACATTTAAATACATTTTTAACATAGTTGTATCTATGTGGGTCATTTTTAGTCAAGTACTTTACAACTAAATTTTTGTTTTCAATTTTTATAGAAAATATGTATATTTATATATGCCTATTATTTCCACACAGATACAATACCCATTTTCTCTAGCATTTCTGTACATTTATTTACATAATTAATCTTGAAATCTTTTCACACATATATTTTATTGTATAGAAGAACAGATTTTTTTCTGTTTTTTTTTTCTCAAATGGCCTTGCAGTTCTCCCAAAACTACTTACTAATTTATACTTTTTCTTTTATTTGAAGTCACTTACTTTATCATAAGTATAAGAACTTCTGAATTGCTAACTTAAATTAAAAGCTTGATCTCAGAAATTCCTCAAAAACATAAATTAATATATCAAAATCATTAATAATAAAATCAAAGCAAAGTGAAAAGCCATATCACTCTTACTGTCAGAGACAGCATTCTGTTCCAAAAGAAACAACACCAAATTATCTTCAGTCAGCAACCAAGAATATCTGGTGATATTCTATCTTTTCCATTACTCTGCATGTGGCTTTTTGTACTTTGATAACCTAAGAATTAAAGCAAATAATTTGCTCCCACCCCTGGTAATGCTTAATATACAATGCTGAAGCAGAAAATAACAGAAAAACCATAATGGGTTTTCCGTTTGTGAAAAGGGAAGAAGTGGAGTCTAGTAGAACAATTTTGAAATCCTACTGAGAAGCATGATGAAGGCTGTTGTATCCCATAAGGGTTGAAGATTGTGTTGTTGATCTGTAAATCCTTTCAGGTAGCTTTTCATTCTTATTTATCCTTTTGTATGGTGTGGGTATCTGATTTAAGTGAATAGGCTACTTTATTCTAAAGTTTCTGCCACGTGGAAAACAAGAGCTGTAGTGTTTATTCCTTAGATTTCATCCCTGGCGATCCTCTGTGGCCTGGCTATGCCTCAACCAAAAGTCATATCTCCTTTCAGGAAAACTTTAATGCCAAATTCTCTCATTGTCCAAGTTCTGATTCTCCCATACTCCCTCTTATTTTCAGACACAGGAGGAATAATGATATTTTGCACTTTCTGGTTTTGGCGTGGCTACGTTATTTTTGTTTGTTTGTTTGCTTCCACACTATTCTATCCATACCTCTACACCTTTGTGGAGAGTCTCATCACTCAAATCCCTTTAAATCACCCAGCTGTAACATGCCAACTATAATAGTATTTCATTGCAACACCTTAATTGATTGAGTAATGGATACTGGAAATAGTCCCAGGAAACCAACTATCCAAATGAGATTTCAGATTTCATTGATCATGCACATACTGGAGCAATTCAAGGATCTGTGATAACTGACATTAGTCCTGAGGGGGAAAGAAGAAAAAAAAAAGTCTAGAACACAAAGGATCGCTGGTAATAGTCAATAAAAATTTGGCTGCAGATTGAATAAAAGGAATGCTAAAAAAGAAATTCAGAAATGGCAGTGATTTCATGTTTGAGGAATTTGGCATTGTGATTCTACTCAAAAACAGTGAAGATTCTAAAAAAAGGGGGATTTGAGGGAGTAAGATGAGTTTGCAATTTTTGAGATAGTGATTCTGTGGCACTTAGAAACCATCAGATTTGTAATTGTATTATAGGTTGTTGGATATATAGATCTGAGAAAATGGACAAGCTCTAAGGTAAAGAAATATATAATTCATATGCATAAAATAATGACTTGAAAGCATGGGTGTCGATTAATTTGCCCATATAGGAATGAAAAAATTATAAAAACAGAGATAATATTAAAATTTGGAGAATTTAGAAGGGGTAGAGAATGGAAAATATGACTCAGATTAAACAGAAGTGACATCCTGATAGATATAAAAATAAGTGTTCTCAAGCAAATGCATGGTAGAACTGTCAAGATGCGTATACAGATTAGCTCCTTCCTGATGTTTGCTAACATGATTCCTGGCCGCATGCATATTTTACAATGACCAAACCATAAAACCTTTGGAGGAATATGGGTGTTTACTTAAATGATTGTAATTTCATTTTGAGGTAGCTCTAAAGCAAAGGTCTATACTCAATTCAAGGGAGTGATAAAACCTGAAAGACGTTTTGTGTAAAAGGATGTCACATGTAGTTTTTTAGTCACATGTAGTTATATATTTTTTAGTCACATGTGGTTATATATTTTCAAGTTTCACATATTTAGTTAAAACCTAATTTATATTGTCACATCAGTTTTTTCGTTTCTGCATGCAATCCTTCCTTTGCTCTCTTCATATTTAATGAAATATGCTTCCTTCGTTCTGTTCATATTTAATGAAATAATTCTGCCCATCTCTTATTTCAGTAAGTATATGTAGTAAACTAAGAACAAGACTAGATTGTAAGGATTCCCTCCCTTCCTGAGGATAATGAGATTTACTCCATTTTCACTGTTGCATTTCAAATATGTTGCTAATGAAAGGATTGAGAATGATAAATCTTTGAAGTTTAGAGGATTTTGAGCTATTTTAGTAATACTTTATAATTCCTTGTGTTAAGAAAAATCTGATAAAAGTACCTGATAATTGCTAATTTATATGATGGAAATATCCTGCTTTTTTTGAGTATTAAGTACACAGTACTTCCCTGTTTCTTGAGTATTAAGTACACAGTAATAATTTATGAAAAATCTATTAAAAAAGAATAACTTTCATGCTAACATAAAATTTGTTGAGAGAACATTTATTATACTTTCCAATTATAATTTCTTACACAATTGTAAATTATTTAATATGTTTTACACTGATACCCAACATAGTAAGGAAAATAATGTATTAGTGTTAGAAAGATCTTTATTATAATCCAAGTTCTGCTACTTACTAGCTGAATTATTCTGTAAACTTGCTTTAATCTTGAAGCTTAAATTTCCTTATTTCCATACGGGGCAGAAAACTATTATCAAAATCTGTGTCTGAATAATTGGTCATAAAATAGTCAATAAATGGAGGCAGCTCTAATAACTTTTTTAATAAATAAACCTTACTGAGCTAATTGGATAAAATGTTAGATTTTAAAGTTTTACCTATTATCAAAAATTTTTCCAGATAGAGGCTAAAGTACGCATTAATTGTTATTGTTCAGCATTTTTAATGGAGGCTGAGGTAAAGATGCCCTACCCTTGAACTTTCTGTAATTTTAGAAAGTTTTGGTCTCGGTGAAATTTTCATTTAAATGGGACTAATTAAAATGGTGTAATTTTTCTACTATTGTTTATTGGACTATTAGTTATTTGGAAAGCAAATGAATGGAGATTATAAGTAATGACTGTCAAGAAACTGAACCTGGAATATCTCCTTGAAAATTTTCTCATATTCTCTGCTTCCAGTGCCTGTACCTCTGTGGATGTGTTGGATATATTTCATTTCTCTCACAGTTTAATTACTCTGTTTTTATTTTTTTATTTTTTTTTTAATTTAAAGATTTTATTTATTTATTTGACAGAGAGAGATTACAAGTAGGCAGAGAGGCAGGCAGAGAGACAGGGAGAGGAGGAAGCAGGCTCCCCGCTGAGCAGAGAGCCAGATGCGGGCCTCGATCCCAGGACGCTGAGATCATGACCTGAGCCGAAAGCAGAGGCTTTAACCCACTGAGCCACCCAGGCACCCAATTACTCTGTTTTTAAAGTGGAATTAGCAGTTTCAACTGTTTTTAAATGCTATATTACTTTTTATTCTTATAATAAATATGCATGGGGATTAGACGTGTGAACACCATGAGTTGCAAGACAGGTGTCCATCACAGCATCCTTTACATATGTTGTTTTCACCAATAATTTAGTGTAGAGGCAAAACACAGTTGTGGAGAGAAGTGTCATCACTTATTTTATCCTCCATCAAATCAACTTGCTCACTCCATTCAGGTAGACAAACTCAAAATTAATGTTGTTTAATCCCCTCATAAGGAAACTAGGTATTGTTTTTGACCAAGATCATTGGATCTTTTTCTATAGACAAATGATCATATTAATATATTTCTTGAAAACTTTTATACAGTATTATATCTCTAAAAACTAGAATAAGAAGTTACTTTTCATTTCTATATTTTGTTCTTAAAGTGCATCTTATTTGTGCTTGCCTACTCAATCATCATGTGTTCTTTTTTTATATTTTATTTTTTTTTCTTTATTTTTTTTTCAGTTCAATCGACATGTCTTCTGATCTGTGAAATCAATAAAGTAAACCAACACTGCCATTGCACTTTCATAACTTGCATTCTAGTGAGAGAGTAAGATAACAGAACAAGCCATTATAATTGAGCATGATTAATTAAAATTGGAAATATTACATATATTTATAGGTATGTATGGTAGACACGCTAAGGCAATTTTGGTATTAAAGTTTAGTATCCTGAAAATATGGTATCCTAAAATGATTACTGAAAATAGATTAGTACTAAAACAAAGAAGAAAATAATTGGTGCTCTTGGGAGAAGAATATGTAGAATGGTTGGCAATAGGAGATAAATTTAAGTAATGAGAAGGTGTAGATAATTAGGTGGAATATTGTCCTCAACTCCAAAAAAAAGAGAAAATATAATCCATTAACTGATGTGAATTGTTTAATTTCATTAGACTAGTGGAATTTCTCTAATGCTACTCTTTGAAGGAAGCCAAATATCCTAAGGGGGCCTTTTGTAGAAGTGCAGGAATCCTATCTCACAGTGATCTTGTTAGGATAGGGGACTTAAGATCTTGTAACCACTGTATGTCATTCTCTCAAAGTAAAGTCTATGATTGATATATACCAATATAGATATATGTTTTATATCTATATCAATATAGATACATATTTTGGTAATGCAGTAAAGATTTATTTTTATAAATTTATAAAACTTTTATAAATAAAAGTTTCATTTTTATATACAGTCTCTTTGTCCCTCTGTTCTAATTCTTCCAAACAACACAAAGCCTCGATGAGAATGTAGGTGTAGATTGTAGAAGGTGCTGGGCTTAGGAAATTCATTTTCACCACATAGTTGTTTATACGCTGACAATTACTTCATTTTCAAGTGTCTTTGATATGAGGTTGATTTTGTAAAATTCTTTTTTTAATTTAAATTCAATTAGCCAACACACAGTACAAAATTAATTTCGGATGTAGTGTTCAACAATCCATCAGTTGTGTATAACACTCAGTGCTCATCTCATCACATGCCCTTCTGATCGTGTGAAATTTGAATTTGACTTTGATTGTACAGATAGTGACATATAAGGGAGATGGTGTTGGATTAATTCAAATTTTGAGGGTGCAGTTTCCTGGGTACTGCTTTTGCTGAAGGGACTGAAGTTCTCTCTTTTTTTGGCTAAAACTCAGTAAAACAGAAGATATAATGTTTTGTACTTTAATATGATTAATTGGAAGACACACACACACACATATAATCTTTTTATTCTTTTTTTAAATTGTGTTAAGTTAGTCACCATACTATACATCAATAGTCTTTGCCTTTAATAAGAAATGGAAATTTATATTTCAACTTGATTCATGCTTACATCATTAGAATTCATTACTTGATATATTTAATGCTTTTCTGTTAAATTATAGTTGACATACAATGCTACATTAGTATCTGGTGCACAACATGTATTTAATATTTTTGTTTAGTATCATAATATACTAATCTCTAGTCAGCTATACTGGACAGAGTACTTGAAAATGAGGTGAGGAATATACTAGGAAGTGAATGCCCATCCAAAGGTAGAGTGTGACCCTGGAGTTTATTTAATTAGTGCGGAAGATATGGATAGAGGTAATTAGCAGTTAAAAGGACAAACAAAAACAAAACCAAAAACAACTAATCCAAGAAATAAGTTACGGAAAATGAACATGTAACTATTTGAATGTAAAAGAAAAGTTTAGAGTGTATGTGTCTTTTAATATATTTATATAGAAGCATGCATACCAATGTTTGATACTACTTAATAGTACAATATATATGGTAAAGATACAATAATTAAAGTATAAATAATGTGTACCAAATTCAAGATACTGGTTATGTCTGTTAAGAAGACGAAATCTGGAAGATACATATATTTAAGGACCTTAATTCTGGAGCGCCTGGGTGGCTCAGTCAGTTAAGCATCTGGCTTCAGTTCAGGTCATGACCGCAAGGTCCTGGGATCCAGCCCCACGTAGGGATCCCCACTCAGTGGGGAGTCTGCTTCTCTCTCTTCCTCTGCCATTCCCCTTGCTTCTGCATTCTCTCTCTCAAATAAATAAATAAAATCTTTAAAAAAAGGACCTCAATACTATCTATTAAAGTTTTTTCCCCTTTTATTCTTTTATAATCTCTTTTAGAATATGTGGAAATGAACTTTCTCAAATATTCTGTAGTGAGCTTATTTTTCTAATTATGGCATTTAAAGAGTATTTAACCTTAAATTAAGAATATATATCTAAATTCTTGTTATTTTATGGGATGCCTGGGTGGCTTAGTCAGTAAAGCATCTATCTGCCTCAGGCTCAGGTCATGATCTCAGTATACTGGGATCAAGTACCACGGTGGGCTCCTTGCTCAGTGGGAAGCTTGCTTCTTCTTCTGCCTGTTGGTCCCACTGCTGGTGCACTCTCTCTCTCTCTCTGTCAAATAAATAAATAAAATATTTACAAAATAAATTAGTTTTATTTTACATTGATTTTATTGGGGCACCCTTATGAATCCATGAAATCTGCAGTCTAAACATTTATAACTCAGATATGTTCTTTACTTATGTCTTTGAATAATTTTCTATTCCCCTTGTCTGGATATTTTAATCAAAAATACATTATTACTGTATGGTTTCTTTTTTTAAATATTTTATTTATTTATTTGACACAGAGAGAGAGATTACAAGTAGGCAGACAGGCAGGCAGAGAGAGAGGAGGAAGCAGGCTCCCTGCTGAGCAGAGAGCCCGATGCAGGCCTCAATCCCAGGACCCTGAGATCATGACCTGAGCTGAAGGCAGAGGCTTTAACCCACTGAGCCACCCAGGCATCCTATTGTATGGTTTCTGCTTTCTTGTTCTTCCAGTTCACTCATTTTGTTAATCTCATTTTTATTTTTGGTCTTTTTCATATTTATTCTGGGTTTCATCTCAAGATTTCCCCTTACAACAGATTGAATTTCCTGCCATGTTAATTTTGTTATTGTTGTTTACATTTATTTATTTATTTATTTATTTATTTATTTATTTATTTATTCTTTGCCCAAGGGGTACAGGTCTGTGAATCATCCGGCTTACATCTTTCACAGCATTTACCAAAGCACAAACCCTCCCCAATGTTCATAACCCATCCACCCTATCCCTACCCTCCCACCCCCCAGTAACCCTCAGTTTGTTTTGTGAGGTTGTTTACCTTTTGTTATTTACTTCAGTGCCTGAATCTACCACAATGTCATCTGGCTTTTTCCACCTGCTACCTCAAAAGAAACTCCTTTTAAATAGAAGACTGCTGCTTCATAATTTATCTTTTTATCAAGTTCAAAGTTTTATTGGACACCTGGGTGGCTCAGTTAGTTAAGTGTCTGCCTTCAGCTCAGGTCATGATCCCAGGGTCCTGGGATGGAGCCCCACATCAGGCTCCCTGCTCAGCGGGGAACCTCCTTCTCCCTCTCTGTCACCTGCTCCTCCCGCTTGTGTTCTCTCCCTCTATTAAATAAATAACTAAAATCTCTTTTTTTAAGTTCAATTTCTCTAAATTTATTGAAGTATCCTTTATAACTACCATGCCATTTGCTTACATTTTGCTCCTACTAGGTCAATGCTATGAACTCATTTCTGCCCTCAGAATTATGTTCAAATACTAACCCCCAGTACCTCAGATTGTGACCTTACTTGGAAGTAGTGCATTTGTAGATGATCAGGCTGGGGTCATTACGGTGGGCTCTAATCCAATATGACTGTGTATTCTTAAATAAATGAAATAATATAATATAAAATAAAATATAAAATAATTCAAAGAGGAACTTTGAACACACAGACAAGCACACACAGAGGGGAATCACCATGTGAAGATTAGAGTTATGAATGTATAAATGAAGGAACTACCAAAAACTTGGACAGAGGTGTGGAACAGACAGTGTTCTAACACCTTCAGAGGAAATATTGACCTGCTGATGACTGAAAATTGGCCTTCTAGTCTCCTGAACTGTGACACAATAAATTTCTCTTCTTTGTTACACGAATTGTCATTTTTGTTAGAGCAGCCCTAGCAAACTAACACAGGCTAATAGAGAATATAAAACTTTTGTTTTGTTCTCTGAGTTATATAGTGTCTCTGAGTTATCCAGTATGTATACTGGATCTTTTGTATTGAAGAAAGTGTGTGTGTGTGTGTGTGTGTGCGTGTGTTTTCAAGGGGGCATAGTGGGCAACGTGTCTTGATTAAGATAGGGTAAACAGTTTAATAAAAGGCAATTAGAACACCTGGGCTCTGCTTTCCTGAAATCTTGGAAACTGTTCAACAGGTCTACACTACTTAGAGGTGTGGCAACATACCATTTCCATTGAGAAATGGCCTCTAAAAACTGGACATTTTTCTTCTAGATATTGTAGATCCCTGATCTTTATTGCTGCCACAGGGAATGTCAAATTCACTTATTTAATCTACCCTGAAGCAAGTTCCATGGTCAGAGAGGAACAAAATAAGGATATGAACTCCCAGTCCTTCTCTCTACATATTGGAAGAGATAAGTGATAATTTTCAAAATCCAATCCCCTTATCAGTTAGGTGCTTGCAAAATAAGTGTCTGTGTAGGTGATATCTCTGTGCTCTGCTTCAGGATCTTCTGTTTCTTTTTTATTTTTGATTCATGTTTGTTTTCTTTTTGTTGTTTTTTGGGGGAGGCAGTGGGCAGAGACAGTTGGGGGATGCAAGTATTAAGTGCAAAACAATTACATGAAGAAATTTCATCTACTATCTTAATAGCATCACTTTAAACTTTGTTCAGACTTTCAGTCTGGGGGGGCTATTTAACATAAGTACACACCTATTAATTTTGTAGACCATTATGACAATTAAAACTATGAGCAGTCCCGAAGTGGATAGTGAATTCTTTCTGTTGTAGAATTAAAATAAAGTAAAACATTAATTTTGGTCACTTCTATCATGTCCTCCTATACAATTTGGCTTTAGAATGGACAGTCATATTGTCTCTGTCTGTGTGTGTATAATTACCCACAATGATCCAGGTACACTGGAAACCAGGATCTAAAAGACAAAAAAAGACAAAGGCAGCTCCTTGCTGCCAAGAAGCTCATAACCTATGAAAAATGACAAATGAGAGCGCCTGGGTGGCTCAGTGGGTTAAAGCCTCTGCTTTCGGCTCAGGTCATGATCTCAGCGTCCTGGGATTGAGGCAAGCATCAGGCTCTCTGCTCAGCAGGGAGACTGCTTCCTCCTCTCCCTGTCTCTCTGCCTGCCTCTCTGCCTACTTGTAATTTCTCTCTCTGTGTCAAATAAATAAATAAAATCTTTAAAAAAAAAGAAAAAAGAAAGAAAAATGACAAATGAGTGAAATAATATTATACACTATGAGAAAGGTAAGGAATATGTGAACACATTAATGAAGCAGACAGAGGTAGACTTTTTTGTATTTGTTTGTTTTGTTGTTTTGTTTGTTTTTTACTGAAGATGTACAGGCATGTTGAAGAGTGTTCAGAGAAATATATCAAATTCTGAAGGTTAAGCAAAACATTATTGGGAATATTAGTCTAACCATGCCTAAAAAATCACTCTCCAAAACTCTATATCATTCAGTACAATTTTGGGAAAAGAAATAAGTGAAACAGCCATTATCTGTAGAGCTATTGCTTCTCTTTTTCCTTTATTAATATTAAAGGATTTCTTTGCACTTTGGGATTGAGTGCAATAGCTTTTTAAGGGAGCAATCATATCTTAGTTGAGTATCCTTAGCACCTAATATACTACCTAAAATCACAAGCTCATGTTAAATGCTTATTAATGAAACTTCAGACTTTGGTTTTCCTTTTTCTAATTGTCCAGAAATGTATTTTGTCACAGTATATTAATTATAATGAAATTGTATTACAAGGCAAAGCATTTGTATATCATGGTAAGTCAGATACATAACAATTTAAGCTGTACCTGCCAGTTTTTTTTTCATTAAAATAGCCTAAGTTACCTTTGATTATTTTATTTTATTATTTCATTTTAAACATATAATGTATTATTTGCTTCAGGGGTACAGGTCTGTGAATCATCAGTCTTAAACAATTCACAGCACTAACAATAGCACATATCTTCCCAAATGTTCATAACCAGTTTTAAACTGTTTCAGTTTAGAAAGAGAAACAAAAAGGTTCCCTATCATTTCACGTATTACATTAAAGAAAATTACCATTCAGTTTTATATTTTATATTTGTATTTTTATTATTCTATTTTAAAAATGAGTAATGAATACCCAGCATATTTCTAAAGGAAGAGCTAGATCCCTGAACTTATAGTAAAATAATGTATGATTATTGGTAGCAAATAAAGTGCTAAGGGTTGTTCTAAGTGTTTATAAGTGATTACTCCCAAATCTCTATGAGTTAAACCTCAAAGTACACATCATGAGGTAAAATTAGTAATCTTATTTTACAGATTAAAAGGCTCCAGCACTGAGGTAAGATAATGTGCTTAATGTCACACACCTAGTAACTGCCTAAGCCAGTTTTTAGAGGACTAAAAAATCTGTATTCTTAATATAGATATTATACCTCACCAAGAAGAGATTGAGGCAATTATGCTAAGAACTGTTATTACAATTTCATATGAATATTAATATTTTTAAAAGGAGATCTAACCCAAAATACAGTATGGAAACTAAAATATTTATTTAAATGCATGATACTTAAGAAAACATGGAATTACTGTTTCAGTAAATTGACTTAAATTCTGAAATATGTGTCTTCCTGAAAGATGGACTATAATTACAGTATATTTCTTTCAAACTTTTTATTAAGACTGTAGAACTTAAGGAGAACATAACTTTATAAAATTTAACTGTCAGAATTCTTTCAAATAAATATTTTAACAATCCTTATACATATTTTATTTTTTAATATTTTTTTATTTATTTGACATAGAGAGTGAGAGAGCACAAGTAGGGGAGCAGCAGGCAGAGGAGAAGCAGGCTCCCCACAGAATAAAGAGCCCAATGTGGGACTCAATCCCAGGACCCCAGAACTGTGACCTGAGTCAAAGGCAGATACTTAACCAACTGAGCCACCCAGGCATCCCTATCCTTATACATATTTAGTCATTAATTTTCTTTTTCATTCTTTTTCAAATTTTTATTTAAATTCTAGTTAACATACAGCATAATATTGGTTTCAGGAATAGAGTTTAGTGATACATCACTTACATATAATACCGGGTTCTCAACACAAGTGCCCTCCTTAATACCCATCACCTGTTTAGTCCATCCTTTGCCTACCTCTCTTCCATCAACCTTCAATTTGTTCTCTATAGTTAAGAGTCTCTTATGATTCCCTTTCTTTTTTAGCCTTCCCCTATGTTCATTTTGCTTTTTAAATTTCACATATTAGTTAAATCATATGGTGTTTGTCTTTCTCTGACTGACTTATTTCACTTAGCATAATACACTCTAGCTCCATCCATGTCATTACAAATGGCAAGAATTCATTCTTTTTGATGACTGAGTAATATTCCATTGTACAGATATACCATCTCTTCTTTATCTGTTCCTTTGTCAGTGGACTTCTGGGCTCTTTCCAAATTTGGCAATTGTGGACATTGCTGCTGTAAACATTGGGATGCATGTGCCCCTTCAAAGCAGTATTTTCATGTACTTTGGGTAAATACCTAGTAGTGCAATTGCTGGGCCATGGGGTAGTTCTATTTTTAACTCCTTGAGAAACTTTAATATTATTTTCCAGAGTGCCTGCACCAGTTTGCATTCCCACCAACAGTATAAGAGGGTTCCCCTTTCTCCACATCTTCCTCAACATCTCTTGTTTCCTGGATTGTTAATTTTAGTCACTCCAACAAGTGGGAAGTGATATTTTATTGTGGTATTAATTTGTATTTCCCTGATGATGAGTCATGTTGAGCATCTGTTCATGTAACTTTTAGCCATCTGCATGTCTTCTTTGTAAAAAAAAATGTCTATTAATGTCTTCTGGCCACTTCTTAATGGGATTATTTGGTTTTTGGGTGTTCAGTTTGATAAGTTCTTTATATATTTGGATACTAACTCTTGATCTCCAATTTTCCCAGCACTATTTGTTGAAGAAACATTTTCCAATTGGATATTCTTTCCTGCCCTGTTGAAGATTAATTGACTACAGAATTGTGGGTTTATTTCTAGATTTCCTTTCTGCTCCCTTGATCTATGGGTCTAAAATTGTGTCTGTACCATACTCTTTTGATTACTACAGATTTGTAATATAGCTTGAAGTCCAGAATTGTGATACTTCTAGCTTTGATTTTCTTTTTCAAAATTGCTTTGGCTATTCAGGGTCATTTGTGGGTTCCTACAGATTATAATATGTGCAGTATGAGAATGTCTTAAATGAAGATACTAATCTTACATACATAAACTTGTGATACATAGGAAGATGAATACCTAGGGAAAGTTTCTCCTTCATATTTATAGTAGAAACACAAATTCTCAATATTTGAAGATGAATTGATAATTTTATATTAAATAGAGGAGGTATTTGCACACATTTCATCAAGTTCAGAAGAAGTGAGTACTAATAAGTCATTATTTATAACTAAATCATGCTTATGACTATCATATATTTGGGAAAAATAACCTAAAGTAATATTCTCTTTAGCTTTATTATCAAATATGTTTGAGTTCCAACAATTCATCAAGAAGTTCATCTAATTAACCCTATAATAAATTAACCATCTTATTAGACATGAAAGGACAGGCACTAACATAATGTTAGATATGAAAAAAACAAGTATTTTTTAAAAAAGTAATTGTAATGTTATCACTACCATTTATAAAGCTATAATTTGCTCAACTCTTAATCATCTCAATCTCAGCTGACAGTGTTTGGATTAGTGATATTATAGGTTGATTTTTATGAAATTTACAAGTAAGCTAAAATCTGTCAGCATTTGTGAGGGGACGGTGAAAGTAGAGGAACAAGTAAAGGACAGGGATAGAAGCAGACAAACTGCTAGTGAAAATGGATGAGAGAATACCTTGATAGTGGCTTGGGAGTATTGGCAATTAGGATACTCAATGTTACTACTGAAAATGAAATATTGTCAGACTCCCTGGTGGCAGCACATTTTGTGAAATATCACTCTGGCATTAGATCTCTTAGATTTATAAGTACTGAAAAGGTCTCTGCCCTGTATAATGATAATAATGTGCCCCAATCTTAATATGCATGAGAATTAAGATGGTTTCAAAAAATGATTATAACCAGAAAGTCTTATTTGCTTTTTTACAACAGTATTACTATTTGCATGTATTAAATATATGGTAATTTAGAATATTCTATAATTTTTGAGAATTTTATTTTTTTCAGTTCTAAGAAATGATATTCTAGCAAATCATAAGCCATTCTTATTAACCATGTGAAATAATCATAATCTATAAAAATGTAGCCTTGGATGAGATAAGCTTCTAGTTTTTTTTAAATTTTTTTAACGATTTTATTTATTTATTTCACAGAGGAAGAGAGATCACAAGTAGGCTGAGAGGCAGGCAGAGAGAGAGCAGGAAGCAGGCTCCCCGCTGAGCAGAGAGCCTGATGAGGGCTTGATCCCAAGACACTGAGATCATGACCTGAGCTGAAGGCAGAGGCTTTAACCCTCTGAACCACACAGGCACCAAAGCTTCTACTTTTCAACAGGCATTTTATATGTTCCAGTGAAAATTTTTTTCTGACTCTGGTCTTTAACAACCCTGATCTGTTATTTTTTTACAATGGGTTAAAACTGTGGAGATAAATGGGATGCCTGGGTGGCTCAGTGGGTTAAAGCCTCTGCCTTCGGCTCAGGTCATGATCTCAGGGTCCTGGGATTGAGTCCCACATCAGGCTCTCTGCTCAGTG
>LNAC01000013.1:961406-1049799 GCA_002007465.1 Ailurus styani | reverse complement strand
TGGGGGGTAGGGAGGGAAAAATAATGAAACAAGATGGGATGGGGAAGGAGACAAACCATAAGAGACTCCTAATCTCACAAAACAAACTGAGGGTTACTGGGGGGTGGGAGGGTAGGGATAGGGTGGATGGGTTATGGACATTGGGGAGGGTTTGTGCTTTGGTGAATGCTGTGAAAGATGTAAGCCTGATGATTCACAGGCCTGTACCCCTGGGGCAAAGAATAAAAAATTTAAAAAAAGAAAAAAAAAGAATCCAGATTAGGGGTGCCTGTGGGCTCAGCCAGTTAAGCAACTGATTATTGATATCAGCTCAGGTCTTGATCTCAGAGTTGTGAGTTCAAGCCCTGTTTTGGGTTTCACTCTAGGTGTGAAGCCTATTTTAAAAAGAGAGAGAGAGAAAGAGAGAAGGGAATAAAACAAGAAATAAATATTTCTTCATGAAGTCAACAATTTTTGGGTGCTTGGGTGGCTCAGTCAGTTAAGCCTCTACCTTTAGCTCAGATCATGATCCCAGGGTCCTGAGATCAAGCCCCAGGTAGGGCTCCCTGCTCAGCAGAGAGTCTTCTTCTCTCTCTCTCTGCTCCTCCCCCAACTCATGCTTTCTCTCTCTCCATTTCTCTCAAATAAGTAAATAAAATTAAAAAATCAACAATCTTTACATAATTATGTATATGTATTTTATCTGTGTATGTGTGTATATATATACATATTTATGAGTTTTTTACATAGGTACCAATTAATATGTTATATATTGATTATTTAAATAATTCATGAAAATATACTTGATATTTCAAAACCATAAAAATATATTTTTTAAAAGATTTATTTATTTTAGAGAGAGAGAGGTAGACTGCATGTTGCAGAGGAAGAAAGAGAGAGTCTCAAGACTACACAGGGCTCAATCTTAGCACTCTGAGATCATGACCTGAGCAGAAACCAATAGTTGGACACTTATCCAACTGTGCCACCAGGCACTCCAACCATGAAAATATTCTTAAGAAAAAATTTAAAATGATTTCCTTACTGTAAAACATTTTGCTGCTTTTACATTGATGCAAACATTTATAAATTCTTCCATATTAATATGAAATTACAGAAATACTTCATTTATAAAATAAATTCTAAATTTAGTTTTCTGCTTACATGAATTTCACATCTTTAATGTCACTTAAAACTTTTGCATTAAAATAACATTATTGTAAAAGACACCAAATTATTGCATTTAATTTAACCAAATTATAACTTCAACATTCAAAGAAAAAATAATGCAGAATATTTAAATATTAAATTTTATGTTGTTAATATAGGGATTATTGATTATCATATAAAATGGAGTTTATTTTTATATCTTATTCAAAATCTTAAAATACAACATAATGGCTACTTACTATCTTCAAATTATCTTTTACTAAAAGGAGCTCTTAATTGAACTACTTTCTTTGTTACTTTTCTTTTCTGTAGGTCATAAATTACAAAGGGAATTACTATCCCTGAATTGGGAAGCCTAAATGCAATGGGGATATTTGGTACCAAAATTTTAGGAGCCAAGTGGCTGCATTTAATCTCCACAGGCAAGATGGGCATAATTACCATAATGAATGGCAGAGTCAAATCAGAAATTAGAATATTGTGATTTGCAAAGACCTATGGTGTTGGCTAGTTGGTTATGGTATCCCTAAAGTGAAACATTTGGGCAGTCTGCTAAATTCCTATTTTATCTGTATAAGCAGAACAGCTTTAGATCAAGTGAGCAGAAGTCTAACTTGAATCATAAAAACAGATTCAAAGCCTCTCTTTCAATTCCCTGTATTAAGTCAGTATTAAGACACAGAACCTCTTGAATGAAGGGGAAGATGAATGCTTATAGGAAGGATCTCACTACTCTGTTAAAATTTATACTGTTAATCTTCCTCCCTGCCTTCCCCAAAGAGACCTATGAACTTTCAGAGTGTGCATTGGGAGAATGAAAATGATGACATTTTTCAAAATTACTGGACAACAGTTATTATTTACACTGATTCCAGGAGTCCCAAAAGATCACTATTGTCCACTAGTTGGAGTAAGGTTTTGTGGAGGTCAGGGGATCTGTAGAGTTTTACCTCAGATCAGTTTGTGGGTTCATGAACACATCTTGTGGTTTTCTCTGCCATTCTGAAATGTATAATTAGAATAGACATTTCCAATTGTCCTGGCAGCAGTGATTGATCCTTATTTCCAAGAGGAAATTGTACTACCACTACGTAATGAAGGTGGAAGGATATGTTTAGGACATATGAGATCACTTAGGACAACTTTTAATATCATCACGTCCTATGATAGAAGTTAATGGAAAACTGCAACAACTTAATTCAGGCAGGATAACTAATTGCCCACAGCAATGACAGTTTGGGTCACACTACCAGGTATGAACCATGACCATTTGGTAGTTCTATGGTTGTTTTGTTTTTGTTTTTCTTTCAGTTTTTAAGGAAACTCTATCTATCTATCTATCTATCTATCTATCTATCTATCTATCTATCCATCTATCTATCTATCAGGTGAGCTATTTTACATTTTGCAAGGGTTCTTATTTTTCCACATTTTTTCCAATGCTTGTTGAACTCAAGATGTTATAGTTGTTGTTTAATAGCCATCCTAATAGGTATGAGGTGATATCTCATTGTGGTTTTGATTTGCATTACCTGGTGATTAATGATGTTGAGCACTTTTTCATATACTTGTTGAATATTTGTGCTTTCTTTGAAGAATTGTTTATTTAAGTCCTTTGCTCACCTATGTGTTTTTTGATACTGAGTTGTAAGAGTTTCTTAAATATTTTAGATATTAATCACAATCAGATATATGGTTTGCAACTTTTTTTCATTCCATAGGTTGCTTTCTTATTTTGTTGATTGTTTCCTATGCTGTGCAGAAGCATTTTAGTTTGATGTAATACCACTGTTCTATTTTGTTTCCGTTGCTTGTACTTTTAGTGTCATATCTAAGAAATTATTGCCAAGACCAATGTTGGGAATATTTTACCTTATATTTTCTTCTAGGAGTTTTATAGATTAAATTCTTACATATAAGTCTTTAATCCAGGTTGAATTGTTTTTATAATGGATATAAGAGAATAATTTCATTTTTCTGCATGTGAATATCCAGTTTTTTCACCATTTGTTGAAGAGACTTTCAATTCCCCATTGTGTATTCCTGACATTTTTAAAATTTTGTTTTCCATGTAATGTTCAATAATTTTGGCATTCATTTCGAAGATTATTTGTGTATGAATATTTTTATGGACTCTCTATTCTCTTTCATTAGTTTATATGTTCATTAGTTTCTATAATCCAGGATTCCTACATCTGTGTATACATCTGGAAGAATTGAACTCAGATACCTGCACTCCCATGTTCAACGCAGCATTATTCACAGCAGTCAAGATACAGAAACAACCTAAATGTAATGGATGGGTTAACAGACGCAGAAAATATGGTATATGTAGACAACAGAATGTTATTCAGTCTTAAAAAAAGGATATCCTGCTATATGTATGAACCTGGAGGACATTTTACTAAATAAAATATTTCAGTGGCATAGGGACATATACTACATGATTCCACTTACATGAAGTATCTAAAATAGTCAAAATCCTAGAAACAGATTAGAATGGTGGTTGTTAGTCATTGGGGGTTGGGAAATGGTTAAATATTCAATGAGTATACATTTTCAGTTATCTAAGATGAATAAGTGTTTAACATCTGCTGAACAACGTAATGTCTATAGTTAATAATACCTAGTTGTACACTTAAATGTGTTGAGTATAAATTTCATGTTCAATGTTTTTGCTAAAATTAAAAAAATACAGTAGCAGAAATCACTCAAAAGAATCATGATTAGCCCGCTGAGGTGCCTGCTGAGCACAAAGGGAATAGAGAATGGGCAGCGTAAGAAGGTAGTTTTAAACACTAGTTACAGCTGGGTGCCCGGTTGCAGAAACCAGGACTGTAGTTGTTATTAGTATTTCTCCTTTATTTTGTTATGAATATGCATGTGCATTAAGTTATCTTTGTTTTCTTGCCTTTTTAATCACTTTATCATATAACATAATCATTATTAACTTTTCATCATAGTACTTAATTTACAGGTTATCAAGGAGAAGTATGAAGCTCACCCAAGGACTTCCCATCCTCTTCTGGGGAGAGGATTAACAGGCTTTAATAATAGTACACAGGATAGATGCATCACGCTAGACAGAAGTGTGACTTTGTTACTGTCTTTATTTAGGAGATTAAGTATTATTTAAGGAGAAGTATATGAACGCCAAATTGATAATGAATTTAGTGTGATGGTAAATTTTATGTGTCAACTTGGAAAAAATGCAGTGCCCAATTTTTTGGTTAAGCACCATTCTAGATGGTACTCTGTAGTTATTTTTAGCTGTGATTAATATTTAAATCACAAAATTTGAGTTGGCAATTGCATCCTAGTGGAAGAAGACAATAAATAACAAACAACTAAATAAATTATTACACAGCTGATCATATTATTATTTCTTTGTCTCAGACTTACTTGTTTTAGATAATGTAAGAAAGAAGTTTAAATGCAAGGTGTAGGGTATGTTATTATAGCAGCTGCAAGGACAACAAAAGAGATGTCCATCACCTTTCCTTTTGCCCTACTCATTCTTTAGTCTTCAATACGTTCACGTTCTTCCTACTGCCTTCTTTAGTTACGTGTATACATCAACTGTCAGATATCTCCCTATGCTAGTCATTTAGACTCAAAGTGATTTCTATCAAGAACTGTAGGCATTGTCAGCTTGTCAGGAATGCCATTGCCTTCTGCTTTTCAACTTTGCAATTGCTACTTGATTGACATTTTTAGAATTCTGTCAGCTTTTCTTGCCTTCGTTTGTTTCATACAGAACAGAAAAGAAGATGCAGTTCCTATCTATTTGCTTGGCAAAATCACCACCTCAACAAGAGAATGTTCAATTTCATAAATCAAATATTTCATAAATAGAAAAATAAGATGACTGACTAAAGATTGTAGACTCAATTGTGAAAAGGACTTCTGGTGTAGAAATTAAACACCATTAGTTCTCGAATCTCCAAGTATAGATTAAAATCCCATGAAAAACAAATAAAATATTAAAATACATTAACAGATTTTCTTCAGTGTACAATAATGGTATCTTTACTTCTTCCAAATAAACAAGTATTTTAATTCTATTTTATTCCAGCAAAGCTAACATACAGTACTATATTATATTACTTTCAGATGTACAATATAGTGAATCAGCAATTCCCTACATCACCCAGTGCTCATCAGGACAAGTGGAATCCTTAATTCCCATTTCTTATTTCACCCATCCACCCACCTACCTCCTTTCTGGCAATCATCAAGATATTTTCTATAGGTAAGAGTCTTTACTTGGTTTCTATCTCTTTCTCTTTTTTCTTTTCTCATTTGTTTTGAGAAACGAGTCTTATTAAATAAGTAAAATCAGTAATTCACTGTGAATTCTAAAATCTGCGAACTAAAATGAACTATGAGCCAAATATATTAGATAGATGTTGTTTGTTTCACTCATTGCAATATTGCAAGAAGCACTGATTGTTCCAAAGATTGTTATTGCCCCTTTGGAAGTCTCACTATAAAAACATAATGTGAAGTGTTACTCTTTGGATTAAGAAGCCTAAGTGTCAAAACTAAAAAAAAAAAATCTGCTTATGATTTTTCTAAATGAAAGTGAGAAAGATATAAACATAATTAATTATACTAGAATACTAGAGTATAGATGTTCTTTTTTTAAAGATTTTTTAAAGATTTTATTTATTTATTTGACAGAGAGAGAGAGATTACAAGTAGGCAGAGAGGCAGGCAGAGAGGAGGAAGCAGGCTCCCTGCTGAGCAGAGAGCCCGATGCCGGGCTCCATCCCAGAATCCTGACATCATGACCTGAGCTGAAGGCAGAGGCTTTAGCCCACTGAGCCACCCAAGTGCCCCTTTTTAAAAGATTTTATGTATTTATGACAGAGAGAGATAGCGAGAGAGGGAACAGAAGCACGAGGGAGCTAGAGAGGGAGAAGCAGGCTCCCCACTGAGCAGGGAGCCCAACATGGGGGCTTGATCTCAGGACATCAGGATCATGACCTGAGCCACCCAGATGCCCCTAGAGTATAGATGTTCAAAATGAAAACCTATCATGGCATTTTAAGGAATAAGTAATAGGTAATATTGAAATAAATGTTTTTATAGCATAGTCTGTCATAGCTTTTCTTCTATTTTTCAATCTGGGTTTCTAGGTTGAAAATTCTACTGAATACCTGTGAAGATATTTTAACCGCTTACAGTAAGTGACATAGATTCAATATATTTTTGCTTCAAATCTAGAAGTAGGCATGTTACTCACTGAAACATAGTGGCAAAAGGAAGGTTAGATAGTAGTTAAAAAATGGGTAAACTATTAGTTAAATCATGAAAAAGTAAGCTTTTGGAAATGAGAATATTGTTAATGAATGCAAATACTTCATGTTCCAAATATCCTTATTTTATTTTTTACTAATTAGTAAATAAATTATATAAAATAATCTATATGCTACATTATCAAAATTTATCAAGATAGATATCATTTTTGGTGGAATTCAAATTAATTTTTGGGATGTAATTCTCTTATTAGGGAAGAATTATAGATTATCAATTCAAAAATCATAAATAAAGGATGCCTAGGTGGCTCAGTTGGTTAAGTGATTGCCTTGAGCTCAGGTCATGATCCTAGGGTTCTGGGATGGAGCCCTGAGTTAGGCTCCCTGCTCAGTGGGGAACCTGCTCTTCCTTCTCCTGCTCCCCTGCTTGTGCTCTCTCTTTCTCTGTCAAATAAATAAATAAAATCTATAAAAAAATCATAAAATGTATGAAAAATAAGCAGAAAAGTAGAGCAAACAAAGGGTAAATTAAAATTATATATACATTTGTGCTGCAATAGGTTTATGTGAAAATTCTGAGTTCCTCATATATTTATCTCACAGAAGTTTACTGGTTGGCTGCAATGGCTCTATTTCAGAGAACTGGTGGGTTTGGGTCTACTCTATGTGTGTTCTCATTCCTGGTTACAGGTTAAAAAAGCAGCTCCTATCTAGGCAGACACATAAGATGACTATTATAATGACTCTTTACATTATGACTTTCTTGGGGGTTAGAGTAAACTTTCTTGAGGGAAAAGTAAACTTTTCTAAAAATAATATATTTGGTCACAAGCTGCTGTGTTAGCCACATACACTTGGATTCTGTTCTTCTATATAAAAACAAGTCACTTGAAAACAAAAGAAGATATCTCAAAAACATCAACCGAATCAAACACGTAGCTCAAAATCCTTGGTATTTCAGTAATTTCTATATCATATATAGATGATGTTCTCCTTGGACTGGAAATTTAAGAGCAAAAAAGAGCAAGAGAGAAGGAAGGGAGGAAGAAAGGGAGCGAGGGAAGGAGGGAGAGAGGGAGGAAGGGAAAGAAACATTCAATACAAGGTGATGAAACAGGGATCTGTTACAAAAGGGGAAGAACTGAAATCACACTGCAGATGGCTGTAGAAATTCTGAACTCCCTTGAGTGGGCCCTTGTATTACTGCCTGGGAGTAACTTACCAGGCCATTATTCTTTATTGGTGTGGACTCTATTGTCTGAGTGTTTCTATTTCATCATATCACTTGGATGCATTTGAAAAAAGCACTTAAAAATATCCCTTCCTTGTTGGCTGGTGTCTTTCGCAATCAGATTTCTGTTCATAAAATATAGTGTGCTCAAGGATAAATTTCCCTTTCAAATTGTCAAAGTTTCATCCAAGATTACAATTTTGGCCATCCAGCCATTGCAAACTGTCATTAGATTTTTCCTGATTATTATAATTTATTGATTTGATTCCAGTCATGCCACACCCACAATTATTTTTAAGAAATGCCATTTCTTATGTTAGCCAATTGAATTTAAATGAAAAAATAAAAATTAAAAAAAGAAAGAAAGAAATACCATTTCTTTCTTGACTTGAGTACAGTTCTTTGGACAAAAAGACAGTTCTTTGGACAAAAAAGTACAGTTCTTTGTTCTTTAGACAAAAAAGGCATCAGTGGCACATGCACTCAATCTTTTTTACCTAAGCCCTTTTTATCTTTTAAATTAATACATTTCATTGGAAGCAACTTCAATCCAAAGAGGTGCTTTAAGGGCGCCTGGGTGGCTCAGTGGGTTAAAGCCTCTGCCTTCAGCTCAGGTCATGATCTCAGGGTCCTGGGATCGAGGCCCGCATCGGGCTCCCTGCTCAGCGGGGAGCCTGCTTCCCCCCTCTCTCTCTCTGCCTGCCTCTCTGCCTACTTGTAATCTCTCTCTGTCAAATGAATAAACAAAATCTTAAAAAAAAAAACAAAGAGTTGCTTTAATATAACAGATCTTAGTATTACATGTGACAGTATTTTCCTGAGAGTTTATATTTCAAATCTCAGAATTTCTGGATTCCTTTTTTTTTCTCTTTCATCACTCCTCTACCAAATACTATATTAGCCAGCATTTGGTGCAATATTATTTTCAAAAATTTCCAAAATATCCATGTCTTTTTTTAATATTTTCTTTATTTATTTGACAGAGAGAGAGAGAGAGAGAGATCACAAGTAGGCAGAGAGGCAGGCAGAGAGAGAGGAGGAAGCAGGCTCCCCACTGAGCAGGGAGCCCGATGCGGGCCTCGATCCCAGGACCCTGAGATCATGACCTGAGCCGAAGGCAGAGGCTTTAAACCACTGAGCCACCCAGGCACCCCACCAAAATATCTATGTCTTACAATAACAATAATTATTATTTTCTCACTGGCCTGCATGTTAACTGGTAAAATTCTGTTGCAGGTTTATACTGGGTTCAGATCTGGTCCATAGGTCTTTTCTTCTCTTTGTATAAATTGAAGAACCAGGTTTCTTTATGGCATATTTTCTCATGGCAGAGGGCAGATGATGGATGGAAACTTGCCAGACTTCCTAAAGACTCTACTTGGAGCAGACACTATCACTTCCACACAGTATCACTTCCCATAGCAAACCATATAGTGAAGATCAACCTCAATAGAGCGGGAAAGCATATCCTTCCCTTGGAGGAGGGGAGAGTGAATATATAGTAAATAGCAAAATTACAAAAGATAATTAATATGAGAAATATAATCAATTTCACAACAAAAAGTATTATTCGAGATGGACACCACTACTACATAAGAAAAGTTATGCTTCCCAAGTATTGTGATATTTTTACCTGGGTACAACTAGTAAAATGCCTCAAAATGGAGGGTTTGGTGGGTAAAATGACAAAGAGTAAACTAACAAACTCACTGTCAGAGTTTGAGATTTCAACATTAATCTGTCAATTAATGATAAATCAAAGATCACCTCCTTTCAAACAAAAACAAAAACAAGAATGCCCCTCCCCTTTTTTTACTCTTTTCCATTTCCTTTCTGCCAAATTAAGTCTACAGCCATTACTTGGGACAGCAAATGAGGGATCTGTGTTAAGTAGGAAAGAGAAACACATCATAGCACTGAGCAGTGTGGCAAATCCTGACTAGGGTGAGTAGAGTATCCTTAATGGGGAATCTGGCATAAGATGTCAAAGTCCAGAATCAGAAAGTCACCTGCAAAAGACTGGTTTGGTGCACAGAATATGACTGCTGTGAGAATAATATCCCTGAGAAAAGATACCTGTGACAGTGATAGATGCTGCATGCAGTGAAAAGGGTATTTATGGGGAAGGCCACTGGAAGTGGAGTATTAGGGCCCAGAAAAGAGGATGAGCACATCTGCATAGGAAGGTTTCTATGTCTGTATATTAAAGTGCACCTAGATGAGGGGGATGCCCTAGCATGTTTGGATGATAAGAGTGTCAGGAGAGCACAAAAGCTTAGCAACATCTACTAAGGAGCAGAAGAGTGGCAACTCAGGGAAAGATTCCAAAGCATGGATGAGGTAAGGAGGGAATGTACAAGTTTGAGTACATACAAGGACACTTAATAAATGAGTAAATATAGAAGGGGATTGGGAGGGAGGGAGTGCAAATATGGAAGGCATGATCACTAGAATAGTCTGTATGACATTGAATTGACAAATAGATACAGACAAATATAGAAATGAATATAATTGTAAACGCATGCACTTGTGTTCGTGTGTATGTATAGATATGTATTGTCTAGTACAATAGCCACTGGAAACATATGACTAAATTTAAATAGTTAAAGTTAAATAAAATTAAATGTTTAGTTTTTCTATCATGGTAACCAAATTTCAAGTATTTAATCATCTTACTTTGTTAGTAGTATATTGGACAGCATGAAAATATATACACAAACAGTATAGAGTATATATGTACATGTATATATGTATGTATTTGTACATACATATTCTCTTGTGTATTTATGTACACACACACACACCCCTATCAATACACCTAATAAGACCTATATTTATTTCTGTGTTTTCTCAGTTAAGTTTCAGTCACTAGATAACTATGGTAAGCCACATGGTAACTTGAATGGGGAAAGCTTAGCATAAAGGTAATAAAGAAAATTCTAAACAAAACTTTGTAATAGGGAAAGTACCTAAGAAATAAACAAACTCAAAAACAATATGGTGGGCACTCCAAAGCTGGAATTCTAATCTTGTTGGTATATATATGGTTGTAGTCCACTGGATGGTTAAGAAGTCTATTCTGTTACTGTGAGCAAGAGTTGGTTCAGTCATCAGTTCAAGGCTGACAGGCAGAAGTGTTGATGACTTTTTCTGGGAAGTTGTCTGCAGGAAATACAGTGATGAATTTTCTGGAAATCTAGCTGAAACACTGGTTGGATTTTCCACAAAGCTACTGGATATCTTCCCTGAGGGATGCTGTTGAACTCAGGAAGCTGGTGGAGAACCCACAGAACTTACCCAAAAACTATCACTTTCAAGTGGTCTGGAAGACAAAATAGGCAGACCTTAGAACTTGCCCTCAGTCAAGTGGAATGCCATGGAATTCACTAGGAAGCTTCCTTTAGAATCATTACTCAATTTACCTTTAGGAAACTTTCAGTGAGGTGCCACTGAAAGTGCTGGAGGTGCCACTGAAACTCACTGGATGTTTAAAACCCACAGAAGCAAGAAAAGGAGAAGCTCACTGGAATCCAGATGAAAAGCCCCTAGTCCTACCGTGTATTTCCAGTGTCCTCTAATGGCAAAATTTACCATCATGGCAGTTGACAAATGAGAGGTTTCCCAACATTAAAAGGCAATGAAGGATGGTTAGGAGACTAGAGGTAACAAATTGATAACTGGAAAATGTGCTTAGCTACATAAACATATCTATACATGTAATTACATATACTGATTTTTCTGCATAATTATTGCAGAAAATTAATATCCACATATTCCAAGTAAAATCACAGGAAGTTCTTTTGTATAAAACCGATGTAAGTAAAATGACATATAAATGTGTGTATGTGCATGTGCCTGTGCACATGAACGCAAACATTTTCTCTAGTATTGTCTCCTGAGAGGACCTAGGAGTAGTGACTACAAGAAGCATCCATAGGATCTATACATTTTTCTTTTTTTAGATTTTTTTTAAATTAAAAATTTTTTAAAAATATTTTATTTGTCCATTTGAAAGAGAGACAGAGCGAGACAGAGAGAGCACAAGCAGAGGGAGAGTGTGGATGAGCATACGCCCTGCTGAGGAGGGAGCCTGTCACAGGGCTGGATCCCAGGACCATGAGATCACGACCTGAGCTGAAGTCAGATGGTTAACCGTCTGAGCCACCCAGGTGCCAGAGCATCTAGATCTTAATTTCATAATATCAGTCTCCACTTAACATAACCTGGGCTTTTTTTGTGAAATGTGTGATTTGAAGGCTGGAATAGAAAAAGTATGTTCCCCAGAATATCCTTTATGGAAGAAATCAAGGAAGTACTCAGAGAATGATGAGGGCATATCAAAAAGACATAGAAGCCAATCTGAGGTACTTCCAATGACAAAATCAGAATATTTTCATTAGAAAAATGATAGTAATAAAATTATAAAACATTACAAATAATAAGATACCTTGAGTCTATAACCAAAATATTAAAATGTTGATGACAACCAAGATATAGTACATGATTTCAAAATTGCTTATTAATGATGAAGGGGAAAAAGAGTAGTTTCACAATGGAGAAAATTGGAAGGTGTATCTTAATCAAAAAAGTTAACATCCCTAATAATATGATTTATATAAAATGTATTCCACCTAGTAGGATGCAGTGATAAAAACAAAACACAAACCAAAACAAAACAAAAAACCAACTCCTCATTCTGTGATTTCTCTGCCAAATACACATAACCTAAAACTAATCATGAGGAAACATTAGGCAAACTAAATAGAAGGAATTTCTAAGAATAACTGGCATGTAACCTTCAAAAGTGTCAAGGTCAAAAAATTCAAATAAAGACCAAAAAAAAAAACCTTTAAGTAGAAGTTTAAAAAAAAAAGTGACACATGATTCTAGTATAAAAAGTTTTCCTTTAAAAGGAATTGTTGGAAAGGTTGGAAAATATGAGTTGTATCTGAGAATTAGGTGATAACTATATGTTAATAATTTCTTGATTTTAACACTTTCATTGTAGTTAAGTAGGAAAAACAAAACCTTGTTTGTAGGAAATAACATTCTAAAATATTTGGGAATGATGACACATTATGTTGACATTTCAGACATATAAGCAATCTATTACAGATTTCTTTGGCCTAATTTTTTATGTAAGTACACATTATGCTATCAAAGTATTTTATTTTCTAGAAATACTCATGAGCATCTGTTGTGAGATAATCTTTCTAAATAAGATCGTGAGAGCACCAACAGATGTGGCCTTCTAAAGTCTGCATAAAACTTCCGAATGCATATCTTGCCAATTTATCCCAATCCTAGGATTGATACAACTTTTACCGAATTAGGGCAAAATTCACATTAATAGTTTGAAGATGCATTTAATAAGGGAAACTTTTCATTTATTTATTTTTTCTGTTGATTGAACCATCTGTTCTCATGACTGGGTATATTGATGTTCATTGTGAAAAGAGCCCTTATTAACAAGGATTCTTTTTCTTATAATAAAATCCATTCCACTAACTTTTATAAATTAATGAATAATCATTATATGCTTAGAACACATTTTCTCTTTCTATAAACAGCTAAGTAATAATAAACTGATTTCAGTGAATAAACTCTCAGTTGCACTAATTCTGGTTATACAGTTTAAAATTTGAATCAATTCCTTGACCTCTTGAAGCTCCTTATGGATTTAAAATCATAATTTAGCTGGCAGTTAATCAGAAATGTAAAATATAAACCCTCAATATGTGGTTATTCTGATATTTTTACATTCATGCTTTAACTGAAGTAATCCTCTGTACATGGTGATAAAATAGGTATAATACACAGAGATAGTCATCTAACTTTTTTTAACCCATCTAATATATTAAGTATCATTCTTTGTTAGATCTGAGATATATGACAGTGAACAATACAGACAAGATACCTACTCTTATACCCTCACAGAGCTTACATGTTTAAGAGAAAAGATAGAATGTGTGGGTATGTTTATGTATGTGTATGCATATATTCACACATGGATGTATATGCACAACATGTATATATGTAACAAGTAAGAACTACTTATGGTATTATTTTCTATTAAAAAATAAAAGTGGTTAAGTGGTTTAACTGCATTAAATAGAGTGATCAGTGAAGTTGTCTCTGAAGAAGTGACTTTTGAGCTCCTCTAGACCTTGAGAGGAATCCATGCCAAGAGTTTGAGGGGTTAGAGTAAGGTCTGTTCATGTCTTCTGCCCATTTCTTTTTTATTTTTTTTTTATTTTTTTAAAGATTTTATTTATTTATTTGACAGAGAGAGAGATCACAAGTAGGCAGAGAGGCAGGCAGAGAGAGAGGAGGAAGCAGGCTCTCTGCCGAGCAGAGAGCCCGATGCGGGCCTCGATCCCAGGACCCTGAGATCATGACCTGAGCCGAACGCAGAGGCTTTAACCCCCTGAGCCACCGAGGTGCCCTCTTCTGCCCATTTCTTGATGGGATTATTTGTTTTTGGGGTGTTGAGTTTGATATGTTCTTCATAGATCTTGAATGTTAACCCTTTATCTGATACGTCATTTGAAAATATCTTCTCCCATTCCATGGGTTGCCTTTTAATTTTGTTGACTGTTTCCTTTGCTGTGCAAAAGCTTTTTATCTTAATGAAGTTCCAATAGTTCATTTTTGCCTTTGTTTCCCTTGCCTTTGGTGCTGTGTCCAGCAATGGATGCTGAGGCCAAGGTCAGAGAGGTTGTTGCCTGTGTTCTCCTCTAGCATTTTGATGGCTTCCTGTCTCACATTTAGGTCTTTCATCTATTTTGAGTTTATCTTTGTGTATTGCATAACAGAATGGTCCAGTTTCATTCTTCTGCATGTGGCTGTCCAATTTTCCCAACACCATTTGAATAAACACATGAAAAAATGCTCAACATCATTTGACATCAGGGAAATACAAATCAAAACCACAATGAGATATCACCTCACACCAGCCAGAATGGCTAAAATTAGCAAGTCAGGGAACAACCAATGTTGGCGAGGATGCAGAGAAAAGGGAACATTTTTACACTGTCGGTGGGGGTGCAAGCTGGTACAGTCACTCTGGAAAACAGTATGGAAGTACCTCAAGAAGTTAAAAATAAAGCTACCCTATGACTGATGCTACAATTGTACTGTTAGGTATTCACCCAAAAGATACAAACTTTGTGATCTGAATGGGCAGCCGCACCCCAATGTTTATAGCAGCAATGTTCACAATAGCCAAACTATGGAAAGAACCCAGATGTCCATCGACAAACGAATGAATAAAGAGGATGTGATGTGTATGTATGTGTATATATACACATACATACATACAATGTAATACTACACAGCCATCAAAAGGATGAAATCTTACCATCTACATCAACATGCATGGAACCAGAGGGTATTATGTTAAACGAAATAAGCCAATCAGAGAAGGACAGCTGGGGAATTTAAGAAAAAAACAGGATCAGAGGGGAAGGGGGGGGAAATAAAATAAGATGAAATCAGAGAGGGAGATAAACCAAAAGAAACTCTCCAACCCCCTAACTGGAGTTTGCTGTATGGGAGGTGTGTGTGGGGGGAGAGGGTAACTAGGTGATGGACATTAAGGAGAGCATGTGATGTAATGAACACTGGGTGTTATAGGCAACTGAGGAATTACTGAACTCTACATCTGAAACTAAGGACACACTATATGTTAAATAAGTGAACTTAAATAAAATAACTTAAAGAAAGAGTTTGAGGGGTTATAACAGAAAGTGCAAAGGCTCTGTGGCAAAAGAAGCTGAATTGGTTTGAGAAACTGGAAGAAGTTGTGTGGTTGTTACAGAACGAGCAGAAGGCAATGTGGAACAGAAGAGAATGAGAACCCAGGGCATGTAAGGCATTTAAGGTCATGACAAGAAATTTGAATTTTCTTTGCTATGTGTGTTGGAAAGTCTTTAAAGTCTTCTAAATTAAATTTATTTTGATTTTAAAGAACACCGAGGACCCAGTGAGACATAGTGAGTGGTGGGAGGTGAGCCTACAGTAAGCCAATGCAGTTTTACCAGGTAATGCAAGCCATGTTAAGGACTTAAAACCGATTCTTAGAGCACTGGGGAGCTACAAAAGGATTTGAAGCAAAGGAGTGGGCTTCTTAGATTTGTCTTTCTTTCCAACGCTGAAAAGAAAAAAAAATGCCCTGCATTTTGCAATATATTAGATATGCCAAAAAATGACACTTCTTACAAGTAACCTGTATAACTAAGTATACCTAACATTTTATAGTGAGGTATATGTGCTTCCTTTAAGATAGGATTAGTGGAAGGAAGTACAATAATAAATATGATGCAGATGTGATAGCTTCTTTAATAGTATATTTAAAAAAACCTCTAAGTTCCACTACTATAGTAAAATTGCTTAAGAAATTGAAAATTCAAATTTTAAATAATCTACATGAGTAAAGGAAATAATATTTTCTTAGGAAGGGAAGTATATTCTTTCTAAAATATCCAAAATATAACAAATGCATACGAATAATTTTTTGAACTTTTGCTCTGGTCTATATATTACTTTCTACAACCATATTTTATTGTGTAAATTTTTTTTTGGTATGCATGTTGGAAAGCAAGTAAACTGAACTAGAGGAAGAGAGTGAAAGGAAGAGGGAGAGAGAGAGAGAGCAAAAGTGAAAAAAGGGGAAAGAAAGAGAAAGCTGAGAACAGGAAGCCACATGGAGGACAAGTAGGAAATGAATTTCAATACTTAAGAACTTGGGACATTTGTCAAAATATAACAATCAAAGTATATTGAATATACTGTCACATAGTGTTCTTTTTAACAAGTTAAGCAAGTTTTTAAAATAATGTTCAAAATTATTTCTATGTACACATTAACAAATACAAAAACACACTCGGACTGAGTAATCAATGCTTCTGAAACAAAGCTCTCTGAAACAAAGATCTGATTAAAGTAGCAAATATAATTATCTTCTACATGAAAACTTCTTTCTACTAAAAGTCAAAGTTAAGCTCTTTCTCCTGACTTATAAAAGGACTAGACCAAAAGAGTACGTAGATACTCTTTATTTTTTTTTTATTTTTTTTAAAGATTTTATTTATTTATTTGACACAGAGAGAGAGATTACAAGTAGGCAGAGAGGCAGGCAGAGAGACAGGGAGAGGAGGAAGCAGGCTCCCAGCCGAGCAGAGAGCCCGATGCGGGCCTCGATCCCAGGACGCTGAGATCATGACCTGAGCCGAAAGCAGAGGCTTTAACCCACTGAGCCACCCAGGCGCCCAGTAGATACTCTTTAATACAGATTATTACATTTAAGATACATTAAGTCTTGAAATGAATTTCATATTCATCTGACAATCTTCATTTTATGAAACACAATTAGACATAAGAATAGTCTCCATGAAACAAAATACAGTAACAACTCAACCAATATTCTTGGGCCTCTTGTTCAGTTCTAAATATACTAATAAAATGTTTTAAAATTTTTAGAGTGTCTTACTAGATATGCTGATGATTACTTCTATATTTCATCTTATTTTCTAATAATAATATTAATAACAACAACAACAATAATAATAGTAATAAGTAATTGTCAGGGTTTGCCCTCCTCCCCAACAGGATTAAGCTCATCAACAACTTTAGTAATTTGTTTAATAACTCATCTATTTTGGCTGCTTTTCCTTCTCTCTATTGCCTCTCTATTCTTCAGCTATTTTTTTATCTGCCTCCCAAACAAAGAATCTGGTCTTGTATATTTTGTATACTTGCTTCCAGGGGTGCCTTTACTAATTTGGTACCAGAAATGATCCAAGGAAGCAGAAACCCATGAGGAGATAATGGAATTGAATTACTTATCAGCAAGATGACTACAAAACCACATTCTGGTGGTAAGTGGTGTGTTTAGAAGTGCTGACATGCTGCAACATTGAAATCATTAAGGCTCCTACATGTGTGAAATTAGGACAGGATACAGGTGAAAGGAGTCATGCTGATTTATGCAACCTTCCTTGCATTTGAGAAAATGATGGGTATGGAAGTTGTGAGGATGCTAGTGCTGGAGGGCTGAGTTTTGTTAAGTGCCACTGATGTACTCAAGGAAGAAAATAATAGGTACAAGCCACCCAACCATCAAATCAGTAAACTGTGAAAATCAGAAATTCTATGAAAGCCACAGTTCTCGATGAAAGGATTTAAAGATATCCTATACCCTATTGATTGAAACAAGGCACAGGACCTGATTTCAGAATGTAGAATTGCAAAGGAGGCTTATTCAAACCCCTAAAAATTCTCCTTCACTAAAGCCTTGGCTGTGATAGAGCCTGTTAGACCCTAACATCTGGAATGGGGACATCTTGTTAGACATGCTTGAGAACCTTTATCTCTAAACCCCAAGCCCTACTTATGCTTTGACAATATGTAGAAACCTCTACTAGCTGGATGTCTCAAGTAATGATGTTCTTCAAAGGTTGCCCTAATATTTAGTATGATAGTCTAGATCAATAGCTAGTATCACATCTCAGCATGGCCTTATTTAGCAATCATTAATCCTTGAGCTGGTCTTATTTCACTGGTTGTATAGTTTTTTTGAATCTTGAACAAAGCAAAGCAAAACAAGACAAGCACATACAAAGAAAATGGTCTATGATAAATGAGGTGGAAGTGGAAAATATGCCTTGGCACAGTATTGAGAATGAGGTTACATTTCAGCTAGCAGAGATTTATGAGACTAGAGGACCTATTGGTTAATTATATTTCTTTGGAGGATCCAGAGGATATTTCTTTCTCTAAAGCAATAAATAGTGTACTAATGACAGAGCACCTGGAATCACTAACAAAAATAGTATTTTCTGTCCTTTATAGACAGGGTTGGTAATAGGAGAAGTTGTTATGCAGCTGGGCTCCTAAGTGTCAATAATGATAAGATTCCAGAAAGTGGAAGCCTAGGGAAAACACTTAACTGTCAGAGATAAGCTTTATATGGCTACTTCCACAAGTAGGAAAGCTGGAATAACTCACAGAGATCTATGGGGATGACTAGCAGACCATGGGATTCCTAGGGATTAAGTATGTAAGCCACTAGTGAGGGTACAACTTAATCTATACAGCTAAAACTCTTTAAGAGCTAATGAGCCCAAGTCTAATTTCAACTGCATCAAAATATATATATAGGCTTTCATTTATATTCCAATTCCCAGGACTGAAGAACATAAGTTGACCAGAAGGCTAAGTCACATGGAAGAAGATCACCAAAACATCACATTAAGTGTATATGAAGGCACTCACAACCATTTACCAGAGTAACTATTCATTGGGAAAAATAAGACCCAACATTTTCAAGAATTTTTACATAAAGGACAAAACTGACAGACAACAGAAGAGCAGAAATACTACCATAGTTCCCTAGTAGGTATGGGGACATATAGAACAGGTGATAAATGGAGTGGCCCAAATCCATTTCTTGGTAATCACAGCCCCACATTATAGCCATGCATTGGCCTGAGGTATTAATCAAGATCAGTATATTCAACAGCTGGTTGAACCTTCAAGTTAGTTTTCTGTTATGAGAAAAAAAAGTCATTATAGTAGAAAATGTCAAATAGAAACTCCTGAAACTTCCTTACTCCTGCATAAGTTAGAAAATTGGAAGCACTAAGTGGAATTTAGGTAAAATGACAGAGATTAGCCAGTCTTAAATACTTAACTAATTGGAGGATGATGTTCCCCATCATGACTTATTTTTTGTTCCTAAAGATTTTATTTAAATTGCAGTTAGTTAACATACAGTGTAATGTTAGTTTCAGGTGTAGAATTTAGTGCTTCATCACTTATGTAACAGCACCTGATGCTCATCACAAGTGCTCTCTTTAATCCCCCCATCACCCATTTAACCCATCCTCCTGCCATCTCCCCTCTGGTAACTATCAGTTTATTCTCTATAGTTAAGAGCCTGTTTCTTGGTTTGCCTTTCTCTTTTTTCCCTTCATCCATTTCTTTTGTCTCTTAAATTCTATAATATTTATCTTTCTCTGACTGATTTACTTCAGTTAGCATAATGAACTTTAGCTCCATCCATGTCATTGCAAATGGCGAGATTTCATTCACTATGGTTGAGTAACATAAATATATATATAATATATATACATATACACACATATACATATACATATATAATACACATATCATATATACATACATTGCATATACATATATCACACACATACATATATAATACATATACATGTATTACATATGTATACATATGTGTGTGTGTATATACATGTATACATACACACACACACACACATACCCCATATCTTCTTTTTCCATTCTTCTGTCAATGGACATTTGGGCTCTTTCCATAATTTGGTTATTTTTGATAATGATGTCCCATCATAACCACTTATAAGTCATCAGTCCTGCCCTTCAATAATCACATAGATTATAGTGGATGCCAAAGACTACTGTAAACTTAACCAAGTGTATTACCAATTAACACAGCTTTTCCAGATGCTATGCCTTTACATTAACAGATAATTCTGTTTTTCCATTTGATTTCTTGCTATTTGGGAACAAAATGCATAAAACTATGTAAATTAGATCTAGGAACAATAATTAGCAAGCCCCAGCTAGACCCACGAATACCAGGTACAGTATTATAAAATAGAAAAATTTAGGGGACCCCCACCTTAGCGAAGATTTAAATGTCTATAGCTGTTAGGTACACCAAAATATTTACAGCAAGTTAAATGATATATTATTGTACCTTGCCCTTCCTACCATAAAGAAAAAAGTGGAGCACCTGGTAGGCCTCTTTGGATTTTGCATATAGTAAATATTGCCCTGACACACTTATGAGGTGACCTGGACTGCTGCCAGCTTTGAGAAGGTCCAGAGTAGTATAGGATTCTATAGCAAGTAGCCTTGACACTTGAGCCATATGATCTTGCAGGTCATAAGATAGAAATAACAGTTGCAGGTAAAGACAACATGGAGTTTCTGGCAAATCCCAATGGAAGAATCAAGCTATTTAGCTAGTTGAATTAATTTCACCTTCCTTTTCTTTGTTTTATTTTGTTCTGTTTTGGAATGAAGTATGTTAGGGAAAAAAATTCTGCACTATTGTGTTCATTTGAGGGGCGATTATCTTGGCATATATCTTAGATCTCAAAAATGTACAGTGCATTTGGATGAAAAACTTAGATAAAATTTGTTCTCTTTTCCAGGTTGTTCAATAAGAGTAATTAAGTTTCCGAGAAGAACTCAAACATATTTCTTCATATAAATGAAGTAATAAATTTCTTTGACTCAAAGGACTAATAATTTTCTAAAATGTCTCTAGAGTCTTGTATCAGCATTATTGAAAACATACAAATATTTACCATTATATTTCTTTAATCTTACTTAGTTAATTAGTTGGCTATTTATATATAGCAGTTTTCAAAATGTCAGGGAGTTCATCATGCTTTTTATAGAGTCATAATATAGCTTATATTATTCAAATCTAATAATTTTTAAAAAAGTGCTTCTATTGGTTTTTCCCTGTGTTATTTTGGTTGCATTTAAATTTTAGAAATGTGTAACATTTAACTAATGACCTATTTATTTTGTAACTTTTGACAATAAACAAGACTGAGAACTTCCCACTCATCAAATTTTTACCCTGCTCACTTTAAGAACAGTTTTATTGTAACATATGATTTCAAAAACTGAATAGTAAATTATATTTACTAGGAAGCCTAGAAATAAGTAAATTTTTTTTCTATGAGATTACTGGGCTATGATCTATGGCAGTAGTCTCAAACTTTTGTCTCAGAAATTCTTCATGTTCTTAAAAATTATTGGCATTTCCTGGGGCACCTGGGTGGCTCAGTGGATTAAGCCTCTGCCTTTGGCTCAGGTCATGATCTCAGGGTCCTGGGATTCAGCCCTGCATCGGGCTCTCTGCTCAGTAGGGAGCCTGCTTCCCCCTCTTCCTCTGCCTGCCTCTCTGCCTAGTTGTGATCTCTCTTTCTCTCTCTGTCAAAAAAAAAAAAAAATTAAAAGTTATTGGCTTTCCAAATAAAGCATCCTCTTGTTTTTGGATAATATTGTAATGTATAGTAAAACAAAATACTTTATTCAAAATAATTTATATATAAATACTTTTAAAAAAACTTTACAGTGAAGACTTACTAACAGTTTTGTTTTTGTTTTTTTGTTTTGTTTTTTAACAAACATTGGTAAAACTATAAGCTACTTCTGAGAACTGATTATAATTACTGGAAATGTGAATGTATCTATCCAGCCCAAGAGCAATTGAATCAGTAACCCTGGGACTGGGGTTATGTTGTTATTTGATTGTTTATCATGTTTTTTGTTCTGTTTAAGGTTTCTAGTTCATTCTGCTTCACAGTTACAGTTGAGAACTACTATTCTTCTATGAAATGGTATACATTACTCATAGAGATGTTGTGTTATTTTAATCAAATATGTATTTTGAATCTATATTAAATTTAAGATATTTAAAAGATTTATGATTTATTAGTCAACATATTTGATTTTCTATTATAGTGAATGAAATACAATCTGAAGAAATATTTTAGAGGTAGAAAACTGTGAAAATTATGTAAAATACTTTTTATAAAGTCCATCATTGAGAAATTTCAGCTAGTACTATTTTATTATTTTCCTTTCTGGAATGTGTAATTCAAATATTTTATTTGTATGTGTATTCTTTAATCATGCTGGAAAATTATCTTTAGGAGTACAATATTTAAAGGATACATAGTATCCCATCATATAAACTGCCCCTGTTTATCTTATTTACAATATGTTTCTACTATTTTGTAAAATAATATTATGAAAATAGTCATGCATGATGTAATCTGAGTGTATGATTATTTCATTAAAATAGATTCTTGCAAGTATTTAGATTGAAATTGAGCATTTAAAACTATGATACAAAATAAAAAAGTATTTTTCATAATATATGAATCATTTTAACTCACAGCATGATGTGTTATGCTGTCCAACTCATTCCTTCTTTGTAATTATTCAATTGTACTCCAGTTTTAACAGAAAACATTATATTCCATGCTTTACATGTCTTTAGTAATTAGTAATCATTATACATATAATAAATAATTGTTAAGAAATTTCTTTCAGTTACTAGTAAAATCATATTAACTTATTGATTGCTATGTGGCAGATTTACTTAAGAGTGCCTTGCCTATATGTTTTTTTTTTCTTTCTGCATTTAGTCTGCTTATCAGAATTATTAGGTAATTCCTAATATTCTGATTTTCAAAAGTTAAGGAACTGAGGCAGAAAGAGATTAGGTAATTTTCATGAGGTTAAGAACCAAAAAGTATCAAAGATTTAGGCATGGAGAGAGCAGGTAATTTTCACGGGGTGGTGAAACTAGAAAGTATCAAAGATTTAATTTAACCATGGAACACTGACCACAGAGTCCATGCTTGTATTAATTTTATGCTCCTTGGTAAGTCTCCAAACTCTGATAAATATGCTCCATTGCTACACACAGAGACTCTTTGGGGGAATAATTTTCCAAATACACAATTCCATATAGTATATTTTAAAAAACTCATTATCTGAGAATCAGCCTTGCTCACAATAAGTTATTTCCCATTTTATCAAAATATGTGTATTAGTTTCCTACTGTGGCTGTAACAAGTTACTATTATTTGGTCTTAAAAAACATAAATCTGCTTTCTTCCAGTTCTGACAGTCAGAAATCTAAAATGTATTGGAAGGTATACACTCCTTCTTGAGGGTTTAGGAAAGAATTTGTTCCATGTCTTTTCCATCTTAGAGGATATGGTCTCATTCTTTGGCTTGTGGCCCTCTTTTAGCTGGAAAACCAACTCAATCTCCTAACCTCTGCTTCCATCAACACATCTTTTTTCTACTTCTGCCTTTCTTCTATCATTTAAGGACCTTTGTCATTATACTGGGCCCACCTAGGTAATGCAGGATAATCTCCTATTTTAATATTCTTAACCACATTGCCAATCCCATTTGCTATGTGAAATTCGCAAATCCTGGACATTAGAACATGGACTTCTTTAATAGGTTTTTATTCTGTCTGCCACATTTTATTCCATCTCCTTCAACTATATACTCTTCCTCATCCATTTCAAGTCTTCATGAAGTGCACATTTTGCGGTGTAAAATTTTATGTGTGCCAAGCAAAAAGATATGATTAAGGGTTAGTTTTAGAGACATTTATTATGGTAGCTAATTAAGAACATAAATTCATAGGGGCACCTGGGTGACTCAGTTAGTTGAGTGTCTGATTCTTGGTTTCAGCTCAGGTCATGATCCTGAGGTCCTGAGATCAAGCCCTGCATCAGGTTCCATGCTCAGCGATGAGTCTGCTTCTCTCCCTCTCTCTCACCCCCTGTTCATGCTCTCTCTCCAGCTCAAATAAGTAAATAAATCTTAAAAACAAAACAAAACAAAAAACCATAAAGTCATAAAGCTTTCTACCATTATGTGACTTAAAAGTACTTACCTGGAGTGAGACTCAGCATTAGTATCAGAGTATTATGATACTCATTGGGAAAGTTTAATTTGAGAAAAGAACAAAGCAACCACTTGATGTGATTCTTTTAAATATACATGGAATGTTCTGCAGGATGACCAGCTTCAAGACACATTGGATAAACTCATATATATAATGTTTACACAAATCACTTCTAATTCTTTCTGCTTATTTCAATAGGTGGTTAATACTAATAAACATAATAAACACTAATAAAATCATATCATAAAATATTTTTTCAAATATAAATTGTCTTATTACCACTATAATATTTTAATAATTTATATCTCTTATTAACAAGAATTAAACTTATTTTAATCTATAAGAAATATCTAGATAGTAATTTTTAAATGTGCTAACTAGATACTTAATTTTTCAAAAATTCTTTTAAAGTGGTTGTAAGCAAAATATTGAAGATCATACAATTGCAAACTATGGTTAATTATTTTGTTTTTTCTTTCAAGTTTTTGTTTAAATTCCAGTTCATTAACATGCAGTGTAATATTAGTTTTAGGTGTAGAATTTAGTGACTTATCACTTACATACAACACCTAGGATATTAATTATATTCTATTTATCAATTTATATTTTTAATTATAATTGTTATTGATCATCTTTCTTTTGCTGAATTTACAATTTGGATATGGTTTAATGTATTAATTTCCAAAGTAGAATTATTACTTAAAATTTGAAACATTTTCTGGCATATTAATTTGAAGTCTATCATTTCGTCTGAGTTTGTCTTAAATAAATTATTTTGTGTTTGCTGATATATATTTTTTCTTGTGTGATTTTCTCCCTGCTTCACCATATTTACTAGGATATTTTTATGTTATTATTTTACTTCATTTAAGAGCCTCTAAGGTAGAGTATAGCATAACATATTTGTAAATATTTAGTAAGAAAACAGGATTGGGGGATTATTTTTACTCAGGCATTGTGTACTCTTTAAATTAAATAAGGTACTATTCTGAACCATGTCAGAGTCTTCTATTGGCATGATCTTCATGGGTCAACAGAGGTCCCAGGAGGCTATTCAAAGGTGTTGCCACATGAAAATGAGAATAGACATCCAACAAATGCTCTTGCACAATAAGTGAGCTAAATGGTTGAGAGAAATATATAAATATATGTATAAACATATATGTATTTATGCACGCACACACACACACACACACGTACAAAACATACATATGGAACCTAATAGGTGAAACTATTTTCCTTTCTTCTCATGTTTCAATGTGGAGGCATCTAAATTAACATAACTGGATTACTTCAACCACTCCAAACAACCTGCACAGATTGGTATGTTAGGAAAAAAGAATCTGCTTTGTTCTTCTCCCTCTTAGTTCCATTTGCAGATTTTTTTACTGGAATAAATCAGTTACTCTAATGACTGCAAAAGTATTTTGATTGATTATTCACTCTCTATGGTATAACTGATGACTGAAGTCTTAATTTTTACATATTTATCTATTTTGCTTTTCTGTATAGTTACTGCTTTTTTGGTCTTGTTTAAGATATTTTTTCTACTTTTAAGGTAAAAAAGGTAATCTATATTAACTGAAGGAGATATTGTAAAAAAAAAAAGGAAGAGAAGATCACTGAAAGGAAAGTAAAAGGAAAAAATGTTGAAAGAAAAGTAACACTGAATTTTATAACATGAAGAAATGTTTAAATATTTATTTGTACACAAAGATATTTTATATAGATATACTTTTATCAAAACTCACTAAAATAGATGCCAAATTTTGTTACTAAATGCATTCCTAATCTCTCCATATTATTTCAATGAAATGATAGTAATTAAGGTAAGTCTGTAACCCCTGAAAAATTCATTGTATGCAATCTTTAGCACTGTCTAGAGTTATGCCAGTGTTCTAATCCTATCTCACTCAGTCTTCTAACCTATAAATTGAAATTTAAAAAAAGCAGGTACTTACTAAAAGGATGAATAAAAAATGCTTTGCAGTAAATGCATTTTTGTTTATGTGTTTGTTTCCTTCTTCTTAGGATATTCTACTTTTAGAAGTTTCCTTTCTCTACTCTATTTTGTTAAGGTTGTCAATAAGGTGACAGTAATTCTTCCACCAGTGTTGGGAGCAGTTAATTCAATTTGAGCACTCAAATCATCCTGGGATCCACTTTTTCTCAATGTATCTTTTTTACTTCTCATTTTTCAATTTCATGAGCCAATAAATTTATATTACTTTACCTAAGTTTGATTTTGTCTCTCTCTCCTTTCTTACATTGTCAAACTACAAAAAATATATGCCTATAAAGTTGTCATATGTTAAGTAATTAATATCAGACATAATTGCTGTAATGAAGTGGATTGCAGTTAACAAGAGTGTCAAAAATGATTCCAAAGATATATCAGTTATGCTATAAGAAATGAATATCTCTGAAATGCATTCATCCTTTATTCATTGAGTCATTCAACAAATACCACTTGAGACATTAATGGAGTTAAGAATACCTATGCATTCCTTTTAAAATATATTAAGCATGGAAAACAAATAACTCTTCCTCTCATTTATCCATTTATGTATATCTATGATCCTGTTTATTTCTTTACAAACATAAATTAGCACAGTAAAAAATCAAAAATTCTGAATAACAATTGCAGGAGCTAATGAAAATACCACAGAATTACGTCATCTTTTTTCCAGTTGAACAAAATCAATGGGTTAATGTAAATGAAGAGTTTCATTTTTATATAATGCACAAAAAATGATGCTGGAAATCAAAAAAAATCAAGCAATAAGGACATAACTATATGTTTGAAATATAATAAAACCAGTGCTCCTTATATATCTATGTTGCCCATAAAACTTTATATATTTCAAGACCATGAAGCTTGGCCTATTTAAGTACATATTTTAATAAAAATAAATTTACTGGAAAGAAAGTGCATATAGCTGAAATGTCCCTGTGTGTGTGCATTAACTAACACTAAATACTGCCAAGAGCCAAATTCTCACCAGCATGAAAAATTGTTCGAGTTATTTATGGCCACAATTAATGCTATATATCAAACAATCACAAAACTTCAGTGGCATTCCACAGCAAATGTTTATTTTATTTATTTATTTATTTATTGCTTAGGAGTTTATTCATTAGCTGTATGATTTTTCTCATGTAGGCTGATTCAACTAGTCTTACTCATGCAATTGTGGTCAGCTGGAGGGTTGGTTATAGCCTGATAGTATAGTCTGACTGGGTTAGGGAGTACAGTTAGGTTGACTCAGCTGATGTATATGTGGTCCCTCATCTACTAGCAGATTAACCTGGGCTTGTTGCCATACTGGCAGATAACTAAAGAGAAGGAGCTGAAGCACACAAACTTCCTTACACTTTGCAGGTTCCGATATGGGACTATTTCAATCGTGATGCAGTCCATTGGCTAAAGCAAGTCACAAGTCCAACCTAAATTTAAGAAACAAGGAAATATACCCTATCATGTGACTTGCTATGCTTCACACAGGAAAGGGTAAGAGGTGGGCTGTTTACTGTACTGTCATTTTTCCTCCCTCAGAACACCAGCCATCCAGTAGAATACATATAGGCTCATATATTTGATATAATATGGTAGTGTAATAAACTGAAAGCATCTTTTCTTGGGAAATGTGCTTTTTTGAGAAATGCTTACTTTCTTCAATAATTCAATATAATAAAATAATTACAAGATGTGAAACTACTCAAAACTACCTGTCCAACTAAATAGGCAATAGAAAATTCACTTTAATTGTAATTGTATTGAAGCCTACTAAGACTGCATTTTTTTCTTTAGAGTCAATAAAGCAATTTAGAAATTAATAAGCATTTGTCTGTCAAGATATGGCTTCATGAATTTTAAACGGGATGAGAAATTGCTATATTACATCTTTTGTCAAACAATGGTCTGCTATCATCAGTGACAGATTAAAACTAGCTGTTTTTTAATCAAATAATGCATACATAATTTCTCACTTAATATCTGTATGCTTAGTGAACTATTGAAATGTCTTAATATTTTCTCAAGTGTAAATTAAAATAGAAAAATTATAAATTAATATGTTCAATTTTGTTAAATGTTCAGTAGGTACAACTTGTGTCCAGCAAAATACAGTGTGAAGGGTTTCATAGACCTATTCACAGTAGTCTGTCTTATTTATGGTATGTGGTAGGATTGAACTTTTCCATCTCCTTTGAGGTTAAGCATGGCCTGTGACATTTTGGACCATGTATTATGACTGGAAATGACTCTTACGCTTTCTGGAAGGATATTTAAGATCTTATCCATGATTAAGCAAAATAAACTGCTTAAGATATCCCTCAAATTTTAGAGTCCAACTCTTCTGAATAACTTCTTACACACAGTGTATGCAATATTTCGAAGATACCATCCTTTGTAGCACTGTGTATCAATGATGCATTATTTCATAACAGAGTGCTTTAATACTGTATCTGGGATTTTTTTTTTCTATTTGGAGGACACACATTGTACTTTGTTGCTGTGGGGTAAATGCCTTCTGCATATGCATCAATGTTAAATAAAATAAAGATTCATTTACTTCTGAGTTATATTCATTTTTTATATTTCATAAAGCATTTAGTTTTGCTTTGAAATAAAGTTTACAAATTATAGATAATCTTCCAGTTGTAAATAAATACTTGCTGTACTAATATCAAATATTTGCCCTGAGGCTCTGTACCTGTACTTTTATGGATATAAAATAAATTATTCTTTAAATGTTCTATTATAGCACAATACTTTTGAAAGCATACTTAAAGGGGGTGCCTGGGTGGCTGGGTCTGCCTTTGGTTCAGGTCATGATCCTAGGCTCTTGGGATTGAGCCCCACATTGGACTCCTTGCTCAGCAGAGAGTCTGCTTCTTCTTCTCCTCTGCTGCTCCTCCTGCTTGTGTTCTCTCTGTCTCTCAAATAAATAAATAAAGTCTTAAAAAAAAAAAGAAAACACATTAAAGGAAAATAGCAATACAGTTGTATCCACAATTCTAATAACTTAAAGAAATAAATATGTTAAGGATTGTGAAAATTTATGTTTGTGGGTAATACCAACACCAACTATGTCAAAGCTGTTAGTAATAATTGTAAAATGCCATTGGATTTGAGACACTTTGAATTTCAAATATGCAAAAAATAGAAAACTTTTGCATCATAGAATCTCTAAAAGATGGTATTTGTACATTCCATTTTTTCTTGTATTTTTTAATAACCAAACGATATCACGTGTTGGCTCCTTGTATGCATTTTAAATTCACTTAAGAATTATTTACTTCAGCATCAAACATTGAGATAGAAATCTAAGAAGAACAGTATGATGTTTAATTTTATGTGGCAACCTGACAGGTTGGTTAAACCTTATTTCTGAGTCTCTCTATGAGGCTATTTCTTGATAACAGTAATATTTGCATCAGTCAACTAGGTAAAGTAGATTCCACTCTCTCCGCGTGTCCAGGCCTCATCCAATACCTTGACGACTGAACAAGATAAAAGATGGAGTAATAAATAATCTTCAATTACAATTGAATTAAACTAGAAATTAATAACAGAAAGATAAATGGAAAATCATAAATTACATGGAGAATAAATAATATACTTCTAAATAATATAAGGATGAAGGAAGAAATCTCAAGAAAAATTTTAAAATATTTTGAATTAAATGAAAATGAAAACACAACTTACCAAAATGTGTAGGATACAGTATAAATAGTGCTTGATGGGAAATATATAGAACTGAATACATATGTTAGAAAACAAACCAAAGGTATCTAAAGCCAATAATCTAAGTTTCTACATTAAGAAATTAGAAAAAGGAAAGAAAATTAAATCCAAAGCATTTCAGAAGAAAATAAATAATATTGGAGAAGAAATCAATGAAATTTTTAAAAAAGTAATAAGAATAAATCAATAGAGAAAATCAAAGTAACCAAAATCTGATTTTTTGAAAAGAAAAATAAAAGATTAACTTCTAGCCAGCCCAACTAAGAAAAAAGAGAGAACACATATTATTAATATCAGAAATAAAAAGATCTTAATATAGATACCATGAACATTAAAGGCATTAAAAAATGATTATTATGAAATCACAAACACAATAGCATTTAAATTAGAACCTGAAAGATGAGGGATGCCTGACTGGCTCAGTCAGAAGAGCATGTGACTCTTGATCTCAGTGTTCTAAGTTTGAGCCTCACACTGGGTGCAGAGATTTCTTAAAAACAACCCCTCCCAAAGAAAAAACAATAGATGAAACAATTAGTTATATGTCATATATCTAACAGAATATGTGCAAGATCTAAGGAGGAACATGGCATAACTCTGATGAATAAAATAAAAATAACAATAAATAGTGAGATAGTCCATGTTCACAGACAGGAACCTTCCATATAATTAAGATGTCAGTTCTTCCCAACTCGATCTTTAGTTTCAACCTAATCCCAATTATAATGCCAGGTCTGTTGTATAGATATTGACAAAATGATTCTAAAGTTTATATAGAGAGGCAAGGACCTGGAATAGTCAACACAACATTGGAAGAGAAGTTGGAGGACTGAGGCTACTCAACTTCATGATTTACTATAAAGCTACAGTAATCAAGACAGTGATGTTGGTGAAAGAATAGACAAATAGATCAATAGAACAGAATAGAAAGCCCAGAAATAAATCCCCATAAATAGAGTTAATAGATCTTTTAGAAAGATGTAAAATCAATATGAGGGCAAACATGAACTTTTCAACAAATAGTGCTGGAACAACTAGACAGCCACATGCAAAACAAATGAATTTGGAAACAGACCTTACACTCTTTGTAAAACTGAAGTCAAAATGGATCATAGACCTGAATGTAAGTAAACTTGTAATACTCCTAGGAAATAACATAGGAGTAAACCTAGATGACTGTGGCAAACAGATATAAACAGTTTTATTCATAACTGCAAAATCTTAGGAAACAACCAAAATGTCCTTCAGTAGGTCGATGAATAAATCAATGAATATATCAACATCTAGACAATGAATTATTACTCAGTATTAAAAAGAAATGGATTAGGGGTACCTGGGTGGTTCAGTTGGTTAAGCATCCTACTCTTGATTTTGACTCAGGTCATGATCTCATGGTTATGAGATTGAGTCCCACTACACTGAGCATGGATTCTGCTTAAGATTCTCTCTCTCCTTCCACCCCTCTCCCGACCATGCTGGTGAACCTTCTCTCTCCTCTCTGTCAAATAAATAAATAAATAAATAAATAAATAAATAAATAAATAGAAAGAGAGAGAGAGAGAGAGAGAGAGGGAGGGAGAAAAATGGGTTATGAAGGCATGAAAAGATGTGGATAAAGTTTAAATGCATATTACTAAGTGAAAGAAAAAGCCTGTCTGAAATGGAATATAATGTATGATTCCAACTAATGACATTCTGGGAAAGGCAAAACTGTGGAGACAACTTGAAGATCAGTGGTTGCTGGTGGGGATGGAGCAGGATAAAGAGGCAGAGACCAGAGGATTTTTAAGGCAATGAAAATACTGTTATGATACTATAATAATGGACATACGTTATGGATATATAAGTTTTTTTCCAAACTCACAGAATCTATAACACCAAGAGTGAATTCTTAAGTAAACTGTGGACTTAGGTTGATTATGATATGTCAGTATAGAGCCATCCTTGGTTAAAAAAAAAAAAAGTGTACCATTCCAGTAAATGATTTTAATAATGGGGGAGGCTATGCATGTGTGGTGGCAGAAGATATGTGGGAAATCTTTGTACTTCCCTTTCAATTTTGTTGTAAACCTAAAACTTCCTTTAAAAAAAAGCTTTAAAAAACAAGAAAAAAAATTTTTAAAGATTTTATTTATTTATTTCACAGAGGGAGAGAGATCACAAGGAGGCAGAGAGGCAGGCAGAGAGAGAGAGAGGGGGAAGCAGGCTCCCCGCTGAGCAGGGAGCCCGAAGCAGGCCTCGATCCCAGGACCCTGAGATCATGACCTGAGCTGAAAGCAGAGGCTTTAACCCACTGAGCCACCCAGACGCCCGAAAAAATATTTTTCTGCCAGACTGTGAGCTGAAGCATGTTTCCCCTGCTTCGAATTTGAAATTAGACTGAAATTACACGATAGGCTCTTCTCATTCTGCAGCTTGCTGACTACAGAATTTGGACTTTTCAGCATCTTTAATTTTAAGACCCGATTCCTTATAGCAAATCAATCTCTCTCTCTCTCTCTCTCTCTCTCTCTCTCTCTCTCTCTCTCTCTCTCTGTATATATTTATATATATATATGTATATATATAAATATACATATATATATAGAGAGAGAGAGACACACACACACACTATATATATATGCACACACTAGATAAATACTCACATTATGGTACTATATTATAAGTGTTATATATTCATAATTAAAATACTACAAGGAGGGGCTCCTGGGTGGCTCAGGTGGTTAAGCATCTGCCTTCAGTTCAGGTCACGATCTCAGTGTCCTGGGATGGTAGCCCCACATCGGGCTCCGTGCTCAGCCGGGAGTCTGCTTCTCCCTCTCCTTTGCCCCACTCATACCCTCCTTCATTATCTCTCTCTCTAAGAAAAATAAATAAAATATTTTGAAAAAATACTACAAGGAGGAATAACATATTTTAAATCTAAGTGTATGTATATAAACATATATAATTCTCTCTCTCTCTCTCTCTCTCTATATATATATATATATATATATATGCTTCTATACATATGTCTAAAAAGGTGAACTGGTCAAATGACAATGAATTTATGTGGCTGCCCTAACATGAAAACGACTTGCAAGTTGTCACTCCCTTTATTACAGCAAGAAAAAAAGCTGAAAAAAAATTAGAATCAACAATTTTTGTACATATCAGAGGACTGAGGTAGTAGGGCAAGTCAGGAGAAAAAGATAGAAACAGAGGGAAACAGAAAGAAACAAATAAATACCAGAAACACAAATGAGATTAGCTTACATGAAAAAAAATGCTGGAGCCATAAACTGGTAGGAGCACATAAATGTTTTTAATGATCTCAAGTCTTTGACGGGGAGAGGGGAAAAGTAACCATTTTGGAACATGCCGAGTGTGTTCTCTATAACAAGGCCTACTCTGCATGAAAAAGACGTTACTAGAGTTTTTGGGGTTGTGTTTCTTTTTGTTTGTTTGTTATTATGTATATATCCAGTATTGGCATTACTGGATCCTATGGCAATTCTATTTTTAATTTTCTGAGGAACACCCAGAATTTTCCATAATGGTTGTATCAATTACATTCCCACTAACAGTGTAAGAGGATTTTCTTCACTCAACATTCTTGCCAACACTTATTTCTTATACTTTTTTTTTTATTTTTTTTTATTCTTTGCCCCAGGGGTACAGGTCTGTGAATCACCCGGCTTACATCTTTCACAGCATTTACCAAAGCACAAACCCTCCCCAATGTTCATAATCCATCCACCCTATTCCTACTCTCCCCTCAGTTTGTTTTATGAGATTAGGAGTCTCTTATGGTTTGTCTCCTTCCCCATCCCATCTTGTTTCATTATTTTTCCCTCCCTACCACCCACGACCCGCCACCCTGACTCTCAAGTTCCTCATATCAGAGAAATCATATGATAATTGTCTTTCTCTGATTGACTTATTTCGCTCAGCATAATACCCTCCAGTTCCATCCACATCGTTGCAAACGGCAAGATTTTGTTTCTTTTGATAGCTGCATAGTATTCCATTGTATATATATACCACATATTCTTTTAAAACTAGTTATTCTGACTAGTATGAATTAATATTTCATTGTGGCTTTGATTTGCACTTCCCTGATAATTAGTGATGGTAAGCATCTTTTCATCTGTTTGTTGGTCACCTGTATGTCTCCTGAAGTACCCATTTTTTAATTTAAACTATTTGTTTTTGTTCTTTGGTGTTGAGTTGTATAAGTTCTCTATATATTTTGGTTATTAACCCCTTATCAGACATATCATTTGTTAATATCTTATAAATACAGAGAACAAACTGATGATTGCCAATTGTGGGGGGAGGATGGGAGGAGTAAGTGAAGGACATTAAGAGATAAAAAACTTCCAGTTATGAAATAAGTAAGTCAAAGCTTTAATAAGTACAGCATTGGGAATATATTCAATAATATTGAAGCAACATATGGAATATATGGTGATAGATGGTAACAACACTTATCACGATGAACATTGCATAATGTATAGAATTGTCAAATCGCTGTGTTGTACATCTGAAACTACTATAACATTGTATGTCAACTATATTTTAATAATAAGAAAATACTTTACTTATCTCACATAGTTGAAAGAGGAATCACCCAACTGGAGTTCTCTCTAGCTTTCCCATCTCATGTAAGGGGAGGGTTGTGAGAGGAATGCTAGGATGGGGAAGACAAGAAATTCTTGTACAGGGCACCTGGGTGGCTCAGTGGGTTAAAGCCTCTGCCTTCTGATCAGGTCATGATCTCAGGGTCCTGGGATCGAGCCCCACATCGGGCTCCCTGCTCAGCGGGGAGCCTGCTTCCTCCTCTCTGCCTGCCTCTCTGCCTACTTGTAATCTCTCTCTCTGTCAAATAAATAAATAAAATCTTTAAAAAAAAAGAAAAAAAGAAATTCTTGTACAGATTACAGACCAGAAACACAGGCCCACTAAAAGACTGATATTTAAACATTATATTATAAAATGTTTCCGCTCCCATTCCTTACCACAATTTCAACAGGGCGCTAGCAGAACAGATCACAACAGATGAAAAAGCAATAAGGCTCAGGCTTTGTAGGACTCTCTCAGGGAAACCAAAGATAATGTGGAAAACAAAAACAAGGACACTAGAGGAATTTGAAACACTTGTTGCCTACAGTTATAGGAAATACGAAACACAGCCCAACTCTTAGCTGGCTTAACATAAAATCTAACATTAAGTACTTAATGACTTTAGTTCTTATTACCCTGCATATCATGACTGCTTTTCAATTAAAAATAGAAAAAACAAAACAAAACAAAACAAGTCATGCTGAAAGATAAGAAAAAAGCCTGAGAGACAAAGCAAGCATCAAAATCAAATTCGGATATGGCACAGATTTTTGAATTATCAGACATAGAATTGTAAATAACTATGACTGAAATTTTAAGGACTTTCATGTAAAATTTTGACAACAAGTAAAAACAGCTGAGACATGTTAGCAGTGAGATGGAAGTAAGTAAGAGCAGTAAGAAAAACTTAAAAAATACATTGGAAATTAAATATACTGGACAAGAAATGAAAAATACGCTGATAGGGTCATCAATGTATAGGATATAACAGAGGAAAAAATCAATGAGATTAAGATTACATTAGTAGAAAATTACAAACTGAAATATCAAGAGAGAAAAAGATGAATAAAATGAGAGAACATCTAAAAACAATGTTCCAAGTTTACAAGTGTTAGATATTCATAACTGAAATACTGAAAGAAGAAAAGAGGATAAAGGAGAAATATTGAAGTTATAATTCCAATAACTTTGAAAATTAATCTCCAATCCTAAACTACAGATCCCAGGGAATTTATATCTACAAATCTACATTTAGTTATATCCTATTTAACCTGCAGTGAAATAAAACAAAAGGGAAACTTAAAAGAAAGTGGGGATTGGGTGATGTGCATCACATGATATGATGAGCACTGGACATTATATGCAACAGAAAAAATATTGAACACTACATCTGAAATTAAGAATGTACTATATGTTGACTAATTGAATTTAAATAAAAAATTAGTAAAAAAGAAGGTGGGGAGTGGGTAGAGATAAACCTTTGCCTATAAAGGGAACAGCATTGAAATGATAGTAGAACACTTGTCAGAATCCTAGCATGCAAAGGAGAGTGGGTGAAATAGTTCAAGTGTTGAAAGAAAAAAAAAAAAAAACAGAATTCTACACCCAGAGAAATGATCCTTCAAAAGTGAAGAAAAAATAAAGAAATTTTCAGACAAACAAAAACTAAGGAAATTTATCACATGTCATAAATGAAATATTAAAAGTTTTCTTCAGTGTGAAAATAAAGTAATAATAAAATTCAGAAAATCTTGTCTGTATAAAAATTGGAAAAGTTCGGCATCAGAATAAATACAGGTAAATGATGTTAACAATGTATTGTGTGACTATAGCATATTGATCATAGAAATAAATGAGAGCAATCTTTAAGGTGTAAGAAAGAAGACCAGGAAATAATCTCATATAAGGCACTTGTAGTACCCATCAAGTGGTATAGTGTTATTTGAAAATAGACTTACATTGTCTGTAAATGTATATTGAAAATCCTAGGGCAAATACTAAAAAAAAAAAAGTGTAACTGACATACTAATAGAAGAGATATGACTAAATCTCAAAAAGTGCTCAATTAGATTCTGAGAAAGCAGAAAAAAATAGTGAGGAGAAAAGAAAGAACAAGTGTAGTCAGGCAGTTAATAGCAAATGGTGAAAATATCATAAATATGAATCCAACTATATCAACAACCACTGAATATGATTGAAATACACTTATTAAAAGGGGTAGTTTTATGAGTGGACAAAAATACAAACATACTTTATATGTAAAGACACAAAGTTAATAGTAAAGAAGCAGTTATACCATGGTAATCAAAAGAAAACTGGAGTAGCTGTATTAATTTCAGAGAAAGCATAATTCAGAAGAAGGAAATGTAACAAAGATGAAGAAAGGCATTATGTGAAGACCTTCATGTATGGGTCTTTATGGAGAACCCAAGAAGATTTAACTATCTTTAATGTGTACACTTCTAACAAGAGAACACCAAATGTCAGCAACAAAAAACGAAAAACACAGAAAGGAGGTTTATACAAATCCACTGTATATGTTCAAACTTCATCATTTTCTCAGTAATTGCTAGGTCAAGAAAACAGAAAATCTGTAAAGATGTAGTTTACTTGAATAGTATAAATAAACAATATAAATCAACTTAATTTAATCAACTTTTACGGAATACCCTATTTAAAAACAGCAAAAAACACTCCTTCAGATCACATGAGAGAGTCACAAAAATATATTAAATTCAGAACCTTATAATACACATTAACAATTTTTTTTAGATTTTATTTTTTTAAAGATTTTATTTATTTATTTGACACAGAGAGAGAGATCACAAGTAGGCAGAGAGGTAGGCAGAGAGGCAGGCAGAGGGAGAGGGGGAAGCAGGCTCTCTGCAGAGCAGAGAGCCAGATGCAGACCTCCATCCCAGGACCCTGAGATCATGACCAGAGCCGAAGGCAGCAGCTTTAACCGACTGAGCCACCCAGGAGCCCACACATTAACAATTTTTAAAAAGAAATAGAAATTATGCAAAAATAATTTCTCAGGGGACAATTGAATTAAACTGTAATTATTAACAGAATGGTGTCTGAAAATTTTAACATATTTGGAGATTAAACAACACACATCTACAGAACACATGAGTCAAAATAGAAGATTCAAGAGAAATTTTTAAAAAATAACTAAATGAAAATGAAAGTACAATAAAATGTGTAGGCTGGAGCAGAAGCAGTGTTTAGAGGGAAATTTATAGAATTAATGCATATAGTAGGACAGAAAGAATGTCTAAAACCAGCAATCTAACCATCAATCTTTGGAAACCAGAGGAAGAAACACAATTTAAGACTAAGGCAAGCAGTAAAAAAGTAAATAACAAAATGTATAGAGTAAATCAATGAAATCAAAAACAGGTAAAATCAGTAAAACCAAAACTATTCCTTGGAAAGATTACTAAAATAGATAAATCTCTAGTCAAGATAAAAGGGAATATGAGAGAAGACACACATTTTTAATATTAGAAATGAACTGAGCACACTAGTTTCGAAGACTTCATTTTAAATATTATTTTCCAGTAAAAAAAAATGAGGGTTCCTTTAAGAAGATTTTGGGGCTACATCAGGAAATTACAACATGAGCCAGAAGCATTTTGTAGGACAGATAATAAGACAGTGGTCAAAAAACAAACAAAACCTGCATTGAGGGAACATGTGAAAGGGACATAAGAACAAATTAAGAAGCTCTGTCAAAGTTGGAACAGTGTTAGCGATAAAATGAAGTAGTATTGGATTATAACTCAAAGTATATGAGAAATATCCATGAGTGTATACTGATATATATATTAAGGATTGAATGAATGAATAACTCTATATGAATGAATAACAGAACGAATAACAAGTAATTGAATGAATGAATAAATGAATAACAAATATCCCTTACAGAAGAATTTCAAATAATTTCTGTAGAATATTTCATCATAAAAGGAAACCTTTAATCCCCATTCCTTAAGTGTAAGTTGGGGGATGGTTAACTTTATAGGAGAAACCTGATAAATATTATCTCAGACAGATGATCAAGGTCAATATCAATAGTAGTAAGTCATGTTTATAGTATGTTATGTACTCTTGACGTGATTTAATGAGAATGACACTTTACATTTGTGGTTGTCCTCTGAAAAATCTACAACCTTTGGGCACCCAGGTGGCTCAGTCAGTTAAGTGGCCAACTCTAAGGTTTCAGCTCAGATCATGATCTCAAGGTTTTAAGATCGAATCCTGAGTCAGACTTGGCACTCAGCAGGAGTCTGCTTAAGATTCTCTCTCCCTCTCCCTTAGGCATAGGGAAGTGCAGAGAAAGAGCCACTGTGATAAATCCTTGACAAGAAGGAGATGGTATTTTTTGAAAAACTGAAGGACTGTTTGCGCACAAAGATTAAAGGAGATAGTGGGGTACCTGGGTGGTTCAGTAGGTTAAGTGTCAGATTCATGATTTTGGCTCAGGTTATAATTTTGTGTGTGGTGAGATTGAGCCCCACATCTGGACCTGTGCTCAGTAGTCTGCTTAAGATTCTCTCCCTCTGCCCCTTCTTCCACTCCCACACTCTATCTCCCCCTCTCTCTCAACTAACTAAATAACTAAATAAATACATCTTAAGAAAAAGATTAAAGGAGATATTGATGTTAGATAAAGTAGAAAGGTGAGAAATTATACCAATTTTGTAGCACATTATTGATTTTATTTATTCCACTAAGAACATTACACCAAGTCATAGAAGAGTTATGACAGAGTTATATCCCCTGTTCAGCTTGATTCAGGAGGTCATACACAATATGAAAGTTCAATGTTTGTCAAGAAAATTAGGAAAAGTGGGAACACACATAAGAATCTGGTTTACAGAGTGACCTCTGCATAATTGTTGCTATAAATTAATTCTTAGAGCCAATAAACTGTCACCAATTGATCTTTTGTGGCATAGTAAATTTTCCCTGACAAAATGCTCTAATAACATCTTAAATCTTTTTTATTACATTGTGTTTTATTTTTTTAGGATGACAATATTAACAAAATATTTAATTTAATTTCTCAGGGGGATGCCTTAATCCATGCAATTTAAATTATTCCCATCTTATATATCCATGAGGACTAATACTTAATGTAACTTTAGGAATCAAGGTAGTGGGACTGAGGCATAAGTTGTTGTTTGGTGATATTTTATTGGGAAGATTCAGTTGAATAATGGAACTAAAAGTAAGATGGTTGATAATTAAAGGATTAGAGAAGCAAGTTGTATGAGGAACTAATAAACAGACTATTCATTTGAGAAATCTAGTAATGAAAGAAGAGAGGGTGCTAGGTAAGTTTCATGGTGAAGAATAAAGTCCTAAAAGGATACTTACAGCATGCTAAGTTAAACCAAATAATGGATATTCATTAAATATCTTATTTATTTTCAGAGAAGGTAAACACTAAATATTAAAAATAAGCTTATCTCCTTTTGGCTTTTTAATTTTTATGGAGAAACAAAAAAATTTACATCTAGTAATAAACATGTTTTGTAGGGGCACCTGGGTGGCTCAGTGGGTTAAGCCTCTGCCTTCGGCTCAGGTCATGATCTAAGATCGAGCCCTGCATCGGGCTCTCTGCTCATCAGGGAGCCTGCTTCCCCCTCTCTCTATGCCTGCCTACATATGATCTCTCTCTCTCTCTCTCTCTCTGTCAAGTAAATAAATAAAATCTTTAAAAGATAAAAATAAATTAACATGCTTTGTAATACACACACACACACACACACACACACACACACACACAGAGTTACTGTGAGGAAGAAGAGCTGAAATTAGAAAAAGACATACAGGTTGTCCACTATTCTGCCAGTATCAGGGCTACAGACAAGGGGGAAAGCAGGTTAATTTGGAGACCTAGGTATGCTATTTTACAAAGCTAGGAGGACACACAATGCTATGGATTAAGATTAGAGCCCTTGGGGCAAAGCTCAATTTGGATGCTGAGGTGGAATCTCAGAAAGTGAGCCTGGTGCAGGGTATTAAGGAGGGCACGTATTGCATGGAGCACTGGGCATTGTACATGAGCAATGAATCTTCGAACACTGCATCAAAAACTATGATGTGTTTTATGGTGACTAACATAACAATAAAAATATATATTAAAAAAATTAAGAGGAGGATGTTATGGTGATTGCTGAGAAAATGGGTTAAGGTGTTAAAGTTTTAATCAAAGTAGGATGTGTGTTGTGGGTAAAAGAAGGTCTGAGGAGTGGAAATGTATTTTTTTGAAGGATAAAAAAAGTAATTTTGTTTTAAGGTAAAAATGATTACTTACGATAAGAAAGGAAAAAGGACAAGGCCTAAATGGATATAGTAAATTGCAGAAAGTTTATGAAAAAAAAATCTTGAAAAAATAGGAATCTTGTCTGCTTTTGATGAAAAAATATAAACACATGTTTTTTTTTCCAAATTTTGTCCTCTGCTTTATCATCAGATCTTTGATTGTTTAAATGAACCCAGTTTTCTCACTGTTAAAAGCTAAATTTTGCTCAGAACTATGAAATCTCCTATATTTGTTTTTAAAAACTCTTATTATCACTGTGTTTAAATAGATCATTCTCTTTCCATATAAACAGGGGGATATTATCCTACTTGATGTGGGAAGAAAAAAAATCATTAAATTTCCTTACTACCTGTAGCCCATTGACAAGTCCTTGAAACAAGCAGTGACATTCCTGTAGGGACTCAACTGCCTCAGTGTTAATACTTTGCTAAGGGCAAAAGACAACCCTAGGCCAATCCGTCTCCTCTGCCCCCCCCCCCCTCCGATCCAGTATTCTGTAAGTCTATTTTAACATATAAAAATTCCTCTAGAACTTTCCTTTATCTTTAGTATATGTGCTGCCGAAGCGAGCACAACTTTCCTTTATCTTTAAACTCTCCAAGATACGTGTTGACAATCTTTGCCCAAGCACATGGCCCACCATTATACATCTGAAGGGTCTCACCACTAGGATTTTATTAGATGGTAATAAATGACATTTTCCCAAAAATAACTAGCCCCCGAAGGTCCTGGAAACCTTGCTTTCAAATTCCTTAGAGACTTATGATATCCCTAACCCCTCCCAACTTCAAAGTATATAACGGACCATTCCTCATGACCCCAGTGCAGCTCTTTCTGTACACAGATCATGCTTTAACAAAACCCATGCTTTAATAAAACCACCTTTTTGCGTTAAAGACATATCAAGAATTCTTTCTTGGCCATTGTCTTCAAACCCTAATGCCTTCCCTACATCACTACTTAGTCTTATTTGGTATATTAAATTACTTGGAAAGCATTATCAAATGAAAAATAATACTAAGCCTCCTCTATGTTGTATTTATATTTGTGCATATTATGAATATCCCAGAAATTATATAAAATTCCTAAAATTCTTGTATGTCTTGGTATTATGTCATCAGTCATCATTTTAGAATAAATATCACAGAAATAACCAAATTCCCTTATCAATCACATCACAAAGACTCTCATTTGATCTTTAACTATTGACATTTTTAAATCATTTGTCATTGACAGTTTTTGTTTTATTATGATGCTTTTATATTGTTGAACTTATGTAAATATATATACAAATAATCATAAAAATGAATATTTCACTAAATTGCTGTATGTTATAAATAACTTTAAAGGGAGGAGAAAAGGGGGTGCTTAAAATCTGTATTTCTCTGAAGATAAGCATTTTGCTAGTAAAATAATTAGGTATTTTATTTTAAGGTTCACAGAGGACAATCACAAGTGAAATGCTTTATTTGCCTGAGGGAATTACATTTAATTTTTTAAATCATAAATTTAATGTATGTGTCCTTGTTTTGTGCCTGTTTCAGCTGGTCAATAACCAGTGTTGTGGTTGGACCAGCTCTCTGGTTGCTATTATGACTGCAAGATGCCCTTCAGCAGTAACCATCAGGAAACATTATTTAAAAAAAAAAAAAAGGTGAGAGAGAAAGAAAAAAAAAAAGAAAAGGGGAAAAAAGTTTATTACTTACAGGACCTGGAAATTACAGAGCATTTCTGGGGTCACCACATTAAGGTCAAGGTCAAGAGGATGATGAGGGACAGAGGGTAAGTGAGAGAGAGAGAAGACTTAGGGTATGCTTTTATTGGGGTTGAATGTGGGGCCCTAGAGTTTGGAGGATTTACTCTTTATTGGTGAAATCAAGAGAAAGCCAGAGAAAGTGAAAAGAGAGTTTACTACATAATGTAACTGACAGAGAATAGCAGATAGAGTGTCTGGGAGACTGAGAAAGGAAAGGAAAATGAGTCTCATGGTCGCTTGTCACTGGGGGTTTGTTTTAGAAGAGGGTTTAGGGTAAGTGTTCCTCCAGGCATTCACGGTAGGTTGCCATCAAAGGCAAGTGTCAGATGAACAATAGGGGTTAATCCATAAATTTTCGAATGTTAGGGGTATTAATGACAGTATCAGTCAAAGTTTGTTTGAAGCTGGTGTTTGGGGCATAGAAAAAAACTTGGAATGATTAACTTTCTTGCTTCCCCCCTGAAGTGGGGACACAGCTTCTTTGGCTTATTCAGAAGCAAAGTGTGCATAGCAACATGGTTGAAACTCAGAATATTATGCTAAGTGAAAAAATCCAGACACAATCAGCTACTTAGTGTGATTCAATTTATATGATATTATAGAAAAAACAAATACTGGGATAGAAATCATATAGTACATTTTAGGGGCTGGGGTTGGAAGTAAAGACTACATAAAAAACATAACAAGGAAATTTGGGAGGATATTGGAAGATTTTTATATTTCAATTATAGTGGTAATTATACAATTATATACATTTGTCAAAGCTCACTGAATTTTACACCTAAAAATAGTAAATTACATTTGAAATATGTTATACCTCAATAAATGTGAATTAAAAAAATATTCATACCTAAATTACTGTTTCCAGTTTTAGGATATGCATATCAAAACCCTGTGTCATTTGCACCAGACCTATGCCATTCTAGACCTATACTAAAATAGCATGAACAAAAAAGTAATTTTCCTTTGCCATCAGCAACTACACTATAATATTTTAGAAATAAAAACTATATTATATTAACCACTAAATTTGACTTTCTCAATATCACATTGCAACCATAAGAGTGTTATAATCAGACATCTTATATAAACAATTGTTCTAAGGTAACTAGCTGTGGCAAGATACTTTAATATCTCTTCTAGTCTATATGTTGTCCCTTGAAATATGAGGACTATACTGCCTATAACCCCCGATTGTTATTCGGAGTTAATAGGATAATGTGCTTAAAGCTTGAGTGAAGTATCTAATACATAATAATCATTAGAATATAGTAATATATGTTGCTCTTGTTATTACCCTAATATCATCATAATTATATTACTGATCTAACTCTCATATTTATAGTATTTCCTCCTTTCAGTTTTTCTTTAATAATTTTAATATTTATTGAACATCTTCAAAGCATTATCAAAGCTGTTTGTCATCTTCTGCTCAAATTATTTGTATCTTAATTATAATTTTTACATAAAGGAGGCTCTTCAAACTTTGGCACACTTAACAGCTCTGCTCTGATCCTTCTCTACATATGCTATGCCTTTGATGAAAGATATGAACCTGGACTATTATAGTGACCCAAGGGAAAGGTAAGATCTAACACATGAGCAACTGAAAAAGGATAGTCACACCTTTCTCAGTGAACTTTCCCATTTCTTTGTATTATGTGAAAACCTGGGCACTGTGTCTAGCATTCTCTTAGCAGTGAATTTCCAAAATTCCAGAATTTTGTTGAGATGAGTTTTAACTTCTGAATTTTTTTAAACGATTTTATTTATTTCACAGAGAGAGACACAGCAAGAGAAGGAACAGAAGCAGGGGGAGTGGGAGAGGGAGAAGCAGGCTTCCAGGCAAGCAGGGAGCCAGATGTGGGGCTCGATCCCAGATTCCTGGGATCATGACCTGAGCTGAAGGCAGACACTTAGACTGAGCCAACCAGGCATCCCAGCTTCTGAATTTTTTTAAAAGCATTAAATAAATTATTAGTTATAACTGTATTCCTGGATTATTTAATTATAATAATCCAAGCTTCTCTGGAATACAATTCCATTATATTATTATTTCCAAATAATCTAAACCAATCTGGAAAGTAATTCTTTAGGAAGTTAACACAATTAAAGAGCATTTCCTTTTATTATCCCCATTGTCAAAAAAAAGGACATTATATTTGGTTATTAAAAACAAAGCAAAAACAAAACAGAACAACAATAAGCGAACTGTAGTCACCATTTGTCTACTGTTGTGATGCATGAGGCCTTGCTGACCTGAAAGGGCTGGCTCTCACAGAGGTAGTTAACTCCCAGATATAAGAAGTGACTCCCCTTGTAGACTCCCCTTGTAGCATACTTTTCATGTCCAAATTAACCAGTTAGAGCCTGTATACTCTCATACCAACTGTCTTTTTTTTTTAAGATTTTATTTATTTATTTGAGAGAAAGACTGAGAGAGAGAATGAGATGGGAGAGGGTCAGAGGTAGAAGCAGACTCCCTATGGAGCTGGGAGCCTGATGCAGGACTCCATCCTGGGACTCCAGGATCATGACCTGAGCTGAAGGCAGTTGCTTAACCAACTGAGCCCCCCAAGTACTCCCCAATTATAGCCAGTTGGTTGAAAGCACAGGTAACAACCTGGACTTACAATTGTCATCTGAAGTGATGAGTGGGGGAAAAAGTCTTATAGGACTAACCTCCTTATCTGTGGAATCTCATGCTATCTCCTGGTAGTGTCAGAATTGAGTCGTATTGAGCTAGGTGTCCTGGGTACTGCTTGGTGGTATGAGGGAGAAATCCCCTACCCTCACATTGGAATTGTTGGCCAGAACCTTTAATATGCAGTTGTAAAAAATAATAGAGAAATCCTTTGTATACTTAAGAGTTTACCAAAATAACCACTTGTGAGGCTGTCCTATAGCAAGGTAACCAGCATACTGACATTGATACAATTTCACAAAACATTTCCATCACCACAAGAATCTCTTTTGATGTCCTCGTATAGCTACAGTTACTCCCATCACTACCCTGTTCATAACACTTGGTACCTGTTAACTTTTTCTCCATTTCTTAAGTTATGTCATCTCAAAATGCTATGTAAATGAAATCACGCAATGGGTAAATTTGGGGATTGGCCTTTTTTTCATTGGCCTTTTGTTGCATGTGTCAATAGTCTGTTCTTTTATATTGGTGAGTAACATTGCATGTTATGAATGTACTACAGTTTGCTTTACCATTCATGCACTGAAGGGCATCCAGGTTGTTTTCCCCTCTTAGCTATTATGAATAAAGCTGCTATGAACATTCATGTATAGGCTGCATAATCTTTAAATGAAATTAAGTATAGAAGGTTGTGGAAATGAGAGTTGAGTACATTAACTCACATTATCTGAAATGGACGTATGTGGAACTGAAGAGTGGATAGTCACAGAAGAGCCAAAGCCATCACGGCATCAAAATTAATTCCAACAGAAAGGGGAATAAGGAGGCAGAGAACTAAATAAAATATTAATATACTTACAATGGCTTTCATAGTTTGCCTCTGAAAGCAACCAGTGTACTTCTTCCCCTTGTGCACTTCAGTAAGGGGGTGGTAGCAAGGTCACATTTTTCTGAAGAATTATTGAAGGCACTATTATATCCTGAATTTATTGAATTTTTCTACTATATGAAATAATAATTTATTTCTAAGTTCAAGGAGGAGAGCCTGACAGTTCTGTGTATTCTTGAGATGCATGGAAATAACACTGACAGCCAATTAAAAACACTAAAGGTATGAACAGACAAAAATATAGCTCTCATTAGAAGCAGTAAAGGGAAACATTTGGCAAAGGGCATTTTTATCCACTTGTTTTTCACCTTCCTCATAAAGGCTTCCATGCAAGTGATTGGGTACAAATAAGCCTCTCACTCTGGCTTGTTTTTCTTTCTTTTTCTTTTTTTTTATGCCTACCCAGTTTTTACACAATTTTAAAAACAATGGTGCCAAAAAGAATTATTATATGTAGCTTTTCTTTATTAGGTTTGATTTAGCTGAAGTTGAGAAGCAATATTTTAAAAAATTGAAATTTAAGAAACTGTGTAAATATAAAAAGGTTCCACAATTAACATGGATAAAATAATCTATGATGAATTTGGAGCTTTATTAAAATAAGTGCTATTTAATCACCTCTGGAAGTATCAGGCAATCATAAAGTTTCTGTCGGCATTCACAAAATATCTCCTAAGAAAACAATAAAAATGAACTGAGTATTTATTGAGTCAATTAAATATGGTTCTACTATACTATAGCAACATAAAATGAAAAATGAATTCTGGAAGACCATTGTAGTAAATAACTACATGAAGTCTATGTGTGCAAATAAAAATTAGCTTAAAAGTAGTGTGGGTAATGGTGCATTGTGCAGGTATTAAAATACCCCCACCATTTTTTTTTTTTTTTAAAGATTTTATTTATTCATTTGACACAGAGAGAGAGATTACAAGTAGGCAGAGAGGCAGGCAGAGAGAGAGGAGAGAGGAGGAAGCAGGCTCCCTGCTGAGCAGAGAGCCCGATGTGGGCCTCGATCCCAGGACCCTGGGATCATGACCTGAGCCGAAGGCAGCGGCTTTAACCCACTGAGCCACCCAGGCGCCCATACCCCCACCATTTTGATGTGATGCAGAAATAACCCAATAAATTATTGCCTCTGTATAAAAAATAAAAATTATTAAAAGTAAACCTTTACATACCTTAGTTACTTACAGACTTTATTGTGTATAAATATCCTTACAGATTTTGTCATAATTATTTAAAAGATAATATAGTTGGTTTTATTTCTTCCACAGCTTTTTCCAAAACTTCTAATCATTATTCTGGTGTCTTCTTATAAACACAATAATTTTGGACTTTCTAATTAAGAATATTTTACAAAACTATTATTTGACTTGAAACTGTTATTTATTTCAAACTTATTCACTCAGCATTTTTTGTTACATAATTTCTTTTATGTTCAACACCTATTTCCATAATTAGTAGCATAAATCTTCTCAAATTATGAGGCTCATCTGTTTCTGCATGAGGAATAGACTGTGTTCTAACAGAAACTCATAGCATAATTTTATAATTTTCTTTTGTCCAAAATACCCAAATGAGTTCTTAACCATATTTATTAATTTTGCTGGCACAAGGTCTTTCAGATTTTACTATTTTTTTTAAAGATTTTATTTATTCATTTGACACAGAGAGAGAGATTACAAGTAGGCAGAGAGGCAGGCAGAGAGAGAGGAGAGAGGAGGAAGCAGGCTCCCCGCTGAGCAGAGAGCCCGATGTGGGCCTTGATCCCAGGACCCTGAGATCATGACCTGAGCCAAAGGCAGTGGCTTTAACCCACTGAGCCACCCAGGCACCCCAGATTTTACTAATTTTAACAGGAAAACATAACTATGAAGAAAAATGCTATATACATGACACTTTGTTATAAGGTGCACTGTGCATTGGTCTGGGTTCTCAGAGAAAGAGAACCAATTAAATGGGGCACCTGAGTGGCTCAGTGGGTTAAAGCCTCTGCCTTTGGCTCAGGTCATGATCTTAAGGTCCTGGGATCAAGCTTCGTATCATCAGGCTCTCTGCTCAGCTTCCCCCTCTCTCTCTGCCTGCCTCTCTGCCTACTTGTAATCTCTCTCTGTCAAATAAATAAATAAAATCTTTAAAAATATAAAAAAATAAAAAAGAGAAACAATAGGATATTGAATGTGTATACTTGTGTGTGTGTGTGTGTGTGTGTGTGTGTGTGTGTGTGTGTGTGCATGCACATACACGTATTTACTTTTTACAAAAATGGCTTATGTGGTTACGGAGTCTAACAGGCCCCAATATCTATAGTTAGAAAGCTGACTATCCAGGTGAGCCAATGGTGAAATTCTAGTACAATTCCAAAGGCCCGATAACTAAAATTTCTGATGGCATAAGTTCCAGTTCTAGTCTGAGTCTGAAGGTAGTGGAAAACTGATGACCCACCCAAAGACAGTCAAAGAGAGACAATTTTTTTCCTACTCAACATTTTATACTATTCTGGGTTTCAGTGGATTGGACTGAGGCTCACCTACATTGGAGAGGGCAATCTGCTTTACTGTGTGCCAGTAAATATTAATCTCATCTAGAAAAACTCTCAATATACCCAGAATACTATATAACCAATTATCTGGGCACTCTGTGATTCAGTCAGTTGGCCTGTAAGATTAACAGGCCATCATCAATTTTACACTTCTGAAATTCATATGTTGATGTCCTAAACCCCAGTACCTAAGAATGGGACCTTATTTGAAAGCAGCATTGTTGCAGATGCAATTCGTTAAGATGAGGTCATGCTGGAGGAGGCTGGGCCCCTAAAACAATGTTACTGGCATCTTCCTAAAAATGGAGAATTTTCGATACGGACGCGCACACACAAGAAGGACACCATTTGAACATGAAGACAGAGATGTGGTGAGACGTCAAGAAGCCAAGGAAACCCAAAGGTTGCCAGAAAACCAGAAGGTAGAAGAAAGGCATAAAAGATATTCTCCCTCACGACCCACAGAAGGAATCAACCCTGCAGACACCTTGATTTTGGAAGTCTAGCCTCCATAACTGTCAGTCAAAAAATTGTTGTTGTTTAGTCACTCAGTTTGTGGCATTCTGTTAGGGCAGTTCGAACAAACTCATACAACCTCAGAGGTATAGAAGGACGCTGCTGCTGCATGGGGCGCCTGGGTGGCTCAGTGGGTTAAAGCCTCTGCCTTCGGCTCAGGTCATGATCTCAAGGTCCTGGGATCGAGCCCCACATCGGGCTCTCTGCTCAGCAGGGAGCCTGCTTCCTCCTCTCTCTCTGCCTGCCTCTCTGCCTACTTGTGACCTCTCTCTCTGTGTGTGTGTCAAATAAATAAAAAAATCTTTTAAAAAAAATAAAAAATAAAAAAAAATAAAAATAAAAAAAAATAGAAGGACGCTGCTTCAATAACGCAGATGCTCTCTATGCAAAGTCTGAAGCCCTGCGCATGTTGTTATTTCCTTTTTATCTAAAACAATTACAAATCATAAATATGATAATATAATATTAGGTTAACATATGTATTAAATATGTCAGAACCTCATTTTATTGTCCATAGAAATTCAGAAAACTGTTTCTCCAAAAGTGATGTATTCAGCCATCTGGACCACAAATAGTATTTTCTGCAATTCACACACCCATGTGTCACAGAATTCTTTCATGCAGTTTCCACTTCTGATATTTCCATTTGCTCCAAAACTCGGATTTGATGAGATTTGGTTAGGTTGTATAATAAACTTTGGACCTTTTTTTTAATGCAGTTCCTATCTCAGAAATGACTTTATCTCTTTGTTCAAAATATTAAAAAACAGATTCTCTTAAATTGTATTAATTTTAAGTGAATGAACTGTAATAGGCTAAACTTGACCTAAAAAAATAAAATCTATTAATTTCAACAAATATTAAACCCAAATTTTAAATAAGAAGGTAGGGTTGCTTTGGGGGTTCAGTTGGTTAATCATCTGCCTTTCAGCTCGGGTCATGATCTCAGGGTCCTTGGGGTAGAGCCCAGCATTGGGGTCCCTGCTCAGTGGAAGTCTGCTTCTGCCTCTCCCTCTGCATTTCTCCCCTGCTTGTCTCTCTCTCTCTCATTCTCTCACTCAAATAAATAAAATCTTTTGTAAAAAAAGTAATTTAAATTTAATTTAATTTATCCAGATTATGTAGCTGATTAAGAAGTCACAGAAGCTAAATATTAAAAACAAAGCACATCTTGGACTACACTTCAAATTTTGGTCTGATTCACTGTTAAAAATATACATTTAAATGGCAAAATAAATACTAAAATTTAAATAAATATTGATGTATTCACTGTGGATAAATGCAAATTCAGGAATGTAGAAAAGTAGAAAATACACCGTTCTGCACAAAAGTTTCACAGCAGCTGTGTTTCATTTTTGAAAAGGACAGGAAATTTTATTATTATAGAAACCTAATAGAGACAGAAGAGGAAAAGAATCTACACATAGATGAGTGTAATAGCAGGCAATAAATGAGAACAAGGCAAAGTTGCATCATATCAGGGATTTACAGCATCCAACCTGATCAGCTGGGGAAGCCCCGTGGAAACAATCAGGCTGGAGTCCCAACTGAGAGGCTTGGGAGAGTCTCCTCCCTTCAGGTGAGACTTCCAACTGACCATCCCTATAAGGGCTATATATATATAGGGCCTATATATAAGGTTTGAAACTGAACATTTGTTTGCCTATGTGCAGTTTGGAGTGAGGTGAATTTCCATGTTGTCATGTCTCTATATTTTTAAGGAGTCTGTGTGACTGCCCCCTCTCCTGGTTTCCACTGGGGTGGGGCAGCCCAGCCTGGAGAAAGAGGGGGCCTGAGACAAGATTTGTAGCTCTTGGCATCCAGAACAGAAGGGCAGGTTCTAACCTGGAGGCCAGAAAATATACTTCAAACAACCAGGCTCCCAAGAGTCTCATAAACAACATTCCTTAGCCTGCCTGTGTACATGCAGGCTCAGGTGGTCGGTTATGCAGGACAAATCACAAAAGCATCTATCGACACATAAACATGATAGAGAAACAAAATGCTGAAGTATGATTGTCAAATAAAAGTGAATTTGGAAACAAAAAGAACAAACATCAAGGTGAAGCTTTGCCTATATATTATTATTTTTCAAGTTACATGATGATTGACACACCAAATAATAAATTACCATTTTAGGGCAAAAAAAAAATCAATTTTCTTTCTGTTTTTATTTTGCTTAATAGCTTAATATGAGATAGTCCAATACTATAAAGTATGATAAAGGCAGCACATATAAAATTATATATGCTTTGAAAACCCAGTAGGTAACGCAAAAGATAGGCACTCATCCTCCAAAAGCACTAATTATAATGGCGTGTGTGTTTAGAAAATGGTATAGAGAAAATAGGGCCAAATAGTCCAAAATTGACAGTACATTTAGCATTGGAAAAAATGTAAGAAACTTTTGAATTTTTGACAAATTTCGAAGGTAAAACCAACAGAGTTTACTGATGTGTTGGATGTAGGAAAGAGTGATGAGATAAATAAAATAAAATGTAACTCTGAGTATTTTTGCCCTGAGCTATAGGAAGAAGGGAGAAAAATTTACTAAGATGAGGGAGAATATGAGATCTACAGAATTTAGAGGTTTTTGGAAACAAGGAGTTAATTTTTAGACACACTTGGTTTGAAGTGCTTAATAGACCAATATATTGAGGAGGAGATACCTAGATAAGATGATTCAGGAGTTTAGGGGATAGAAGCTTTTTAGTTTGATGTAACCCCTCTTATCCAGTTTTACTTTGTTGACTCTGCTTTTGGTGTTATATCAAAAAAAAAAATATTGGGCGCCTGGGTGGCTCAGTGGGTTAAAGCCTCTGCTTTCGGCTCAGGTCATGATCTCAGGGTCCTGGGATCGAGGCCCGCATCGGGCTCTCTGCTCAGCAGGGAGCCTGCTTCCTCCTCTCCCTGTCTCTCTGCCTGCCTCTCTGCCTACTTGTAATCTCTCTCTCTGTGTCAAATAAATAAATAAAATCTTTAAAAAAAAAATATATTGTCCAAACCAATGTCAAAGTGTTCTTCCATAAAATTTATGGTATCAGGTCTTATGCTTAAGTCTTTAATAAATTTTGAGTTGATTTAGTATACGGTGTGAAATAAGAGTCCAGTTGGGGCTGGGGGAAGTGGGAAATTGAAAGATCTTATCCAGGGAGTACAAAGTTTTAGTTACGTAAAATGAATAAATTTTACAGATCTAATATACAGCAGTGTAATGAAAGTTAATAATATTGTGTACTTGAAATTTGTTTACAGGGTAAGACCTAAGTGTCTCATAATGAAAGAAAGGAAGAAAGGAAAAAATAAGCAAGAAAGGAAGAAAGAAAAGAAAGAAGGAAAGAAAGAAAGAGAGAGAGAAAGAAAGAAAGGGTGGGAGGGAGGAAAGGGAGGGAGACAGAGGAGAGAGAAAGAAAGAAGAGGGGGAGGAAGGGAGGGAGAGAGAGAAGAGAAGAGAAGAGAAGAGAAGAGAAGAGAAGAAAAGGGAAGGGAAGGGAAGGGAAGGGAAGGGAAGGGAAGAGGAGAGAAGAGAAGAGAAGAGAAGAGAAGAGAAGAGAAAAAGAAAGGGGAAAAAAGAAAAGAAAAGAAGAAAAGAAAACTATTGTCTATTCTACTGAAGCTGTTTCAAAAAACAGAGATGGAAGGAAAACTTCCGAATTCATTCTCTGAAACCAGCATTACCCTGATCCTAAAACAAAAGACCATAAAAAAGGAGAATTGCACACCAATATCCCTGATGAACATGGATGCCGAAATACAGTACATTAAAAGGATTATTCACCATGACCAGGTGGGATTTATATCTGGGATGCAAGGATGGTTCACCATTCCGACATCAGTTGATGAGATCGAGCACATTAATAAAAGACAAGAATCATATGATCCTCTCAATTGATGCAGAAAAATCATTTGACAAAAATAAATCATCCTTTCCTGATTAAAACTCTTCAAAGTAGGGGACCTGGGTGCTTCAGTCGGTTAAGTGGCTGCCTTTAGCTCAGGTCATGATCCCAGGGTCCTGGGATCCAGTCTCACATTGAGCTCCCTGCTCAGTGGAGAGCCTGCTTCTCCCTCTCCCTGTGCCTGCTGCTCTGCCTACTTGTGCTTTCTATCTCTCTGTCAAATAAATAAATAAAATCTTTAAAAAAAAAACAAGAAATAAAAAAATAAATAAAATAAAACTTTTCAAACTAGATGGCATCTGGGTGGTTCAGATGGTTAAGCATATACCCTTGGCTCAGGTCATGATCTTAGAGTCCTGGGATTGAACCCCACATCAGGCTTCTTGCTCAGTGCGGACTCTGCTTCTTCCTTTCCCTCTGCCCCTCCCTCTGCTCATTCTCTCTCTCTCTCTTTCAAATAAAAAAAAATCTTTAAAAAAAAAAAGAACTCTTCAAAGTATAGGGATACAGGGAACATAACTCAATATCATCAAAGCTATTTATAAAAAGCCCACAGCGAGTATCATTCTTTTTTTTATTATTCTTTGCCCAAGGGGTACAGGTCTGTGAATCATCAGGCTTTGGTGAATGCTGCGAATATCATTCTTAATGGGGAAATATGGAAAGCTTTCCCTTAAGGTCAGGAACACAACAAAGATGCCCAATCTCACCATCATTGTTCAACATAGTACTAGAACTCCTATCCTCAGCAATCAGACAATGAAAAGAAATAAAAGGCATTCAAATCAGCAAAGAAGTCAAACTCTCTCTACACAGATGAAATGATACTTAATGTGGAAAACCCAAAAGACTCCACCCCCAAATTACTGGAGCTCAGAGCAATTCAGCAACATGACAGGATACAAAACCAATGCAAAGAAATCAATTGCATTTCTGTACGCTAACAATGTGACTAAAAGAGAAATTAATGAATAGATTCCATTTACAATCGCACCAAAAACCATAAGATACCTAGGAATAAGCCTAACTAAATAGGTAAAGGATCTATACTCTAGAAACTACAGAACACTTATGAAAGAAACTAAGGAAGACACAAAGAGATGGAAAAACATTCCATGCCCATGGATTAGAAGAATAAACATTGTGAAAATGTCTATGCTTCCCAGAGCAATCTGCACTTTCAGTGTAATCCCTATCAAAATACCACTGACATTCTTCACAGAGCTGGAACAGACAATGCTAAAATTTGTATGGAACCTGAAAAGACTCTGAATCACCAGGGGAATGTTGAAAAAGAAAACCAAAATTGGGGGGTATCACAATGCCTGACTCCAAGCTATATTACAAAGCTGTGACCATCAAGAGAACATGGTACTGGTACAAAAACAGACACAAGATCAAGGGAACACAATAAAGACCCCAGAAGTGGACCTTCAACTCTATGGTCAACTAATCTTTGAAAATCAGGAAAGAATAACCAATGGAAAAAAAGACAATCTGGTCTCTTCAATAAATGGTGCTAGAAAATTGGACAGCCACATGCAAAAGAATGAAACTGGACTATTTTCTTACACCATACACAAAGATAAACTCAAAATGGGTGAAAGGCCTAACTGTGAGAGAAGAATCCTTCAAAATTCTCAAGGAGAACATAGGTAGTAACCTCTTGACATTGGCCACAGTAACTTCTTTCAAGACACATATCTAAAGCAAGGGAAGCAAAAGCAAAAATGAAATTTTGGGACTTCATCAAGATAAAAAGCTTTTGTACATCAAAGGAAACAGTCAACAAAACAAAGAGGCATTTCCATGGAATGGGAGAAGATATTTGCAAATGACATTATGGATAAAGGGCTAGTATCCAAGATCTATAAAGAACTTCTCAAACTCAACCCCCAAAACCAAATAATCCAGTCAATAAATGGGCAGAAGACATGAACAGACACTACTCCAAAGAAGACATACAAATGACTAACAGACACATGAAAAAATGTTCAACATCACTAGCCATCTGGGAAATACAAATCAAAACCACAATAAGATACCATCGTATGTCAGTCAAAGTGGCTAAAATTAACATGATAGGGAAACAACAAATGTTGGTGAGGATGTGGAGAAAGGGAAACCCCCTTACACTGTTGGTGGGAAATCAAGCTGGTACAGCCACTCTGGAAAAGGGTATGGAGGTTCCTCGAGAAGTTAAAAATAGAGCTACCCTACAACTCAGCAATTGCACTACTAAGTATTTACCTCAAAGATACAGATGTAGTGAAAAGAAGGGGAGCATGCACCCCAATGTTCATAGCAGCAATGTCCACAATAGCCAAACTGTGGAAGGAACCAAGATGTTCTTCAACAGATGGATGGTTAAAGAAGATGTGATTCATATTTACAATGAATATCATTCAGCCATTAGAAAGGATGATTACCTACCATTTGCATTGACATGGATGGAACTGGAGGAGATTATGCTAAACTAAATAAGTCAAGCAGGGAAAGACAATTATCATATGGTTTCATTCATATGTGGAACGTAAGTAACAGCACGGAGGATCATGGGGGAAGGAAGGGAATACTGAATGGGAAGAAATCAGAGAGGGAGACAAATCATGAGAGACTCTGGACTCCAGGAAACAAGCTGAGAGTTGCAGGGAGGAGGGGGTGAAAGGATAGTGTAACTGGGTAGTGGGTATTAAGGAGGGCACATGTCACAATGAGCACTGGTGTATATACAATTAATGAAGTGTTGAACTCTACATCAAAAATTAATAATGTACTATATGTTGGCTATTTGAACATAAAAAAGAGAGACGAGAAGAAAGGTTCTTGAAAGAAACGTGGGGTCAAAGGAGACTTTTTTTTAATTTGAAAGAAATTAAGTAAAATTTATAGTCCTAGGCAAAGCAGGTGGCATAAAGTACGCATTTTTAAACAAGTTCCAAGATAAAGATTGATTAGCATAGTAAGTGACCCAGTGTGATAAGGTGTCAAGATATACCTCATTGAAATATGTTTTACTACACACTTTAGATAATTCCACATCAATATGTTTAGAATTGAATATTTTTCCTCGTTTTAAATTAATATTTGAATATTTTAGCTTAAATTTATGTCAGCTAAACTTCAAGGAACATGCTTTCTATATTCATAAAGGTACTAGATATACGATTATGAATATGAAATCTATTTATTAAATTTGAAATTCATAAGTGAACAGAGTAAGCTACTTTTCTTTAACTGTAGGACATTTTTATTTTTTAAATTAATTTACTTATTTAAGAGAGAGGGAGTGAGTGAGAGTGCAAGCTGGGGGAAGGGCAGAGCGACAGAGAGAGAATCCTCAAGCTGACTGACTCCTGAGCATGGAGCCAGACATGAGGCTTGATCCCAGGACCCCAAGATCATGACCTAAGCTGAAATCAAGAGTTGGATGCCCACCTGACTGAGCCACCCAGACACCCCATATATATAGGACATATTTTTTTATTATTATAAGCTTCTCTTTTCTCAACCTCAGAAAATAACCCTTATGTGTTATTTCAACCTAAAAGGTTTTTGTTGTTGTTGTTGTTCTACTTTGTTTTTAAATTTATTTTTATAAAAATATAATATATTAATATAGCATATTATATAATATACATATTATATAAATATAATCCTACCTAAAAAAAATCTACAGATTTGATTAGAGTAGGGCATCTGTTGATGGAATTTTGCTGTAGGCTTTCCCAGTTCTCTTTGATATGCTGTTCCTAAGTGTGAACTCTGTGCCTGATATATGGAAGTATCTCAGTCACATTCAGTCTTAAAATGTCATATGCTTACAAGTAACCTCCCTCCATCCATATAATTTTTCTTACCCTTGTTTTTTGATCTTGGATTTCTAATATTAAAAAAACACTTCTGGTGTTTTAAAATCTTCTAGACTTATTAATCCTTCTACTTTCTAACCAGAACAATATTTTCATTCCTCAAATTATCCTGTGATTCCTGTTTCAAAATACTAAGTGACACTAGCAACAAATTCTGTATTATCTGTACTTCCTATTTAAATCCAAATAATATATAAATCCTTCCAATTTTTTCAATGCTTTGCCTTAAGTTGGGAAAAGACAATAGTCTGAATGGTTTTGAGTCACAGAATTCAGGTTGCTTCTTTGGTGAAACGGAGGGTAATCAAGTCTAGTTTGGATCACAGACCTGTGGCCAAGCTTCATTATCCTGCATGGCAGGTATGTAGCTATGTTACAGAAAGTTGTACAGCAATATTGATCTATTTTTCTTGAAATATATGTTGTTTTCTTGATAAATAAAACTAACTGCTAGGCAAGGGATTTCAGATTTTCCTGACTCACTGTCAGCCATAAAGTAGGCATAGGAGGTAATGATTAAGAGATGGTTGTTGGCAGCAATCTTCACAATTAGACATACCTAAGTAAGTAAGTAACAACATATTTTTGTAACTACCGCAACAAATTCTAGAGTACATCCAAAATTAGATATTTATGAGGTTGATGATAGGTTGGACTGGAGAGAAGAATCAGATTCAGTAAAGATAGGATCTGAAGGGTGCTCCAAGGCAAAGCCTTAGCTCTTTCAAAATCACAAGACATGGTCTGGGCAGTTGCTCATGAATTTAAGTAGAAAGAGTGAAACATGAAGCTGAGAAGTTTAGGTGTGGCTATATTGTGAGGAAAAACAAACATCAACTGCTATTTTGAATTGTAAGGATTTAAGGCTTTAAGAAAGTCACCATGAAGTTTATATACTGCATCATATTTTAAACTATTTTTGTATTTTAAAATGTAACACATATACATAAATATATATAACATTGAAATGTATAAAACACTGAATAAAAGAACATGTATGTGCCCACCACACAGGTCAAGAAATAGAACATTGTCAAAAGCCATGGTGTGTTACTTAGAAATAATGACTTTCTTTCCCCAATTCAGAGAAAACCAATGTCTTGATTTTTTGTTGCTGTCTTTTTTTTAAATTTTATCGTTCAAGTATAAATTCTTAAATAAAATAGTTTATACCGTTTTGGAATTTATATAAATGAAATTACACTATATATTTTTTGTCTTGCTTTTTCCATAAAAACATTTCTTTGCTAGATTCGTCCACATTTCCTAACTAGCTCTCTTTTGCTACTTTCTTTGCTAAGTAACATTTTATTGTCTGGATTTACCACAGCTTAGCCATTTTTCAGTTGGAGTATTGGTTTCCAGCTATAGGTTATAATGTTAATCAGAATATTCTTACATGTGTATCTATGTACATTAAGTACACAAATTATTTGCAGCCACATAAAAAAGAGTAATTCTGGGATAATAGGTTATAAATTTATTTGATTTTACTATAAATGAGTGTTTTTGCTAGTTTATACTCTAAAAATTAATAGGGATTAACATTTTTATAACTGTGTTGGCAGACATTTCAATTTTGGCCATCTAAATAGTGTCTAATCGTCTCTGATAGCTTTTTTTTACTTGCCTTTTCTGATTACTAATGGAATTGAGAGCATTTTTGTATGTTTCAGTGGTTCACCAACCATTTATCTTTTCTTTTTTGTGAGATAAATATGGAAGTCCTTTGCCCACTTCTACATTAAGTTTATGCATTTGAATGATTTATTTATAAATTCTGGATATGAATCTTTCATCAGTTATGTGTATAGTAACTATATATTTTTTTTCATTTTGTGGATTATGTTTTCCTCCTGGGAAAAACTTTGACAAACAAATTCTTTATTTTAAATTAGCCTAATTGATCATTTCTGTTATAAATAGTGGTCTTATTCAATCTTTTTAAAGACAGTAACCTGTAGTATAGGCATTTTAAAAGATGTACAAGTCCAAAAACTAAAGTAACTGGAAGAAAATAAAATATCTCAGGATCACATAGCTAGAGTTGACCTGAATCTATGATTTTTTCATAACATACTGAGTACATATGTGTCTCCCATATATCAATTATTTTATTGTTTAGAAGTGGCAAAGTAGGGTGCCTGGGTGGCTCAGTGGGTTAAAGCCGCTGCCTTCGGCTCAGGTCATGATCCCAGGGTCCTGGGATCAAGGCCCACATTGGGCTCTCTGCTCAGAAGGGAGCCTGCTTCCTCCTCTCTCCTCTCTCTCTGCCTGCCCCTCTGCCTACTTGTGATCTGATCTCTCTCTCTCTCTGTGTCAAATGAATAAATAAAATCTTTAAAGAAAAAAAAAAGAAGTGGCAAAGTAATAATTATTAAGTCTACTTAATTTTATCACATAAATGAGGCTAAATCTGTTGAAAGCTCACATGGTATTAGGTATATTATAGTATTGGGTATATATTGGTAGGATAACCATGATTTATACCCAGTTTCATTAAAGGGTACTATAATCACAATAGCCATCATTTAATCCCAACTTTGTTGGGTTTCAGACACCTAAAAATATGTTAGCAATATACTAAATAATGTGATGTACTATCTCTTTCAAACATTTTACTTGGGCCTTAAAGTCACACCATGAAGGTAGACATTTTATTACCTGTCTTCTCAGAACAATAGTATCCATATGTATTTTATTCACATTTTAACCCAGCAGGTACTTAATAAGAATTTAGTTAGTAAATGAATCACTAACTGCTTTATATGAAGGATCAGCCCTGGATCAGAATAATAGAAAACATGACAACAATTCATGTGTCCTTCTATGACATGCTAATTTACTCTTGGGTGAATGTGTTATTGCATCTGTAAAACTGTAATATACTGTGATCACTTAAAGAAAATACCTTGAGATAACTATTTTAAAAATATATAGTACTCTCATAAATATAGTGTCTGCTGTTTCTGCTTTATTTTCATGTTTTTAAATATGTTTAGAATATGCATAGCCTTTGATAGCATAGCACTAAAATGAGTATGCAGAAGAATAAACTTAATTTGATAGTTTATTTTTAGTGAAAAAATACAATTTATACTATTTCAAGCTCTGAATATTTAGGAAACAATATGAGCTAGTGTATTGTCTACTAATAAAACCTCAAATGGAGGTTATTTATAAAGGTTTGTGAAAGCAAATCCATTTACTATTATTATTACATTCGCCTCCATTTATGGTATTGACAAACCAGGAAGGAAGGAAGGAAGGAAGGAAAGAAGGAAGGAAGGAAGGAGGGAAGGAGGGAAGGAAAGAAGGAAGAGTGCTTAATGTATAGTGGTTGATCAAAACATTGCATGCTATTACAATTTTATCCCAAATTTATTTAAAGTGTCAAGGACTGAGGAGATACCAAAAAGGTAGTCATTCTATTCCTGGGTTTCATAAGTATTTTACTGCTTATAAGCTATATTTAAGAACACTAAATGCTTCTGATCATAACACCTTTCTAGTTTTTATCATCATTTTCTTTTTAATTTTTAAGACTTTTTTCTTTTTAACATTTCCTTCTTTGTTATCAGAGTGTCATTTTTCTCTTGCTCTCATTTGTATTTTCTATTATCAGCTGTTCATATCTGTCTAATATAAACTACATTTAATCAGATAAATCTAGTCCACTGTGTTAGTAGCCATCTATGTTAGATTTGTTTGTCAAATCTCAGTAAGTAAGCTCTGTGTTAGGATCATGGGGAAATAATCCATCCTTATGAGATAAACTACATTTCTTTTCAGTAAAGAATAAAAAACTATGAATTTATTTTTGTATTTTAAACATATATAGAAAAGAAGCAGTTTATAAGTACTGAAGAAAAAAATATTTGGTTGACATTGTCTAAGTCACCTAAATTTTCTAATGCTTAATTTTTAATACATAAAATAGTAATGGTACCCCTACCTTAGTGTACATCTGAATAAAAATAATACCCATGAAAAAATTATATGCTTTTAATTATGCTAAAATAGTATTAGTGACAATTATAGACATAATAGATTTAAATATTTTTATCCATATTTCTCCCCCATTATAAAATGTTCAATTCTTTAATTAACAAAGATGTCAAGAAATAAAATTTAAACATAATTCAGTGGATAAGCACTCAATAAATAATTCCTATTTTGGTTATCTTTATTTGCGTGATTTTTTTTTCATGTATATTGGTTGCCTTCTTCAAAGTTATTTAATACAACTTCTTCCCATTTACTATTTTCTTGATGTAAAGTTCTCTCCAGAATTTTTTTAAAAATATGGACAGTAAGAGGTTTGTAAAGGATCTCAGCAATATATATTAAGCATCCATTATAAGAAACATGAATTTCTAAAGTGGATACCACTGTACTGTATTACTAATATTTAGTTTCCATTATAGTAATATGACTTGGAGAGATAAAAAGAAAAATGAAGTTGAGGAAATAAAATTAACATGAAAATCTTGTTAAATCCAAGAGTTTTAAGTAATATTAAGAGAAACAATTTTCACAAATACTCAAAATTAAGTATTGATATACCAAACTATGCCCCAAAGCTTATGACTCTTGAATATGTTCTGAAGTACTTCAGGATATTCCAAATTCTTTTTTTGAAAACAATTTTTATAAACATTATTTATAAAATACCTGTTACAAATTCAAATTATTCATAAATTCAAAAATTAAAAAGTTATCCTAAATTTCATTATATTGTATATTCTTCTCAACAGTGAGACTTCCTTCCTCCCTTTTTTGGTAGTATTAAAAACTACTCATTGGGGTGGCTCAGTCAGTTAAGCATCCAACTCTTAATCTTGGCTCAGATCATTCTCAGGGTTGTGATATCAAGCCCCATCTCAGGCTCCACACTAGGTGTGGAGCCTGCTTAAAACCTCTTTTTGCCTCTCTCTGCTGCTCCCTTAAAAAAATTAACTTTTTTTCTTGGGTCTTGCAGTATTTTTCCTATAAGCCATTAGTTCCAATAAGACAAAAGCTATTAGACAAATGCTTGATATGACTTTTCTATAAATGACAGATTATTCCTATTTTCCAGGAAAATGTCATCCATTTCAAAAGCTACATAATTTTGTAGATCCTACTTAGTTTATGTACGAAAAAGTACTGAGACAATTAATACCAATGATCAAATATTAAATATTTTTTCAAACAATAAAGACACTGGTAGTATTCTGAAATTATTTTTCTGGCCCATTGCTTTCATTCTGGGTATTCAAAACTCTTAATAACCAAGGACAGAGGACTATTAAAAGGCCTATGAATCATCTTTTCTAACTTTCTACATTTCTTAGGAAAAAGAAAATAAATGGCAAACGAAATCTAAGAATCAGTTATTGTGGAATTGAAAGATATATCATGGAATTAAAGAAGCAATACAAAATGTTTTAGTCATTGATCATGGAAGGATGCACAATTCATCTCTTTTAGACAAGAAGTTAGAAGATAGATACACTGTCAGAAAAAATAACAAGTATAAATTATTTAAAAATAGTAAGCTAGTATATCAAGATAGAAAAACAATACAAGAGGGAACATGATGAAACAATTGCAACAAAGATTTTTTTTAATTGATGCCTTGAGCACATAAGCAGGAAGGAAGAAATGTATAATAATTGTTAATAAAAGAAGATTAAATTCACAAGAGAAAATGAACACTAATATAAAAAGGGCAGCTCCGCAGAGATAGCATTATAAGCATTATTTTTTTCCAAAATTTTATTTTAATTCTAGTTAGTTTCTTTACTTTTTAAAAAGATTTTATTATTTATTTATTTAAGAGAGAGAGAACAAGCAAGAGAAGAGGGACAGAGGGAGAGGGAGAAGCAGACTCCCCACTAAGCAGGGAGCCAGACACAGAGCTCTATCCCAGGACCCTGAGATCATGACCTGAGCTGAATGAAGGCAAGCACTTAACTGACTGAGGCACCCAGGTGCCCTTAAATTCTAGTTAGTTAACATATAGTGTAACATTGTTTTCAGGAATATAATTTAGGGATTCATCACTTCCAAATACCACCCAATACTCGACACAACAAGTGCCCTCCTTAGTAGCCATCACCCATTCTCCCCATCCCCTACCCACATCTCCTCCATCAATCCTCAGTTTTTTCTCTATAGTCAAGAGTCTTTTACAGTTTGCTTTCCTCTCTCTCTCTCTCTCTCTCTCTCTCTCTCTCTCTCTCTCTTTTCTTCCCCCTCTCCCTATGCTCATCTGTTTGTTAAATTCCAATATGAGTGAAATGATATGGTATTTGTCTTTTCTGACTTATTTAACCTAGCATCATACTCTCTAGCTCCATCCACATCATTGCAAATGGCAAGATTTCATTATTTTTGATTACTGAGTAGTATTCTATCATCTATCATCTATCTATCTATATATATATATCTATCATCAATCTATCATCTATCTACTATCTATCAATCATCTATCTATCATCTATCTATCATCTATCTATGGAGTATATATATGGGTATATATATATATATATATATGTGTGTGTTATGTGTGTGTGTATTATCCATTCATCAGTCGATGGGTATTTGCACTCTTTCCATAGTTTGGCTATTGTTGATAATGCTGCTATAAACATTGGTGTGCATGTATCCCTCCAAATCAGTATTTTTGTATACTTTGGGTAAATACTTATTATTGCAACTGCTAATAGGTCATAGGGTAGTACTATCTTTAACTTTTTGAAGAAACTCCATACTATTTTCCACAGTATAAGCATCACTTTTTGTTGTCCTGCTAGACGTTGTGTAAAGGTACAAACCTGTAACTAGCAGACAAATTAAGTCCTGCGAATGATATGGTGAATATAGATAATAATATTGTAATAATTATCAAACTTGCTAGATCTTTTTTTTAAACTTGCTAGATCTTAATTATTTCCACCACAAAAGAATTATAATTATGTAACCTGATAGACATGCTAATTGTTGCTATAACGGAAATTGTATTATAATATAAAAGTGAATCAAATCAATATGTTGTATATCTTAAATTTATACAATGTTATATGTCAAGCATATTTCAATAAAAAATAAGGGATGAACATTTGAAACTTAATAAAATTGAAGATGTAAAATAATATTGCATATTTATTAAATATAAATTTTATTAATAATACTATTCATCCACAACAGCAAAAATATTCTATTAGCTAATGATAATTCCCACTTATGAACTCAGTGTATATATTTTTATATTTTTCCTTTTTTTGAGATTTTATTTATTTATCTGACAGAGAGAGACAGCGAAAGAGGGAATACAAGCAAAGGAAGTGGGAGAGGGAGAAGCAGGCTTCCCACTGAGAGGCAGAGCCCCTTTGTGGGGCTTGACTGATGTGGGGCTCAGTCCCAGGACCCTGGAATCATGACCTGAGCCAAAGGCAAATGCTTAACAATTGAGCCACCAAGGCACCCCATATTTTTATATTTTTTATGCACAATTTGTTATTTTAAGTAGAGGATGAACTCAATGAGAAGTATTTATATACCCTTAGTAGTATTCCAAGGAGCACTGTAAATTATTACATTTTGCAGTTACCAAGTCAAACAACTAAAACACATTATCCTGAGATCTTTTGAAATAAAGAAAATAAGCAAGCTTAATATGAGTTATCAAAATTTAAATTTCTTTCTATGATTATACATACTGAAATATAAAGGATAAAAATGAGAGTTCATTCAAGAAATGTAAACTGATTTCTTATTTTGAGCCAGACAATCTTAAAAGCACTGTCATGATGAATGAAAAAGTAAGACACTTGCCCTCATAGAACATGGTTTTTAGAATACTAGAATCATAAAATGTCTAGAATTTTGTTGAACAATTTATTGTAATTGTTATTGTTATTGTTATTTATTTATTTATTTATTTGACAGAGAGAGAGAGATTACAAGTAGGCAGAGAGGGAGGGGGAAGCAGGCTCCCCACCGAGCAGGGAGCCCGATGTGGATCTCAATCCCAGGACCTAAGATCATGACCTGAGATGACGGCAGAGGCTCTAACCCACTGAGCCACCCAGGCACCTCGTTATTGTTATTTTTAAGATAATATTAAGATTGTTTTTAAGATAATATATTATAAATAATGATAATTATACTTTTATTATAAAACAAAAAATTTGGAAAAGTAATCATATAAGAATAAAAATAAATAGTAATAACATTCTTTTTTCCATGTAATTTTCAGGTAGCAACTAAACTCACTTCAAAATACTATTTTTTTCTCTAGAAATTATAATGGCAATCTGAAAAAATCGATAACTACATTCTTCTTTAACATGTAAATTTGGAAATATTTCATGAAAAGACTAATGAATGGGTAGCAATATACAATAATTTCTTTAAGCATATTTAAAGCAAGTGACATATAAAAATCAGTATATAACAATCAAATCAAAGCAAAAAATAAGTAAAAGGAGATCATTGTTAAAATAAGCATTTAGACAATACAGTTGAATGCATGGGTTCTCACACTAAAATACGGTTGTTATATAACAGTCAGTAGTATGAAAACAAACAAAAACATATAGGATCAAAAGGAAAAAAATATGAAAAAGGAAAAATGCCACACAGATGTGTGTGTATTTGCAAAAAAAGGTAAAAACCTGTGAAATCAGTATGACATAGTCATGTAATTACAATACAATTAAAACTGCAAAAAAGTATGTTATTTATGTACATCAGATTTTCTTAAAAATGAATTAATCTTCAGTCCTAAACATTTTAATGCAGATTTTCCAGGCATTTTACTTCAATCACTAAAAAATATTAACAAAACATACAGAAAACTTTACTGATAAAGAACCCATTAAAATAATATCAAATAATTATATACATAAATTTTCTGGATATTTGTGGTACTTCGAAGTAAAGCCTTTCCATAGAAAAATAGATCTTTAGGTGTCAGGTGTATGTGACTAATTTTTCTCAATTTCTTGTCACAATTCAAACTACCATGTATTTTCGTACCAGCAATATAGAGTTCCACTTGATTCATTTCCTGGCAGTATTTTATTATTGACAGGTTTTTAAATTTTAGCCATTCTAGCAGCTGTATATATATTGGTATCTCATCAGTATTTTAATCTATGGGGTGCTTGGGTGGCTCAGTTGGTTAAGCATCTCTGGCTTGGGTCATGATTGCAGGGTCCTGGTTTCAAGCCCTACATTGGGCTCTCTGCTCAGCAGAGAACCTGTTTCTCTCTCTCCCTCTGCCTGCTGCTCCCCCAGCTTGCACTTTCTCTCTCCCTCTTTCTCTCTGTCAAATAAAGAAAGAAAGTCAATAAAAAATGTTTTAACTTGCATTTTGTATGACTGATGTTGAGCACTTTTTAAATGTCATTACTGACCACTTGTACCTCTCCTTTGGAAACTGTTCATTTTTTTGATGTCGTTGGTTTACTCAGAGGAAACTCTGCCTTTGAATTGAGTGTAGTAGTCCTTTAAATGTTTTTTAAACAAGTCTTTGTCAGATATATATTTGGCAAAAATATTCACTCAGTGTGTGAATTGTCTATTTTCTTAACAGTTTAATGAATTCCAATATATCATTTGATTTTTGTTATCTGATTTGTACATTATAAGAAAGAATTTCCTACCCTTAGGCTGAAAAAATATTTTCTAGATTTTATTCTAAAAACATATAGATTAAACTTATAAATTTCTGTAAATTATACCTTGAAAACATTTATGTGAGAGTATGAGATCGAATTTGAGTTTCATTTTTTTGACATCTGTTTTGTTGTTGTTGTTTGTTTGTTTTTTAGTTAATACATGACCTCCATGACCCTTACTTGAATAGTCTCTACTTTCTACATCGAATTACTTGGGTAGGGTTCTTGAAAATCAATTGATCAATTAATCATATCAGTACTGGTTTATTCCTAGATTCTCTGTTACATTATATTGATCATTTTTCCCTTTTTTCCAAATACTACAAGGTATTGATGTCTTCTATTTTATAAGAATGGAGGTCAGATAGTGTAAATCTTTGAACTCTGTACTTTTTCCAAACTGCTTGTTTATTCCAGATCCTATGAATTAGCATACACTCTGGAGACACCTGTGAAGGACTTTGGTTCTAAATAAGAACTACTATTTAGCTATATAGTGTGTTATTTTGTATTACACACTACAGTTATCTTAATTAAGGCAGAAAAGACTTATTTATTTGCCTCCGACAAAGGAGAATATTAGGTTTAAAATATACTTCTGACTGTTCCTTTCTTGATTTTCCCCAAGGCATTTCCTGTCAACAGAATTTTACCTGAATTTGGCATTTTTGTTTGTCCCATATTTTTAAATAGCTCAAATAATTCTACCCAGGTACTTAATCTATAACTTGAGTTAGATTATTTAGGAGTGGGATTTACTCTGATCTTCTCTTCAATTTCCATTTACAGGAAAACTATTTTTTTCCTTTTTCTTCAGAACTTCTTAAAAACATTACCTAAATGCATTTCTTTAAGCTTGCATGTTTTATTTTGTAGACACGGCTTTTATTTTGATCAATAATATTTCATTTTTCAAATCCAACATGGAGAATATAGTCAATAATATTATAATAAATTTGTATGGTGACAACACTTATGGTGAGCATTTTGTAATGTATATAATTGTCAAATCACTGTGTTGTATATCTGAGACTAATATAATATTGCGTGTCAACTGTACTTCAGTAAAAATTATTTTTCTAAAACATATTTAATAATACATTTTACATTTATAACAAAAATATTCCAAATCAAGAACCTACCTTGAAATACCATTATAATTATCTCCTGTTCACTTATTTAGAGTGTATCAGTACAAGCTTAAATTATTTTTTTCAGTAGCTGAATCATTTCCCACCTATTTTAACAAGAAAAGTGAGAAAGGAAATGGGCTCATCATAGAGAAACTGGATCCATAGTCTTCTTTTATATAAATTTTGAGTGTAAATAATATCTATCTTCCTTGGGTTTAATTCAAATGAAGTAATAGTTGGGAAAATATGCTGTATGGTTTAATCATGATGCAAATTATAATTACCATGATAATTATTTAATAATGTTAATAAACTTCCATGGGCTCTATTATTGTGAACCTGTTATTATTGATATAAATTAATACTGAGCTGATACTGAAGGGTGATCTTTATTCTCAATGGAAGTCATCAGGCAAAAAAGAAATTTATGCCCACCAGCTTTGAAGGAGTCAAATCTGTTCATGCTTTGTACAGAATTACTACAGAGATTAAGTCATAATAAATGTCAATGTTGATACCATGAAGCATTTGAAATCTGAAAGACCCAAGTTTGAGTTACATTTCCACATACACTTTCTGACCCCCATTCGCTTCCCTTGTTTCAGTTTTTTTGCAACAACCATTCCCATGTCCAAATAAAATCAGTCTGTTATTTCACTGTTGCCCATAATCATTCAAAATGAATGGATCAGTCAGGGTTTCTGGGTTATAAGGAATAAATAGTCTGCTCAAATAGACGTAAGAAAAAAAAACTGTATATCAGAGAAGATATAGTACCTTAAATGGCTTTATAACATGACAGAGCCAAGAACTTAATGTACTTCGTCCTGAATCATTGTTTATTTGGATTTCTCCACATGTCAAAACTTGCAATCCCAAGTTTGTTACACGTAAAGATAACAGAAGCAATAGAAAGACACCAAGATTTCCCTACCCTGTGTCATGGGACAATCCCCAGCTGCGTGTGTATGTCCAAGAGGATTCAGTAATTTCTTTTAAAAGACCGGGTCACATGTCTTCTCCTAAACCCAGTATGTGAGTTCAGCCCTCTTCTGTTCACGTGGGGTGAGGAGGGAAGAGGCTGTTTTCCATAATATAAACTGGGATGCAATTAATGGAAGGAGAAATGAATACTGACAACGACCATAACAGATGTCTTGAACACTGAATTTACAATGATCTGCATTAGTCGGGTTGAAGATCAGTAATATATTTTCAGGATTTTTTAAGAGTTTAATGACTATTTATACCAACACTATTGATTTCAAAACATTTTAACAATAGTCCAGACATGTGGAGATTGAACACTCTCAGATCTCGATATCTGAATTTTTTATCTCCCTTATTTCTTAATTTCATTTATTATAAATTCTGATCTTTTCCAGTCTAGATTCTCTATGGCTCCTTTTTTTTTTTTTTTAAAGATTTTTATTTTTTTATTTGATACAGAGAGAAAGATCACAAGTAGGCAGAGAGGCAAGCAGAGAGAGAGGAGAGAGGAGGAAGCAGGCTCCCTGCCCAGCAGAGAGCCCGATGCGGGCCTCGATCCCAGGACCCTGGGATCATGACCTGAGCCGAAGGCAGCGGCTTTAACCCACTGAGCCACCCAGGCGCCCAATACTGTGGTTTAATAAATAGCAATTATATACCGTAATATCTTCATTTACTTTAACATAACAGGAAACTTACTTTGTAACGTATTCCACCGTTTTAAAAANCTCCTTTAATATTTTAGTTAATCTTACTCCTCTTTAGTTTATCTTTTTCTTTTCAAAATAATATTTCCCTAAAGGAATTATCTTTCTACCGTATACAAGTGTTCCTTTATCATTAGTGTTTTCCTAGAAACCTCATTCTTCATGGTTTATTACTGGCACCTGATATAAGCTTGTATCTGAGAGAGGGGATAGTGAAATGTAATACATATTTTTGAAGATCAATTATTTAATTTTATATGTGAATATACTAAGAATTAAAGAATTCTGGTGCAATTGTAAATGGTATTGATTCCTTAATTTCTCTTTCTACTGTTTCATTATTGGTGTATAGAAATGCTACAGAACTCTGTATGTAGATTTTGTATCCGGACACTTTATTGAATTTGTATACTAACTAGTTCTAGGTTTTTTGGTGGAGTCTTTTGAGTTTTCTATATAGACTATCATGCCATCTACAAATACTGAGAGCTTTGCATTTTCCTTGCTGATTTGAATACCTTTTCTTTCTTTTTGTGTTCTGATTGCTGTGGCTATGACTTCCAGTACTATGTTACATAACAATTGTGAGAATGAACATCACTGTCTTGTTCCTGACCATAGAGGAAAAGGTCTCAGTTTTTTCCTATTGAGGGTAGTATTAGCTTTCGGGTTTCCATGGTCTTTATTAGGTTGAGGTATCTTCCCTCTAAACCTACTTTGTTGAAGGTTATTATCATGAATGGATGTTGTACATTGACAGATTTTTTTCTGCATCTATTTAAGTAATCGTATGGTTCCTCTCCTTTCTTTTATTCATGTGGCATATAATGTTGATTGATTTACAAATACTGAACCATCCTTGTAATCCAGGAATAAATAGAACTACCCTACTATGATCCAACAATTGCACTACTAGGTATTTACCTAAAGGATACAAAAATACTAATTCAAGGGGATATATGCACCTCAGTGTTTACAGCAGCATTATCTACAATAGCTAAACTATGGAAACAACCTAAGTATCCATGACTATCCACTCATCAGTCCTCTCCATCACATCTTCTTTACACACACACACACACACACACACACTCACACACACACACACACACATACACACAGTGGAATATTACTTGGCCATCACAAAGAATGAAATCTTGCCATTTGCAATGATGTGGATGGAGCTAGAGTGTATTATGCTAAGTGAAATGAGTCTGTCAGAGAAAGACAAATACCACATGTTTTCAATCAAATGTGGAATAGAAGAAACAAAACAGATGAACACAGGGAGAGAGAGACACACACACACACAGAGAGAGAGAGAGAGAGAGAGAGAGATGCAAACCAGAAAACAAACTCTTAACTATAGAGAACAATCTGAAGGTTGTCAGAGGTGTGGTGGGTGGGGGTATGGGTTAAATAGGTGATGGAGATTAATGAGAATAATTTTGAAGAGCACAAGTATTATATGGAAGTGTTGAATCACTATATTTTACACCTGAAACTAATACTATACTGTATGTTAACTAACTGGAATTTAAATAAAACTCAAAGAAAAAAAAAGAATTATACATTGAAATGAATGCTGATTTGGTCGAAAAAAAATATAGCCAATGGAATGATGTGTCATATTGCATTCTGAAACAATGTAGAATATATCATTGTTTCCATGGAAGATTAGTATTAAGTTGGTGTCCCGGTGTAAACATATGGCATTCAACAGTTATATCTAGCATCAGTTATATCTAACAGTTTGTAACATTTTCTATTTACATGTATAGGCACATTTTTTTCTTTGAATAATTAATTCAATAAAAAGCTTAGTACTGTGTATTAAGACCTCACAAAAAAGTGTAGGTATATTATAACATTGATTTTTTATTTTCATTTAGTATAATGGAAAAAATAGAAGTAGAAACATGAAGATGTACGTTTGAACTTCTCTCACTAATCAATGACATGAGCAACATCTTTGCTCAATTAGATAATAATTTTCAAATATTGGAAGAATTATTTACTCATTTTGTACTATTTATAACTTATAAATACTATGATGTAATTGTACTGATAGATAATTTATAATTTAATGATTGTAGACATGATACACTTTTAAGTTATTATAGATTATGAATATTTTCTTCCATCACCTTAAGTTCATATAATCAACAAAACAGTAAATCAAGCCATAATTGTGTTTCTTGCTAGTTTCTTTGATGTAAACATTCTCACTGTGGCTGATCTCAAATTACCAGATTATCAAATTATGTAGCTGATTTCAAATTATGTCACTGAACACGAAGTTCATGAAGATATGCACAGTAACATTCTCTTCCAGTCTATTTCCACCAGATATATGCAATGGACATAACCTCAAAAACATAAATAGAAAAATAGTAAATAATGAAACAGTAATTAGGAAAACTATTTACAAATAAAAGTGGTAGAGTCTAAAAATTGAATTATAATAACATAAAAAATATCTATATGAGTTAAAATTTTAGCAGCATCTATAGGATTTAATGATGTTTCTTAGATTGGACACAAGGAATAGGAGAAAGTAAGATGATTTGATTTGCATTTTAAAAATCTGTGGTTTGAACCAGAAGGAGGGTTGCTAGAAAGACAAGGACATACTGATTTCTGGAATATAATAAACACAACAAATTGTTAGTTTCAATGCTATGGTCAAATAAAGAGGGAGATAGAGCTCATTATTTGGTAATAATCGCATATGAAAAGATGGAACAAAAAAGTATCATTATAACTTGATTGCATCTTCTGAATGAAAAGGTCCACGTAAGAAATTGGAAAGTTTATAAAAATACCATTTAGACTTAATTAAATTTCCTTTTAAGAAAAAAACAAATTTGAAAGCATTTAATTCAATTCTAAAATAATTCCTAGTGCTTAGTATGATTTCGGAAGTGTTGCAGTGGTAAGGAGTATCAACATTGGACATGTGATCCTGTTTTTATGTTTAGCCTTTCCTACTTAGTAACTCGGGGACTTGGATAATTTACCCGCTTTTTAAAAACAATTTCTTCCCAGGAAAATGAATGCATACCACTTAGCCTAGCGTGTGGTAAAAGAGAAATGATTGTTTGTTGTTATCCATAAATGTTATTCATTTATAAGTGAATGAGAATTGAATAAGTACCAGGTGACTGGATTTAAAAAAAAAAAAAGGAAATAAGACAGACATAGGCTATGCCCTCTGAGTTTATGGTGCAAAGAAATTGACAATTAAGCAGTAAGTTTTACCAATTTGTTGACTGTTATTAAATAATGAGCAAAGGCTTTTGGCTTAGTAATAGTGCCTCAGGGAAAGCTTTCTTCAAAAACGATTGTCTAAGTTGAAGTCATAAAGTAGAATGGAGATTATCTAGAAGAAGCAGAGAGAAGGTAGTGATTCAGGCTGATTCAGGCTATAAATATAAATATAAATATATAAACCTAAAGATTAAGAAAATATTAAACAATGAAACCAAAAATCACAAGTGGGACAGCATCAAACCAAAAGCTTCTGCACAATAAATAAATAATCAACAAAATGAAGAGGTAGCTACAGAATGGGAAAAAAATGATTGCAAGCCAAATATTGGATGAAGGGTTAATATACAAAATATATAAGTAATTTATATAAATCAATAAAAATCTGATTAAAAATGGGCAGAAAAACTAAATAGGCACACAGATGTCTAAAGAAGACACACAGATAGCCAACAGACAAATTTTACTAATAATCAGGGAAATGCACATTAAAACTATAATGAGATATCACTTCACACCTGTTAGAATGGATATCATCAAGAAAATAAGAGATAACAAGAGTTGGTGAGGATGTGGAGAAAAGGGAATACTTGTACACTGGTAGTGAGAATGTGAACTCAGTCACTATGGAAAAGCGTATGTAGGTTCCTCAAAACGTTAAATTAGGACTACTATATGCTTGAGCAATTCTACTTCTGAGTATATGCCTAAAGGGAATGAAAGCAGAATATCAAAGATATATATGCAATCCATGTTTATTAAAGTATTACATTTTTATTGTGTTATGTTAGTCACCATACAGTACATCATTAGTTTTTGATGTGGTGTTCTATGATTCATTGTTTGCATACAATACCCAGTGCTCCATGTAATCCATGCCCTCCTTAATACCCATCCCCAGTCTCACCCATCCCCCCATGCCCCTCTCTTCTAAAACCCTCCGTTTGTTTCCTGGAGTCCATAGTCTTTCATGGTTTGTCTCCCACTCTGATTTCTCCCCTTTCATTTTTCTCTTCTCCCAATGTCCTCCATGCTAATCTTTATGTTCCACAAATAAGTGAAACCATATGATAATGGACTTTCTCTGTTTGACTTATTTCACTTAACATAATCACCTCCAGCCCCATCTAAGTTGATGCAAAAGTTGGGTATTCATCCTTTCTGATGGCTGAGTAATATTCCATTGTGTATATGGACCACATTTTCTTTATTCATTCTTATTATTATTAATAATAATGGAGATATGGAAACAACCTAAGTGCCTGTCAACAGATGAATGGATAAAGAATTTGTGGTATATACATAGAATATTATTCATCCATGAGAAAGAAGATCCTGTCATTTACCGAACCATGGCTGGACCTTAAGGGCATTATGTTAAGTGAGATAAGTCAGACAAATAAAGACTAACACTGTATGATATTATTTATGTGTAGAATCTAAAAAATAATAATAATAAAAACAGACAGTAAAATGGTGGTTGCCAGGGGCCAGGGTTGAATAGGAGAGATGTTCTTTAAGGGTACAAACTTGCAACTAGTAAATAAATAAGTCCTAGAGATCTAATGCACAATAAAGTGAATATAAACAACAGCGTTGTATTATAATCATTAAACTTGCCAAGAAACTAGGTCTTAATTATTCTCGTCACAAAAAAGAAAGGATAATTATATGACAAGATAGAAGTGCTATCTTTTGCAAAAGTGACATTCATATCATGACATATGAATTTATTTTAAAAAATGGAACACAGAATGTTAGAGGATGGCAGATGTGAATTGCAGAGATAGAGAAGTAAATTGGGTCACTATAGGTCATATAATGAAGGTTGTATTTTATTCTACAGTCTCTAAAAAGTTAGAGGACGGTTTTAAGCATGTCAGGGCCCACTTGAATACAACAAAGAAGTGTGGAAAGCCTAGGGGCAAGGATGCCCATGCAGTCATCTCGGCAGGAGATGGCAATGCCTAGGATTAGAGCACTCTCACTGAAAATTTAGAGAAACAGATGAATGAATTTCATCTATATTTAAGAAGTAGATATCAGATTCTTTTTGAATGTGAAAGATAAAAAAGGATAAAGGAGTCAAGTAAGAAATTTCTGTCTTGTGAACACAACAGATACAGTATGGACATTGCCCTAGATATTGTTGCCAGAGTCACCAGATACATGCAACCAGAAAAAAAAAATTACCTTTTCTGGACATCAGTGAACTTATCAAAAAATTAAGCGAATAGAACAAATGATAAATGTGGTCCTCTGTTTATCCAAATGCCTATTATTGTTTAATTCAACAAAAGAATATATTTACCAACCAGCATTTTCAGACACTGTGATACAGTTGCAAGGCAGTTGAACACAGTATAATCCTTAAACTCAAAGCTGTCATGAATTACAACTCTTACAACTGAATGTAAGAGAATAGCTGCAAAAAGCAATTTAACATGGGAAAACAAGAGAGGTGATTTACTTCTCTGTGAAATTTTCAGAAGGCTTCCAAAGATATACTACAAATTAAAAATATGAGTTGAAAGGTGACATTTCCTTCTTATATACATGCCCTTAAAAATCAAATATTTGGAATTGCATAAGTAAATATCAAACAACTCTTTTTATATCAAACAATCTTTTTCACTGAAAAGCAGTGATTCAAACCACGGACAATTTTTCACTCCCCAACCCACTTGGGTTGGGAACTTGAGGGGACCTTCAGCAATTAAGAGGGGATCATCCTCTTTCCCCCCAAGGAATTCACTGTGACAAATGTTAAGACTACTGAACTTAAAAATCACTGCCTTACAGCTACTTAATGATGCTGAAAGTGAAAATTTAAGTTTAATGAAATAGCTGGCTTCAGTTCTTTCCATTCTTCTATTCTATAGTCCTTTCAACATAGTGCTACAAATCATTTTCCTCCAGCACTTTCTTAATTGTTTTACATTCTTTTTTTTAAAAGATTTTAATTTATTTGACACAGAGAGAGAGAGAGAGAGTGATCACAAGTAGGCAGAGAGGCAGGCAGAGAGAGGGGGAAGCAGGCTCCCCGCTGAGCAGAGAGCCCGATGCGGGCCTCGATCCCAGGACCCTGAGATCATGACCTGAGCCAAAAGCAGAGGCTTTAACCCACTGAGCCACCCAGGCGTCCTTGTTTTACCTTCTTCTACAAACTCTGGTGACTGTAGTAGACTGCCAAATTAATTCTAATATTTTAGCCTAATATTCAAAGCCTTTCACTTCCTATCTAGTCAAATTTATATTCTATTTCAATGTTTACATTAAGAGATAGATAACAAATAAGTAAATAGATAAATAGCGTGTGTTTGTTCAGCTAATCACAAATTATGCCACTGCTTACCAGAGTGTACCTAAAAGGATCTCAATTGATATTTTTCTTCTAATACATGAAACATCATTTCAATTAGACAAGTTTTTATTTCATCAGTATTTAGTTTATTAAATCCAACAACTTACATTTTTCAATTATAAAATGATAATGAGTATTTCTGGTTTCAATAATCAAAATGCTCCTTTTTAAGATGTTTTATATAAACTCTACATCCAGCTTGGGGCTCAAACCCACAAATCTGAGATCAAGAGTCCCACACTCCACCAACCGAGCCAGCCTGACATCCCTCAATGTGCTATTATTGAATGGTATGGTACATCTAAATTAAAAATTAAAAATTCTAGCTTAATTGATTTTATAACAAACATTATTTATGTACTTGGCTATCTTCATGTTTATTGAATCCACAGTTATTTTCCCTTAACTTGTCTCATTTTTATTAACACTTTACCAGCTGTGTTTAGTGCCAATATTATTTTATCAATTGTCCTTCAGGGAACTCATTTACTTCTAAAAGAACAGATGTTGCTCCATTAATGAAAACTACTCTGTCCCTTCAGAGAGGATGAATGATTTTTAGAAGCTTTAAGAAATGAATTAGGTGAATAATCTATGTTACTAAATCATTGTTTACAAAAACAAAAAAGAGGGCACCTGGGTGGCTCAGTGGGTTAAAGCCTCTGCCTTCGGCTCAGGTCATGATCTCAGGGTCCTGGGATCAAGGCCCTGGGATCAAGGCCCGCATCGGGCTCCCTGCTCGGCGGGGAGCCTGCTTCCTCCTCTCTCTCTGCCTGCCTCTTTCTCTGCCTGCCTCTCTGCCTACTTGTTATCTCTCTCTTCTCTGTGTCAAATAAATAAATAAAATCTTTAAAAAAAAAGAAAAAAGAAAAAAGAAAAACAAACAAAAGCCAAATATATATTTCATATTTTGAGAGATAACTTTAGGAAACACAAACTTTGGTAGCCTTCTTACACTCATCACATATTTTAAATGAAGGTGAATTTTATTTTTTAAACATAAATTACACATTTACAATGTTTTCACTGTACATTTTTGTCGTTATTAAGTAGTTTTAAGCCCTTACCTACACATTCCTAAATCCTTGGTATTTTTCAGTATTCAAATATAAGTAAATGTTTATTTCTGTTTTATTGATTTATTAATACAATTAACAAGCATTTATTAAACTCCTTATTTAGTAAGTTTTTTTCTATTTATTTCATTGAGAAAATAGGAGAAATTTAATATGCTTTCTCCCAAATCTACAACTTCCTTGAAATTCTTATCTAACTTGGCTTGGCATTTCTTATAATGAAGGCAATTCCTGATCCTATCTTCATTTATCTATTCATTTGACAAATATTTATGACATGCATATTGTGTCAGACTTGTTAATACTGTGATCCCACAGACAAAATTCTATGGAGCATACCTTCTTAGAGATAGCAAATAAATCAAGAAATATTATGATATTTAAAGTCTCAGTCAGAATAGAACAAGCTATATTATCTCTAACAACCAACTTCCAAATGCCAGTGACTTAATGCAACAAAAGCTCATGTCTAGCCATAGCTGTTGGCAAGATATTAAGTATGAGTCAGGCTCCCTTTTATTTAGCCTAGGTTTCAACTTTCTTGTCTTTCCTCGTAGGGCCTGCAATGCCCAGTTGCATCTAAATCAGTTTAGAGAGATTACTACTATAGATATCTGATTTATCCTCATTAGATATCTTTACATACCAACCTCCAGGTGATATCTGATCACCCTGACCTGCCTTCAGCAAGAATACTGTCAAACTGATTCAGCCAGAGTCCCCTGTTACCTTGTTGTTTTCTTTTAGTAATATTCCATACACTGACTCCCACCTTGCTCCTTTTCCTTTTATAAAATCTTCCTTACCACCATTAACAAGTGACAGAGTAATTTTTTTTCTTTAACATAATGCATTCAGTCTGGTTCTTCGGAGGAGCTCTGCTCATCCTAGTTACTTAAGCAATCCATTAGGGAATCATTTTAGTATTTGTTTTAGTGATTATCATGGTAAAAGGATTCCAATAATAGGTAGATTGGTGATTAGTCTACATAAAGTATTATACAAAATTTCTTATATGCCAATGTGTTAGAGCCTAAAAAACATACCCTCTATATTATCATTGTTATTATTAGTGATATACACTTCAGTTAGCTAAGAACTTCAATTGTGTTTTTTTGCTATTACATAACTAAGATTAATGGTTTTTCATGCTTAATGGAAAAATGCAAATGCTTAATAAAAATGCAAGTGCTTTTCATGCACTCCAATTTTACACCTTAAAAACCTCTCTTTACGTACACTCTGCTTTAACACAGCACACACACGTATATGTATATATGCATATATATTAATGAATGCGCACATTAATATATACATCCATATATATATATACATATATATATACACATATATATATATACTTTGAGCATAATATATATAAAACAAACATTTGACAAGCTAAATTTATATTTCTTCTATTTTATTTTATAAACTTGAGGGGAATGATATTGACTAAAACACAGTGTGTGGGGAGAACTTTAGTTCATATTGGCATAGTATTCTATTAATAAGAATGTGTAGTTAATTGTAATACCACAATTTCTTAACAAATACCAATATATTTATAGATAATACAGTGTAGCTTATAATAAATATTTATGAAATAAACATAAGCAAATGAGTAAATAAATACATATGTATTGTAAAGACTCTGTTCTGTTTGCTTCCTGACAAATTAAATAAGCACTCCACTTTTCTAAAACCTAATAATTTAAACACTCGCATAAAGAAATATTGGCATTCTCAAATTCAATTTCTTAAACATATACTGATGATCAAGTTTAATAACTTAAACCTCTGTTCTGTATATCTTTCTATTATAAAGCAGAATTAACCAATAGAAACATACTAAGACAAATAAACTAACATATTGAATATTAGAATTTCAAATCAAGTCAAAACTAAATGTCTAATTCAATCAAGTAGCATTGTATAAACAAAGATATAACAAATTTTGAAGAAGACACGTAATTTTCACTTTGTATATACATATTCTATAACGTTCTGCAGGAAATAAAAATAATGCAACATTGACTCAATAATTAAACTGTTAATCCTGTTAAATTTTGGTATTTTTCAGCAGTTTCTAAATATGTTTATAGTTAGGAACCACTCAAGGTAGCACAAGAATCAACTGAAGTCCTCCAAATCTTCAAGTTACCATGAATATTTTCTTCTTATCTGCAATAAATGTCCCCAAGGCTATGAATACTATGCTGAGGTTTTGGATTCTTAATCTAACATTCTAACATTTGGATTCTTAATGTAACATAACACTGGAGGGAGGGAGTACAGAATACACACACACACACACACACACACACCTACATATACATATACACTCATGAATCTGGTAGACCATACTAGTATTATAGCAAGTGTTATTTTCCTTATTTTATATAATATTATTTTGCTGTGATTTCATTTAATGTTCAATCTTAAAACTTTCTTATAGTTAAAGACTATCCAGTATGTGTCAAAAATCAAGGTATATGCTTTGTAACCCAAAGTTATATGTTTATATTGGCATATGCATATGAAGAAGTGCAAAAAATGTTAAAGGTAGTATTATTTATAACAATAAAAATTAGAAAAAAACCACAATTATCTATCTAAATATGTTTTAGATAACTTTGGAGAAAGTGGCACTGAGAATTAAATAGTCAATATTATACAAAGCAAGCCTTTTTTTTTTTTTTAAAGATTTTACTTATTCATTTGACACACAGAGAGAGAGATTACAAGTAGGCAGAGAGGCAGGCAGAGAGAGAGGAGAGAGGAGGAAGCAGGCTCCCGCTGAGCAGAGAGCCCGATGCGGGCCTCGATCCCAGGACCCTGGGATCATGACCTGAGCCGAAGGCAGCGGGTTTAACCCACTGAGCCACCCAGGCGCCCAAAAGCAAGCCTTTTTATCAGTTTAATTTTCTTTCCTTCTTAAATTCAGAGCTCAACATCAAATACATTTAAGGGGTTTTCTCCATATTACTACCCCTTAAACTTACATCTCAACACACACACGGACACACATACCCATAGTCCCACTTCAAAATTAAATATTTTTCACAGCTTTTTAAGCCTATTTATGCACAGATGCAAAGATCCACAGTGTGTGTGTGTATGTGTGTGTGTATATGTGAGAGAGAGAGATTGACAAAGAGACAGACAGAGAGACAGACAGACTTCAAGGCATTGGTTTACAGGATTTTGGGGACTGGCAGTTCTGAAATCTATGGGACATACCATTAGGCTGGAGACACTCTAGTAGGGATGGATATTTCAGTCTTGAGGCTAAATTTCTTCTTCCTCAAGTAAGTCTTTTGTTTTTAAAGCCTTTCAACTACTTGAATGAGGCCTATCCCAATCATCAAAGATATCTTCATAAAATCACCTGATTGTAGATGTTAACCACATCTATAATCAGCTTCACAGGAACACCTAAACTAGTGTTAAACTGAATAACTGGGTACTAGACCCTAGCCAAGTCCACACATAAAACCAAACATAACACATATTAGAAACTAATTATACAAAATCTATATGTAAATGGTAATTTTACATGGTCTGTTAGACTGTCAGAATGATAAATTTCTTAAATAATTAAAACTACAATAAGTGCAATATAAGTTGTTTCAGTCTTTTCACAGGCTTATTACCTCAGCACTTGGATGTTAGTACTAAATAAATTTCATAGGTGTTTAATTATGAAAAGAACATTAGTTACATATTTTCATGAAAAATTCTTTTTTTGTTTTCTATTTTGTTTAAATTGATATATTTTCTAAAAGATAATATAAGTAAGTAAAATAATTTGATTAAGGTTCCTAAAATTCATAACATCTCAAGTAGTTTTAGGAAAAATTTGGATGAGCAGAGTTGGATTATATTGTACATTTATTTATTTACTTATTTATTTATTTTAATAGTACATTCAATTAACTTTAACTTAAACAGTTATAACACATCCATATTTGATAATTCTGAATATAATAATTAATTGTGCTAATTACAAGTATTGGGTCTTTACTATAAAATAAGATAAAGGAACTTAAAACATCAAGATATCATATTAATGAGAATAAGATAGTATTAATGATAAAGAAACATTTGGATGTCTAACTTATGGCATTTCATAGTGAAAAAAAAAAGAATGAACTGAAGAAACATTTGATCGACAAATCTGTCAACTTAATGTATTTGTTATATGTAATACACAGTTGTTAGAGTTATATTTTATTTGTAAAGTAATAAGCACTATATCATTCTTGTAATTTGATAAAGTTATATATATCATAAAAGTAGGTGACAGAGGAAAATGGGGAAACCAGCAATGAATTTTAGATAGCTGGCCTTATTATCTGAACAAGTATTCCATGAGGGAAGAAAATGTGCTGAAAACACTAAGTTCTGTTTTGGGAGAACACAAAGTTCTCTACGTGAAGTCAGGTAGGTAAGTAGGCAATTAGATATATTAATTGGGAGCTAAGGAATAGGTCTGGATTAGGGATAAAAATTGGGAAATGACTAGCATGCAAATCGTATTTAAACCATGAAAATAAATGAACATTTACAGAGAAAATTCATCTAAAAAATAAAAGTATATCTAATCATTTATCTTAGAGAACAAGAGTATGGAAGTATTAGTGTATCTATTAATTCTTTCTGGGTAGGAGGAAAAAATATTTGATAGATCACTATAGGCTTAACAGTAGTACTTTCATTTGATATGATTTTTAAATAAATCCAATAACTTTTTTTTTCCAGAAACCTGCAATTGTTTAGATGAGGAAGTGAGAAAATTGATATTTGAGTTGAAATATATTGATATATTGAGGTAATATTAATATTAAGGCCCTTTGTAAAGAAGTAGTTAAAATGATAAATCAAGTAATTTCAGTTGAACACCAAAGAGAAATGAAGATAGTTAGGTAGGTCTATAGATTGGAGTATTAATGAGGTAGAACAAGTTGTTCAATGAGATATTTGAATAAATGAGCTAGAGGAAGAGCAGTACAGTTTGAATAGTGAAATGCTTGTTAGCAGAACTGAATGTAGGATTTTCTAATATAGGGTATATCAATGGAATTCCTTTACAAAAGTGCAATGCATATAGTTAAAGTTTTCGTGTTTGGGGGAAGAATAGAGATGTAAATGGCCTACACTTCTGCTGTCAAAATAGTTAAAAAGCCTACATGGAAATTAATTTTAAGTAAATATTTCCACTCAGATATGTTAATCTATATCCTTTTAGTAACTGAGGCTGAAAAACATCAAAATCATCATTGAGTCTTCTTTTTCTTTGGCACTTATCTGGACTTCAAATATTTATCACTACTTCGCTGCTACCATTCTGGGCAAAGCATCATCATCTGTCAACTGGATTGCTACTGCTTACTAATTGGCCTCCCTTCCCTACCATCCTGCCTCCATACTTAATTCTCTCTAGATCAACCATAGGTATATTTTTTAAAACCATATGACATCTTTTTCTGCTCAAAACCCTCCAATGATCCTTATCTCACTCTGTATAAAAACCAAAGTAATTTTAGAGGTCCATTACCTCTTTCCTCATATCCAGTTATTCTCTCCCTAATCACTGCTGCAACCAGACTGACTCCTGGCTATTCTCCTATCTCACCCGGCACATTCCTACATCAGGACATGTGCATTTGCTTATTTCTGTCTGGTACTCTCTACTTCCTAAATCAGCAGAGTTCATTCCCTCTTATCACTCTGATGTTCACTCAAATATTACCTTCTTAGTTACCACTCCATCCACTGTATTTAAAATTGGAATACACACTCAAACACTCCTAATTTTTATTGTTTTGTTTTTCTCCAGAGCACTAAAATATAACAAACCATTATTTAATATATTAATTTTATTTACTAACTCACATTATAAACTATATTTAGTTGTTACTAAATATAACAAACCATTATTTAATATATTAATTTTATTTACTAACTCTTGATTGATACTAGAATTTAAACTTAATAGGGCAGTTAAAATTTAGTGTCTACTACTTTATCATCTGGATCTAGAATGCTAGCATAAAGTTAGTTCTCAATATATCTTATTATATCAATGAAGGAGTGGGTGAATTTATTGAGACATATCAAATCTATAAAAGTTAAGATACTTTTCAATAAGGAACAGTGGCATTTGTGCTTATATCCTAACCATGAGAAGCAAAAATCTGTCAATACTCTAATTAATTAACAGGGAAGACATTCTGTGAAAAAAAAAAATTTTCCCTGCTGTTTTGTATATGACAGCAGATTGATGATGGCCACTTGAACTACACTGGTTTTAATTCTTATTTATGTTTCAGTGAAGAAATTTTTTATAAGATGAATTGTATGAAAATATTCTGCTAAATATGTTTAGTAGAACTCTTAAATAAATCTAACAATAAATGATACCCACTTTATCGACTGAGTTCAGTATTTTAACCATGAAATTACCCAAAGTGAAGCTAAAGCCAATTTCACCCTGCAAATGAACTTTTTTTCAATTAATATTTCAAATAAGTGTTTTGTGTCTCAGGAAAGTCCCCAAATGCCATGAATGAATGCACAGGCTTGTGGCCTAGAACCACTTGGCATTTCTCTTGGAAGCCAACTCTTATTTTCATTATCAAGGCCTACCACAGAAGACTCTTCTTACACTGGATACATGCCTGATTCATCTAGATGCAAGCCAACTAATTTTTAGGACAACAGATGGGTCTATTCAATCAATGTGCCTATCTGCCAAATAATGCTAAAAAAAAGTCTCAAATTAAAATAAGGTACCCCTCCCCAAATCAGTGCTTGGTCAAATTGTACATACAAAATATACAGAATTTTAATTCTTGTCTTTTATCATTGTAGGAAATTAATGAAAATTGTCTAGGTTGGAACTAAATTCTGTAAAACGCTGCTATAGGGAAGAATGATAAAAACCCAAGTAATAGAATTAAACGCATCTAAACGACCAATTTCAATATTAATTTAGTAACTGTTAGGGTATTCAAAAATTTGGGATTTTTTTTACCTGTAATAGAAATGTGATAACCAATGAGTATATCATAGTAGTCCTCATAAAATGTTTCACTTTATATGATGTTGCTGTTTTCCCATTAGTGACTCCTTAGCATCTTATAAAAGATTCAAATAATTTCTCTAACAAAATGCAACACTCTCTCCAGTTTACTCATGCAATCATAAATGAATCAAGAGGTCTTTGATGCCAATCCAATTATCCTTGGGATTCAGTCAGGAATCATTCATTACCCACTAGAGCCTGAGTATTCAAAGGTAGAATTCTGAATTATCTGCTTTTGGTTCTCAGAGTCCAAAGTTTGTGCTTCAGCAACAGATTATAAAGAGTGGATGAAAAAATATCTGAATTTTCCAAGAGATTAGATAGGTTAAGCAGATTGGGGAAGGAAGGGTTAGTAAAAAAACATGTGGTGGGGGGGGTCCAAAAATAAAAATATCAGAATAAGAAGAGTCATAAGAATGCAGTGGGGTCGACATTCAGAGTTGTACCTCACCCAGATCCCAGGCTGTGTATTTCCTGAACCAGAGTGGGTGTGTGAAGATAATATGGTGTATTTCTTTCAATATGATATCAAAGGAGGAGCTCCCATTAAAAGCAACCATAATATAGCCCATCAGTCTTAATCATGTCTCTACCCTAAAATATTGCTCAGTCCCCATCTGTATCAGTCAGAGTTCAGTGAAGAAAACTGAAGTTGCTTTAAGTATATCAGGGAGAAACTGTTTACTTCATAGCATTAGTGTTACAAAATCATTAGAATTGAAGGAGTGGAATTTAGAGGAAGTCACACTAATGTAGCAGCACACCAAAAGGAGACACTTGGGCTGCTAGTCTCATTATTTCTGCCTTAAAAACTGGCTCTCTTAACCAAATTGCTGGAATGCAGAATCTGGCACCAGTAGACACTCAAGTGTCTGCCAGTTTTTGCTAGTTGCTTTTGAAAAAAGTTATCTCTGTTCCACTTCCATCTACCCAATATTATTTGATTATGTCTCATTGGTTGGAATCTTATATTCATCAAGAAGACTAGCTGCAAGGGTACTCTGTAAATGTGGTTTTAAACTTTCCAATGCATCAGAAGAGACTAATTTTTCAATCAGAGTCTAAATTATACCTTAATCTTCTCAAACCACCTGGTCTTTGACTCTAGGAACCAGACTTCCTCAACGAGCCAAACTCCCCACAATTATCTGGGCCTAAGGATGCTTTGATCCCATGTACTTCATTTACCTTGGGATCTTCACCCTTGGATAGTACAGCTGTGATCCATAATTTCATATTATATGTTTTTTTGTGTGTGTTTATATGTATGAGTGTGTGGATATGCACTTGACTATCACCTACAAATTAATACCTATATCAAACATATTAGAAGACAAGCCCAGAAAGTTCGGACAGAATGAAAAAAAACACAAACTTAATCCAGAAAAATAGATATTGGAACTTTCATATAGAGATTATACTCTAAATGTATATTAAATGTTTAAGAATTAAAGCATGCAATTATGCAGAGTATCCACAAGAAAATATTAGGAATAAAAGGAAAGACTAAAAAAATAAAATGGCTAGAAATTTTATATATATTTAAATCAAAACATAATAGTTGAAGTCACTTAGACACTATTAAAGAGTTAGTAAGTGGATCAAAGAATGTATCTGAAAATTAATCAAAAGCTGAACATATGAAAGCTAAACATGAAAAAGGTGCTAAGGTAGTTGGAGGATAGATAGAGATACTGATTTGATGATGTCTGAGTAGAGTATGAGAAAGAGAAAATGGCAAAAAAAATGAAGGGAAAAAAAGGAGATAATTGTAGGTTTTTGTAGAATTGATAAAGCAGAAGTCCACTAATCTAAGAAGTATTAGATATTCTAGGAAAAATCAATAAAAAGAAATCCTTACCCAGACACGTCACAATGAAACCAAAGAATATTGATGACAAAGAGAAAATTTTTAAGGCAACTAATGGAAAAGGAAAGATGACATGCAATACAAAAAAAGATAGTAAAAGATCTTTCAGTAATAAAAATGGAAACTAGAAAGACAGTTGAGAATGACTTTAAATTGTGAAAGAAAATACCTGTAAATACATACAAACAAAGCTATCATTTAGGAACAATTGTAAATCTCAAAATTTACAGGTAAAAATTGAGGAAATTTATACCCAAGACAACATCCCCTAATTAAAATCTGAAAGGGGGACTTTAAGAAAAGAAGTTCTCCAAGAAGTATTGTTGAGATATAAAAAAGAAAAAATGGAAAAAAAAAAAAAAGAAAAAATGGAGTACACATTATATGGAAAACCCACAGGCACATCCAACATTATTTGAATAAAATAATAATCATTTAATAACTAATATATGATTGAAAATAGTCCTGAAAGATTTGACATCAATAGTATACAATGTGCAAGTGAGATGATCAGAGTTAATGTATTGAAAATCCTTTTAAAGTCTGACAGAAGTAAGCAAGAATATCATTCAAATTAAGGTATGAGGAAATTACGTATATATTTAAATGCTTCAAATTGACCACCAAAATGTAAGTTGAAAGTGTAATTTCTAACTAATAAGAGGAAATAATATAATAAGCAGAAAGCATTTTATTGATTCATGAAATAAATTTTAAAGTGACAAAAGAAATATAGAAAAATAAGCTAGAATATAATTATGAATATATATTGCATATGTCATTAAGAAAAATACAGTATAAAGGAACATGTCCATTAAATGATAAAGATTAAAGTTATTTTATAACATGCAAACCTATGTGCTACAAATATTCACGAGGAAATAAAAGCAATTATGTGAGTTCTTCCTTGGAACGCACCTAGAGAATGCTTGACTTCTCTGTGTTTTCGATCTTTCTGTTAGAAAATGGAGTGATAGACACTTTAATCAACTACAAGGAATAAGCCAACACAGGATAAAATGGTTTACATCTTTATAGCTCTTCTTGAGAGCACTAACTCAATTGCTTACCAAGAGGATTAAACTATTTTTCAGGTATTTTGAAACATATTTAAATATGATGTATATTTTAAATATCATGGCTAAAATCTGTTTAGATTGCTTCTGCACTGTACACAATGTTTATATGTATATAATCACTGATTTTGCTATAGTTTATAAGAAACTATTTAATAGGTGTTCCTGGATAGCTCCGTCGATTGAGAGTCAGCCTTAGGCTCAGTCCTGGGATCTTGAACCCTGAAGGGGCAAGCTCCCTTCTCAGTGGGGAGTCTGCTTCTCCCTCTGCCTCTCCACACCCCGCCCCCCTGGGCTTGTGCTATCTCTCCCTCACTATCTCTCAAATAAGTAAATAAAATCTTTTAAAAATATTTAATAAACTAGATGTACCTTTCCATAAATATAAAATAGAGGGTCTTGACAATTTACCTCAAATTCACATATCTTCCTGCAATCCAAAATCTGATCAGAGAAAAGGACATTTTTGTATATTAGATTTTGTAATATTTTAAATGCTTCCTGATTACACTGGCATATATGCTAATGAAGAGCCTAAACAAAGTTTATTCTATGTGCTCTGTGTACAAAAAATCTCCAGGAACTTCCCCCCACCCCCACCTTGAAATTCAGGCCTAGTTATTCTAAAAATGTGGAAGGGCTTCCTGAAATATACCAAATTCAATATACATATGAGTGGAAGAGATTAAGGTTTTCCAGAGAAAGCTCTAAGAATAATGTGCTTCAGACATACTTCAAATGTTACTAGAGATATATAGAGTACTGACATATTTCAATGACTTCTATATTATAGACTTCATTAATTTTAGAATCTTTAAAACATCCAAAGTCTTATACTTTATAGAAAAATCTTCTAAAAAAACAATTTTTAAAAATTCAGAAAAGGGCCCCTGGGTGGCTCAGTCGTTAAGTGTCTGCCTTCAGTCCAGGTTGTGATTTCAGGGTCTTGGGATCGAGTTCCACATCAGGCTCCCTGCTCAGTGGCGAGTCTGCTTCTCCTTCTCCCTCTGCCCTTCTGCTCTGCTTGTGCTCTCCCTCTCACTCTATCTCAAATAAATAAAATCTTTTTTTTTTAATGGTACAGCCACTTTAGAAAACAGTTTTTTTTTTTCTTTTATGGATTTTATTTACTTATTTGACAGAGAGAGATTACAAGTAGGCAGAGAGGCAGGCAGAG
>LNAC01000013.1:829459-954462 GCA_002007465.1 Ailurus styani | reverse complement strand
TTTTTTTTTTGGATATTACTTATTTTTTCAACAGAGACACACCAAGAGACACAAGCAGGGGGAGAAGGAGAGAGAGAAACAGGCTCCCTACTAAGCAGGGAACCCAGTGCAGGGCTGGATCCCAGGACCCGGGGATAATGACCTGAGCTGAAAGCTGACACTTAACGACTGAGCCACCCAGGCACCCTGGTCTTGTGATTCTTAACGAAGTTTTAATTCCTTAAAATATCAACTATAGTGATATATAATCTATGATACATGATATTTGTATGTGAAGTCCTCTCAAGTCTGATATTATCCTATGAATGTTTTTTGTATTCTCATACAAGAAATACTATGATTTTATGTTTTGTGATGTTCAATACTTGATCATATATGCTCAAAAGAATTGTCATGACTTAAGTTCTGAGTTTAGAGTATTTTCTTCCAGGCCAGGTTTGCTTTTGCCTCTGTTATGTGCCTGAGACACTTAAAATTAAGATATAGTTTAATTCTTTGTTTGTGTCTTCATGGACCAAGTAAAATGTTTGAACTCAGGCCCCAAATCCACCTGAAAGCCTGCCTATGGCCACAAATTCACAGAGAAAGTGTTTTTCTCCACTTTACCCAGATCTATTGACCCAAATAAATGTTCTTATTGGCTACTCTAATGAGGAGCCTTTTTATTGCAGTTTTGTTTTGTAGTTTGCTCAATCTCCCTTATCATGATACCTTATTGATGGATTTCATGTTGGCTACGGTCATCTCAATCAATTCACTATGTGCCTAAGCTTTGTAGCTTCCTATGCTGTTATTTGAATAAAAGTTTTAGAATGCGATAGCACTAATATTTCTCCATAAATAGTTGTATTTGCTTCTTTCTTGATCTCTGATGACTTTCTTTCTAATCTTATAAGATTATCTATGAATGTACTCATTATTGAAATATATACTGAACCAGAATTGTAACACATTTGGTGGCCAAAGAATTTCAGCTTACCTAGTCCATCAAAATATCAGAAATTAGTCATCAATATACCTTTCATTAATGTTCTATGGTAGAGATAAAAATTTACATCATGAGTTCCTTATCTTCCAAGATTTTTCCTCTTATCTGCCATATAGTTTGTATTTTTCTGATACTGCATTACTCAGAATTCTGTCTTGCTAGTTCCTATTTATTCATAGCCAGGTCAGTCTGACCCTCCTTCAGACTTTTCAAACACACTATTTTCTTGTGCAAGAAAAATTTTCTTTTTCTCCGGTTCTGACTGATATTCATATGATATTCAGTTTCTCACTTATAATGACAGCAGAGGATCAGAAATGGCAAAAATTAAAAAAAGTGAATGGATCAAAGAAACAAAAAATTGAGGTGAAATGTAAATATTTAATTATAAAGAATAATATCATATTTACTTAATCTCTAAAATTCCCTCTTATTGATATTTTTCGATAATCTCTAGAAATAAATCATATTTTAGAAGAAGCCACTTTGGATATTGCTAATAATTACATTGCACATAAATTACCTTGCTTAAAAAATATTGTGTGTGTCTTGTCAATATGTAGATTGATCTTTTAATAATGCCTTATTTTTTGGATAAGAATATTTATAATTTTTAGTGCATCATTTGATATCTTTTATCATTTTTAGGTGTTTTATTTTTATTATCTTCTTACTACATGTCAAAGTTGTAACTCTTATTTCTGAAAATCAAATCTCAATCTTTCCTTGTATTTTTCCTTACATTGTTTTCTTTTTGTCTGGATGGCTGTCACCTACTTATACACTTACTTTTAGTCTAAATATTATCTCAGTCTCTGATTTCTTTGACTACCTTACATAAATTACACAATCTCCCATGTCATGCTCTATCACAATCCTGTATGTATTTTCTTCATATAATTTATCAGTGTGGAACAGTGCCTGGGACATATTATATGCTAAATAATATGTTTAATAAAGTAAAGAAACAGGATATGTTTTCTCAAATTTCTATGACATTTTCAAATCAGGATAAAGTAGTGATCCTTAGAAAACCTCTTGCCACAAAATACTTTTAAAACTATCCCCCAAAATACTTTTAAAACTATCACTTGAGTAAGTTGGTAGGTAGCATATGACACTGATAGATTTTTAAAACCATGGAAAATAGCATTCGCTAGTGACTACCTAACTGTTAATAATAAATCCTTACATAGAATTCATTTTTATTGTCAGAGCCTAGAAGATTAACTGCTGGTAAGAACTAGAGAGAATAAAAGTAATCAAATGAGGAAGAGCTACTACTTGTTTTATAGACTTTTGTACTTTACAGATGATATAAAAAATTGAGTAAGGCACTATCTAGGATCAGAGTTAAAAGTCAGAAGTGTCACTGATTGATTTCTGAGGACAATCCCATGTCAAAGAATCAGAATTAAGGCAAATTGTCTTCCTAAAATTTGTGAGGTTACCTGAATATTGCTAATTATAATTGATTGAAACAGTTCTTCTAATTCTGTTTTCTTTTAGCCTTCGTAATTTTTAATCACTAATACTATGAAAATAAGCAATCTGATATTTTGTTTTCTCTCTAGATATGTAAAAACAACAATAACCAATTACAGCCTCTTTTTTATTTTTCCTGTGGAGCATATAATAATTAAGCAAAGCAACTGATTTCAAGATTAATTTTTGGACCCAGAAATAAAATGTGTCTGAGTCTCACTTGCTAGGACTGCCTTTCTTTCTGCAAGATATTTGAAATGCTGACACATTAGCATGATTATTTTAAGTATATTTAAATTTGTTTGTTTGAATCAGAAATTAGAGGTAAAAATCCAATGCCTTTTATTTTAATTCATATGAATACTGACTCTTGGGTCATGAAATTTGCACCTTTTTATATGTAAAATGTGAAATGTGAAAGTTCTACTTGAATACTCTAATATTAGAGTGAACACAGGCCATTTGGTGCTTATTGTCTTGTTTTTCAAGTGCAATTTGTAATTTTTATATTATTTATGCAGGAAAACAACCAGAGCTACCAAAGCCAGTATTTAGATAAATCTAGAACGTTTGTTATATAATCAAAATGATTAATACAAATGGCAAAACTCACACGTACAAGTCTTGCATTTTTTGCTTCCTTTTTTTTCTTCATTCATGTAATTTTTCACTCTTTCTCATTAATTTGAATAGACAGTGAAGTAAGAATTTACACAGATTGAGAGAAAATGTTTAGAAATCAATTCCTGTGTTTCAGAGGTATCTATTTCAAAAAAGGGTGAGGAAAATAAAACATAAACTTAAAAGACAACTTTAATTTTTGAGAGGCAATTAAATCAAGTGCAGATTACATAGAATATAGCTAGAAAGTTCTTCAGTGGAAACAAGAACATGAACTATATGCTAGGTTCTGGAAGGCAGATACAGAGTCTCTCTGGAGGAACTCCTGGGAACAGAATACGTGTTCTAGAGCTATGGCTTTCAACAGGAGATAACTTTATCCCAGTGAGACATTTGGCAACGTCTAGCAGTTTGTTTTGTTGTCAAAACTGAGAGAGGTGTTACTAATATTGAGTCTGCAGAAGCCAAGGATGCTTTTAAACATCCCACAAGGCACAGGACAGCCTCCTGCAAAACAAGAATGATTCAGCTCCTGATGCCCATAACATAAAGATTGAAAAAACTTGTTCTAATGATTCTAAATGAATTTGTATTCCATAAATATTAAAATTTGTATGTGAATATCACCACTTTAGGAACATTATTATAACTTTTATTTGGGAATCTCAAAAAAGAAAGTAAATTAACCTTAATAACTTGGGGCTTAATAAAACTAAGGAAAATCATATTATCTTGTTGCTTTCTGTGTTTAATAGTTAAACTCCTCTGGGGTGCCTAGGTGGCTCAGTGTTAAGTGTCTGCCTTCGGCTCAGGTCATGATCCCAGGGTCTTGGGATCGAGCCCCACGTCAGGCTCTCTGCTCAGAGGAAAGCTTGCTTCTCCCTCTGCCACTCCCCCTGCTTGTGTTCCCTCTCTCACTGTGTCTCTCTGTCAAATAAATAAATAAAATCTTTGTAAAAAGTAGTTAAACTCCTCATAAACATTCACAATTTATTTTTATTATTCTTTTTTTAAAGATTTTATTTATTTATTTATTTATTTATTTATTTATTTATTTATTTATTTGACAGAGAGAGAGAGAGCACAAGCAGGGTTGCTGCAGGCAGAGGGAGAGGGAGAAGCAGGCTCCCCACTGAGCAGGGAGCCCAATGTGGAGCTCTGTTCCAGTACCCTGGGATCATGATCTGAGCTGAAGGCAGATGTTGAACCCACTGAGCTACCCAAGAGCCCCTGTATTTATTATTCTTAAAACATTTATTCAGTTTAAACTTAAGTAATAGATAAGAGATATATAGACTGTTCTTTGTTTATCTCATTAGGATGCCTCTGATTCTCTGCTGATAACTATCTTATGTCTTGGTCTCCATGACTCCTGGCTTTAACCTCTAGAAGATTCCTCCTCATTCATTGGAATTAATAGCCAAATATGAAGCTGTTTGAGTGTATGTTTACTTGCTGACCAAACAGCTTTCTGAGACTGCTTTCTGCTGGTACATGGTTGAAAGCAAATAACTGCTTCAGGGACTGGACAAAAGCTTTTATAGAACAGGTTTGTATTTTCTTTGATAATACAATCTCCTCAATTGAATAGTAAGTTCCTACTCTACTCATTTTCTTTCACTTCACTGCGCAAATATCCATAGCCACAGATCCCTTCTGGACATAGATTTTAAGTCTGCTGACTTTTCTCTATTTACTGTTTTCTGTATCTAACCTGTACATTCATCCCTCATTTTAATTATGGTAGCATTAAGGCCATCAAAATTATCCACTTAGACATAAGAGTATCAATTTCTAATAAAGCTTTATCACTGGGCTGGTGCTCAACATCCAGCCAAGAATATCTAATGGTAAGCTGTTTAGGGAGAACCTTAGTAAAGCATCGTTTCTCTTCTTGATTTGGAAACTGGCTCATTTGGCTGCCTCACCCCATTAGTTTAAATTACAAGCCTAGCAAAGATTTTGGCTCTTGGCAGAACTCTATCCTCTTCAATCACTCCTTGCATACGGGATCTTTTCTAACCTCTCTATTTCAATAGTAACAATGTGGAAACGTAAAACACCAGAACACACAAATATACTAATGATATGAATTTTTCTACCGTTACCCTCAAAATTATAGACTTAATAGATATATGATACATTTTTGAAGTTGTCATAGAATATCACTAAATGATTTGTCATGGTATAACAAGGAACACCTGTTTTCCAGCCTGAAATGTTTGTTTCATTGTTAGCTATAGCTTTAGTGCTAAGTTATGCCATTTTGTTTAGTTTTTTTCTGGAGGCAGTACTCCATCATCAGGTAGCAATTCATCTATTAATTAAGGTACATTCTATATTTCTTAATAATGAGGCCTAAATCCCAAATGGCTCCAATAAGATTGAATCTTATTTATCTCTCTCCTAGCAGTCTAGATGTGGTCCAAAGTCAAGGGCAGAGAGCTACCTCTAGTCCACGAAGTTAAATGGGTTTAGTTTCCTTTCTTAGTACCTTCTATCATGCATCCTCATTTCTGAGGCTTTAGCTATCATTCACATTTTTGACCTTCTCAAATCAACACATTACCGCTCTACCAGATGAAAGCTAAAAAAATGAAAGACAAGAAATTTTTAAGTATAAAATAAAAATTTAAAAAATCACACAACCATTTCACTCTTACCCTGATGTTCAAAACTTAGTCATGTGGACACAGCTAAATCTAAGAAATAATAAAAAATCTAGAGAAGGCCATTCCACAAGCTAAATATTAAAGATGCTATTGCATAGAGAAAGATAGGCGGAATGGATATTAAAGGGCAAGTAGCAATCTGCTAATCCTTATTTCTAAATAGATTAGTGGGAGGGGGATGAAAGGAAAGTATAGACATGTTTGGTGTTTAATCACTAGTCTGTCATCAGGCCTATTTATTTATTTACTTATTTATTAAAGATTTTATTAAATTTAGAGAGGAAGAGCATGAGCAGGTGGGGTAGAGAGAGAAAGAGCATCCCAAGCAGACTCCCTGCTGAGCGTGGAACCCCACACAGGGGCCAGTCTCAGGACACTGAGATCATGACCAGAGCTGAAACCAAGAGTCAGACATTCAACAAACTGAGCCACCCAGGCCCCCTGTCGGACCCGTTTTATATGGTGGTGTGACAAAACCAAACTGCCAACTGATTGTAATATGATGATTATATTTTGGTAAAATTATCAAACAAAATAATTTTATTTACATAAAAACTTATGGAAAAATATATGTCAATAATATTAGGAAGGGAGATGCATACTGGAGTGAGGTGGAAGATGAGAAGGCATGATTAGCTTGGCATTTGTACATGTTTTACTATATTGTTTCATATGTTACAATAACTATAACTGTTTATTTTGAAAACGAAAAACAACAACAACAAAAAGCCAGCAAACCAAGAAGGTTTTGAGAGAATCTTACCGTAAAATACTTTAAATTTTAAAATTTAGTAATTAGATCTCGATATTCAAATAATTGACTATGCTATTCTTCATTCAACAAATAATTAATAAGCACTTATTTTATGCAAGAGACTCTATTGAAAGCTGAAGATATAATCATGAATAACCTAGAAATTATCCTTGACCTTACAAAGTCTACACTTTAATGTAATGTACAGAGGAATAAACAAGAATTTAAACTTAGTGTTATCCATTCTCTGATAAGTGAAGTACTGTGCAATATGCTATGTGAGCTCTTGAAAGACACTTAACTGAGAATTGAGTGATAGAAGATATGTCCCACATAAGTAGCACTATGGTGTGAGAACTGAAAGATCTGCAAGAATTATCTGAGGGAAGAAGAAAAGAAGAATATTATTCAGAAAATAATCGTATTCGGGCGCCTGGGTGGCTCAGTGGGTTAAAGCCTCTGCTTTCGGCTCAGGTCATGATCCCAGGGTCCTGGGATCGAGGCTCACATCGGGCTCTCTGCTCAGTGGGGAGCCTGCTTCCTCCTCTCTCCTCTCTCTCTGCCTGCCTCTCTGCCTACTTGTAATCTCTCTCTCTGTGTCAAATGAATAAATAAAAAAATCTTAAAAAAAAAAGAAAATAATCAGTATTCATTAAAACCAGAGTGAGTGACACCTGCCTAAGAAAGATACAACAATGAGAAATGTGTCTGAGTCTAGGTCAGAATATTCTAAAAACTCAAGTTTTATTTTTTTCAGAAAATAAATTTTATTTCATTACAAAGGCAGCTTTAAAACCTCAAAGAACAGTTCCAGGAAGATAGCTTTTCAAACGTAAATTCCTTTTCTCCCTTAAATTGTCTCTGCGTAACAGCATATAGAAAATAAACCAAAGAAGAAGCATGGGATTGTGAATTTTCAGGGATCTTCAGAAGAGAAGAAAGACAAATGTGAGATCGGCACAAGCTGCAGAAAAGAAATTTTGCCACTTGAACATGGGGCCACTTGAAAATGGATTTTATGGCCTTGAGAGGACTAAGAATGTAAATTAAAATGAGCGACCTCAGAAAGTGGCTTCTCCTTCTTGCATGCTGCCTGTAGTTCCTGGAAGGTTTAAACAATTTCTCTCCCCCCACTGTAGTAATGGCCACTGGAGCTAAAATATTTTTAGTTCCTTTACCTTTAGCAGAGGATGGTTTCTCCAAGAGGTAGAGGATAGGGAACTGGGGCTCCAGAGCTCTGAGTTTTAGCAGAGGAATGAAAATTATATTCTTTTTTAAAATTTCTTAATTGGTTTCAGAAAATCAAAAAGTCCAGTGTCTTTCATCTGCAAGCTTTCTTTTCACAGAGAGACCCCCTAAAGGCTGACTATACATTCTAAAGAAAGACAAAAGAGATTGTATTCTATTTGAGGACACTTAGTGACTGGAAGAAAGGAAATAAATATTTCATAATTAGAACATAATTATGTGAGACACAATCGAAATAGTTATCCACTTAAAATAGAGTTTTTTTAAACCACACATGATCTGTAGAAGTGATTCAATTAAAGCATAAAAAGTCTTTCCAAATTTTTGTTTTTAAAAGTAAGCATTTTCAACAATAGGAAATGCAAAAATACATATCATTAATGCTGAAGAATAAATGAATGTAGATGCATATTGATTTAACATGATAAAGAGCACAAACGTTCTACAACTTTTTATATCCATTCAGATTTTTTTCGATCTTTTCCCCTTTCTTATCCTCCCAACTAATCATTTTAAGACAAAAATACTTTCACTTTCCCTTACCAAAACCCTCCAAAAAAGCAAAATAAGAAAAAACATGTCCTCCAATCCTTTCCATATTCAAAAACACATGCTATTTTCTGTATCTACTTTTCATACATAGTTGTTTTCTTTTGCCCTTATTATTTCAAAGTCATTTTATTTACATATATTGATTAGAATCCTTAATTCTTAGGATCCTTTTTTCCTAGTGAAAATTGGTAAGTAAGCATTGTAGACTTTGTTACACTAGCATTCTGTGGATTAGTTGTCTTTAAGCCAATTAAATAGAGAATTTTAAAAATTAATTTTGGCAATATTATCCAGAAGTAGAACAAATGTCACACATTTAAAACATACATACATAGACATGTACAAACATACAGACAGATACAAACACCTTTGGTTTTAATATTTTACCTGTGAGACAGGTAAGAAAATGCAAGTGTCACTAGCATATAAAAGAACAGTTGGATCTAAATTGTGTCTCTGGGTCACGGAATAAGTTGCTTACACCCTCAGATGGCTTAAACCTTTTACTAATATTTGTGTCAAAGATTTAAAAAAAACCTCATTTTCCTGGTTTCCAAATAGTCTTTTCATGTTTTTTTTTTTTTCTCCATCTGATAGGAGTATCTCTCTGACGTTTGTATTTCAAAGGGATGGTCCTCAGTTCTTAGAGTTTTTCCTTGACTGTTTAAGTCATTAACTGGTAATGGTTTACCAGATCCTCCCTTGGAGTCCCATCATCCCTGGGTGGGCTCATATGAGCTTCTTCCTTTGAGGGTGGATATTCAGACTTTGAGGTGGAAGTGGAAGGATTTGATGAGACATTCAAGGACAATCTTTTTTCCAGTTTCCCAGTTGATTACAAAGAAGACACCAATTGCTGGATCATTGTTTTGATGACGGTCCCCCAGAAGGGTGAAAGGGAGGGCCTAGATGTGTTAGTATTCTGGCCTTAAAGCTGGTGCAGTTGTTAGTTGTCCACTATCTTTGTGGACTTTTGTTTACAGTTTGTACTCATTGTGGCTTTGGCTTTTGAGATTCCATTAGCAAGAGATTTACTCTATTATGAGATCTACTGCTTCACTAGAAAATTTCTTTATTGTGATGGATGCCTTAATAACTTTTAATAGTCTGACTTGTGCTTACTTTGATTTTGATTTTGACAGTCAAAACAGTCTGAATTTCTCATCTTAGTGTATCTCCCCAAGTGCCTCAATAGTTAATGCTGGGAACTTACCTTGAGACTTTGTGACCCCTAACATCTGCCATTTGTTGCAGAATCCTAACATAAGTACCCCCAGAACCTTTCTGTAAACAATTTGTGTACATGTGTGGATGTGTGTATATTTTACATGGATATATATATATATGTGTGTGTGTGTGTGTATATATATATATATATATAATAAAATATTTTTATGAGCTGCATGAAAGAGAACAGAGCTTAGATCTGAGTGACTTGTCCATGGCCTCGCCTATGTGTCTTTGTCCCATAGGATGTTAGCAGTCAGCTTAGGATCCCATTTGTCTTCACCAAAAACTGTTAAAGATTGATTAAGAAATAGTTATGTGATATAAACAAACCTTATTTAACATTTCATGAAGTGAAATGTCTCTATTCAGAGAAATGTAAAATGGGACAGAAGACAGGAAATTTTTATAGGATAAAAAATAAAAAGGAAAACAAAAAATATCTGATTGGCTGGAGCTACATAGTTAACCTTGTTTGGGGTCAGAAGACAGAGAGCTGGTTTGGCATTTGGAGACTGGCTGACTGGATATACTGTGTTTCTGGTCAAGTGGAACATTTACAAGGACACAAAAGTTATTTAAGATTTGATTTGCTGACACTGCACCCTGGGCAGGAGCAGATCCATCTTAGGCTTAGAAATTCATTTTAATACCAGCCTGGAAATTTGATTTTTTTAAAACAGTAAGTGAATTGCCTAGAAAAATACTACAATCTTATATTTAGAGTTGCCTAATAGCCATTTGAATAATATCTTTTCATTGAAAGAGTAACTGGATTTTATTTCCTATGATGCTGGAAGATGTTTTTTAAAGGACTTTGTTTATATTTAAAATATTTTTCTCTTTTATTTGCATTTCAAATTCATGCAAAAGTCCTATCTTCAGTGTAATACAGGCCATAAAATGGCAAACAGCTTAAATAGTAATACGATGTAGGAGTTTTTAAAGACATTACCACAGCAGTGTTGGCTATGTTGCCAAAGAGGTCGAATACCCTTTGACTTCTACAAGTACTGTTTGTTGTTTTCATTTACTTCCTGAAGCACTGATAGCTATCCAACTGGCATCACTCTTGCTCTCAGACTTTTTAAAATATCTCTCTAAAACATTTCCAAAGCAACCATGAGCCCAAACCAGCTACAAAATAACAGTGCAATATGATACCAATGTGGATTATATTAATTCTTTTTAAAGCCCCATGTGATGGACTAGGATAATAGAGCATAATAAGAGCAGAAGTTCAGGTCCTAATAGTGTGTCACACAATAGGTAAAATAGCATATCATTGTAACAAATGTAATTGTTTCAATCGTTCATCACTAAAAAATTTAGTTTGTAAACTTACTCCCTCTCTTTTTTAAGTGTTACTTTTTCTAAAAAAGATTTATGTATTTGAGAGACAGAGAGAGAGAGAGGGAAAGAGAGTGCACACATGGGTGGGGAGGGACAGAAGGAGAGAGAATCTTAAGCATACTGCACTGAAGCCTAACACTGGGCTCCAATTTACCACCCAGAGATCAGGACCTGAGCCAAAACCAAGAGCTGGATGCTTAACCAAGTGCACTCCCCAGGTGCCCCCCCTTTTAAAGATTTAGTTATTTAATTTACTCTCTCTTATTATTAGATCGGGGCAATTAAAATTCTGGATAGGTTTGTCAGAGTCAAGTGAATAAAACCCATGATAGGCAAAATTAGATATATGCTGAGATCTAAATAAATGGAAGTCAATCTTCCAAGCCAAAAGGAAACAAATTTTAATTTATACTTGCATGGCATGCTTTACTGAACAGATCTGTTGGATCAATTCAGTTGTTCATTTTTGTTTAAATGCAAAAAGAAAATAAACTTTATTTTTCATTAAACACTTTTTAAAAAGATTTATTTACTTATTTGAGAGAAAGAGAGAGAATGAACTGGGAAAGAGGCAGAGGGAGAGGGAGAGAATGCTCAAGCAAACTCCCTGCTGAGTGCAGACTCTTGCACAGGGCTCTAACACTGAACCCTGATATCATGACCTCATGAGCCAAAATCAAGAGTCAGACACTTAACCGAATGACCCACCCGGGGGCCCCTAAATAGTTTTTACTTAGAAAGACAATTATAGTATGATCTCTCTGATATGAGGAATTTGAGAGACAGGGCGGGGGTTCGTGGGGAGTAGGGAGGAAAAAAATTAAACAAAATGGGACCAGGGAGGGAGACAAACCATAAAAGATTCTTAATCTCAGGAAACAAACTGAGGGTTGCTGAGGGGTGGGGGGAGGGATAGGGTGGCCGGTTTATGGAAATTGGGGAGTGTATGTGTTATCACGAGTGCTGTGAATTGTGTAAGGCTGATGATTCACAGACCTGTACCCCTGAAGCAAATAATACATTATATGTTAAAAAAATAATAAGTCATTGCAATTATTTATTTATTTATTTATTTCTAGTTAACATATCGTGTAATGATAGTTTCAAGTGTACAATATAGTGATTCAGCACTTCCATACAATACCTATTGCTCATCACAAATGTACTCCTCAGTCCCCATCACCTATTTAACCCAACCCCCTCCCCACCTGCTGTCTGCTAACCATCAGTTTGTTCTCTAAATTTAAGAGTCTGTTTCTTGGTTTGCCTTTTTTCCCTTTGCTCATTTCTTGTGTTTCTTAAATTCCACATGTGAGTAAAATCATAGTGTTTGTTATTCTTGAACTGACTTATTTTACTTGTCATTATACTCTCTAGCTCCAACCATGTCATTGCAAATGGCAAGATTTCATTCTTTTTTTATGACTAATATTCCTCTGTATGTGTGTGTGTGTGTATATACATATATACACACCACATTTTCACATTGTCTTATCCATCCATCAGTCAATGGACATTTAGGCTGTTTGCATAATTTGTCTATTATAGATAATGTTGCTATAAACTCTGGTATGCATATATCCAATTAAATTCATATTTTTGTATTCTTTGGGTAAATATTAGGGAAATTGCTGAGTCATAGGATAATTCTATTTTTAACTTTGTGAGGAACTTCCAGATTATTTTCCAGAGTGGCTGCACCACTTTTTATTCCCACCGACAGTATAAAAGGGTTCCCCACATCCTCCCCAACATCTGCTGTTTCCTGGGTTGTTAATTTTAGTCATTCTGACAGGTGGGAGGTGGTATCTCACTGTGGTTTTGATTCATATTTCCCTGATGATGAGTGATGTTGAGCATCTTTTCATGTTTCTGTTAGCCATCTGGATGTCTTTTTTGGTAAAAAAAAATGTCTATTAATGTTTTCTGCCCACTTCTTAACTGGATTATCTGTTTTTCAGGTGTTGAGTTTGATAAATTTTTTTAAAGATTTTATTTATTTATCTGACACAGAGAGAGAGAGAGAGATCACAAGTAGGCAGAGAGACAGGCAGAGAGAGAGAGGAGGAAGTAGGCTTCCCACTGAGCAGGGACCCCGATATGGGGCACCATCCCAGGACGCTGACATCATGACCTGAGCCAAAGGCAGAGGCATTAACCCACTGAGCCACCCAGGCGCCCTTGAGTTTGATCCATTCTTTATAGATTTTAGATACTAACCCTTTATCAGATATGCCATTTGCACATATTCCCTATTCCATAGGCTGCCTTTTAGTTTTAGTGATTGTTTCCCTCACCGTGCAGAAGATTTTTATTTTGATGAAGTCCCAATAGTTTATTTTTCCTTTTGATTCCCTTTCCTTGGGAGACATACGTAGTAAGAAGTTGCTATGTTTGATGAAAAGAGGTTACTGCCTCTCTTCTCCTCTAATGATTTCATGTCTCACATTTAGGTCTTTAATCCATTTTGAATTTATTTTTGTGTTTGATAAAAGAAAGTGGCCCAGTTCCATTCTTTTGCATGTTGCTCTCCAGTTTTCCCCACACATTTGTTGAAGAGACTCTTTTTCTTTCATTGGATTTTCTTTCATGCTTCCTTTCCTAGTTCCTTTAGATGTAAGATTAGGTTATTTTTTTTTTAAGATTTTATTTTTTTATTTGGCAGAGAGAGAGGGGAAAGCAGGCTCCCTGTCGAGCAGGGACCCTGATGTAGGGCTCGATCCCAGGACCCTGAGATCATGACCTTAGCCGAAGGCCATCCAGGCGCCCCAGGTTAGGTTATTACATGAGATTTTTCTTGCTTCCTGTGGCAGGACTGTATTGCTACATACATCCTTCTTAGGACCACTTTTGCTGTATCACAAGGGTTTTGGACTGTCCTGTTTATCTTTTCATTTGTTTCTGTGTAATTTTTAATTTTTTTCTTTGATTTCCTGGTTATCTCATTCATTGTTTAGTAGCATGTTGTTTGACCTCCATGTTTTTGTGTTTTTTCCAGATGTTTTTCTTGTAATTGACTTTTAGTTTCATAATATTGTGGTCAGAAAAGGTGCATGGTATGATTTCAGTCCTTTTGTATTCAGCCTGTTTTGTGACCTAATATGTGCTCTGTTCTGGAGAATGTTTCACATGCACTTGAAAAGAATGTGTATTCTGCAGTTTTAGGATAGAATGCTCTGAATGTATCTGTTAAGTCCATCTGGTCTAGTGTGTCATTCAAAGCCATTGTTTCCTTACTGATTTTCTGTTTAGATGATCTGTCCATTGATGTAAGTGGGGTGTTAAAGCCTCTGACTATTATTGTGTTATTACCAATTAATTCCTTTATGCTTTGTTAGCAATTGTTTTATATATTTAGGTGCATCCATGTTGGGTGCATAAATATTTACAATTGTATCTTCTTGATGTGTTGCTTCTTCTAGGACTCCTATAATACAATGTTATTACATGTGATGGGGTCATTGAGTTCCCCAAGTCTATTCTCATGTTGCATAATTCTTTCTCGCTTTAGTTCAGCTTCATTAATTTTCATTATTTTGCCTTCTAATTTAGTTATTCATCCCCCTGCTTCTTGCATCCTGCAGTTCATTGCATCACACCTATTTCCAATCTCATTGATGGCATTCTTCATCTCTGAATGATCCTTTTTTAACTATTTTATATCTGTGGTAAGGGTCTCACTGATACCCTCTATTATTTTCTCAAGCCAAGTGCGTGTTCTTACTATCATTGCTTTAAATTCTTCATCAGGCATGTTACTTACAACTTTTTTGGCTTAGGTCTCTGGCCATGGCCTTATCTTGTTGTTTCATTTGAAATAAATTCCCCTGTTTTGGTATTTTGTCTAAGTCTGTGCCTTCTTCTCTGTGTCGGAAAATCCAGTTATGTCTCCTGCTCCTGAAAGTAATGGCTTTATGAGGAAGGTGTCATGTACTGCCCAGGGCCCGGTGTGTCAGTGAGTGCCTCTGGTGTGTGCTGTGTGCACTCTGCTGTTGTGTTTTGGCTTCTCTATCCTTTAGGACAGTTGTCTGCAGTCTCTCCTTGCCTGCTGTGGGCAGTGCTTGGTCCACAAGGCATGCTCTGGTCTGCTAAATGAAATGAAACCTGACACCACTTCCACAAGAACTGAGGCCCTGCAGAACTCTGGTTGGGACATGTGGTGTGGACAGGGATTTGTGCTGGTCATCTGGGGGAGGGGCCCACCATCCTGGGTACTTGGCAGAGGCAAACTTGACTGAGAGACACAGTCCCACCAGAGTGCAGATGGGTGGGGTTTGGTATAAGCAAGTTAGATAGCCAGTGTTAGAGGTGTGCTGCTGTCTGCAGGTGGCTCTGTGGTTATGCCAGGGGGCAGGGAAGGGAAATGGCACCAGCCAGCTCCTGTGAACGTTGCCTCTCAGGGAAGCACTCTGTGAAGAGGGAATATTCTTCTCCCTCTGGGTCTCGACATTTTTCAGATTACTGTTTCCATGCTGTCTGCCCCCAGATTGTCTGCCTGACTGCTCTCCAAGAGCATCACTGTCCTCCAGGCTGTATCCCAGCCAAGCCTGCTAACCCATATGTATGTATGTATGTATTTTTTAACTAGGTTCCACACCCAGTGTGAGCCTTGAACTCATTACCCTGAGATCAAGAGTTGCACGCTCTTCCAACTGAGTCATCCCGGCACCCCAAGTCTGCTGACTTCTAAAACTCCAGATTTGAGCGATGTAGGGTGAACGGCTGCATGTGCTGGTCTTCTGAGGGAGGGGCCTGCTATGCTGGGATTGAGGCAAACTTGACTGAGAAGGACAGTCCTGCCAGAGCACAGGGTGTGGGGCTTGGTGTTAGCAAGTTAGGCAGCCAGTGTCAGTGGGGCACTCTTCCTGCAGGGGCTCTGTGTTTGCAATTAAATAATTTCTGAATGTATTGTATTTTAAACATTATTCTTGACAAGCATTTTTGTGCATGCTAATAATGTGAGCAGAATGTCTTTTCTCTTTTATCCACTTTGACCTTTTACGTTCTTCAAGACCTGTTCTTCCAGGCCTGTTTGGATATCACCTCTATGAAATCCTCCATGTTTCTCCGGAGACATAGAGTTGACATCAGTACTTCTCCAATTAGACTGTAAGCAACCAGATGACAATAGCTGAGTTTTATTACATCTTCGTAGAAGCTAGGAACCCCCAGTGCTTATTATAAGAAATGGCACATCAATATTACTTTTCCCTTTTAAATTTAATAATGTCTTCAATTTACATGTGAAAAAATAATATAGATCACCCTAAATCATTGTTCTTTTTTTATGAATTGTTTAAATATTTATGTACTATTCCAGAGAGTGAAAAGTGCTAGGGAGGAAAATTAATTTAGCCTAGATGCAAACACATGATTAACATTTATTAACCTTAATGCAAACATCCTATTAACATATCAGGGAAGAGCAAGGAGGTCAGTATGGCGGAGCAGAACCTAGAGATGTATGAAGGAATGGGGAAGAAATGATGAGGTCAGAAAGAAAGCAGATGATTCAATTATGTCTTCCTATCAACCATACTAGGACTTTGCTTTGTGTCATGGTAAATGTGGGACACTTTTATAAGTTTTGGAGTAACATGAATCTGACATACATTCAAAGGAACAATATGGCTAACTCTGTGAAAAATAGAATTAGAATGTAAGAACAGAAACCTGGAGATAATTAGGAGACAGCTGAATGGTCTTGGCAAGAGATAATAGGCCTTGACTAGAGTAGAAGAAGCACAGTAGTGAGCAGTGGCTAGATTCTAGATTTAATTTTAAGGGTAGTGGAAATAGGAGGTAAGGTCTGTATTAGTTTTCTAGACTGCCATAACAAGAACCACAGAAACAAAATATACTTATCTTCTCACATTTCTGGAGTCTAGAAGTCCCAGATCAAGGTGTTACCTCTGATGGCTGCCGGGGAAGGATCCATTCCAGGTCTCTTTTTGTGTGTATACGGCCATCTTCTCCCTATGTTTGTTCACATTCTCTTCACATTATGCTCATGTGCCTGTCTCCAAATTTTCCCTTTTTATTAAGATAACAGTCATATTGAATTAAAGTCCACCCTAATGACCTCATTTTAACTTTGTTACTCCTCTAAAGACCCTATTTCCAAATAAGGACACATTCTGAGATAATGAGGGTCAGGGCTTTAACATACAAATTTCAGGGAAAGACAATTCAACTCGTAATAGGGTCTATGAGAGCAATATGATTTTAACTCAAGATTTTGATATATACAACCAGAGGAAAAAGCTAGTGGTTGCCTCCAGTGCTCTTTACCTTCATTCATTCGATATTCAATGAATACTAAACAAATGGTTTGTTCTTTGAACACTGTTTTTTTTAAGAATTTGTTTATTTATTTGAGAGTCAGAGAGAGAGAGAGAAGAGCAAGAGAGAGAGAGAGAGCATGAATGGGGGGTGGAGGGAAAGAGGGAGGGAGCCAAACAGGGAGCAATGTGGGACTCCATCCTAGGACACTGAGATCATGACCAGAGCTGAAGGCAGACACTTAACTTACTGAGCCACACAGATGCACCCAGTAAACACTGTTCTAAGAACAATAGAGAAGGTACCGAAAGAATCATCCCACATGAATTCAACATTTTAATGGAACATTTCTTGGACATATAATTTCCTTTCTCTGAGTGACCTGAAATTCCTTTAGTACTCCACATAAAATATTTCCTAAATATTCATGAGAACTGGGGGGTAAAATCAGTATTTCCTCTCTGGGATGACGGCTCACAACAACTTGACTTTTGAGTTTGGACAGGTCATTTGTCTCTTTGAGCTTCTGTTTTCTCCTATGTAAATGGAGGAGATACATTCATCTCACAAGATGATAGTCAGGATTAAATAAAATATTATATGCCAAACTGATATTCAGAATGTGTAAAGTTGTAAAACTCTTGGTGATGGACACCATCATGACATCTGATCTTAATCTTGTTGGCCAGCTAAATGACATGAGTAAATTCTCAGACCAGTCTGAGGATGAATTACGTCTGTGCCTTCTTCAATAAAAGATTTAATGTAAGAAATCAGAAAGTACTTTTTCACATTTGAGTTTGAGGTGCTAATAGTTAGGGGATAGAAAGGGATAGAGCTAAACATTTTTTGTACCCTAAGATCCTGGCACAGAGATAGCATAAACTTTATTATACTCAAAATTACTTGTAAATGTAGCATAGGGGTTGGTGCCTCATTCATGTTCATATCCACACTTTGTGCCTAGCTCAACACCTACCAGAAATCAAATATATAAAAATCTTGGGAAATTAAACATTTAAGATATTGCTAGGACAATAAAAATGAAGAACAGGGTCTAACTGTATGCCACACTTATTCTCCCTGGCAAAGGATCGCATGGCAACTAGAAGATGAAAGAATAAGCTATACTAGGATCACCACAGGAGGTTTTGTGAGATGAATAGGGTACTGAGATGTTCTCTTATTCATGCAGCAAATACTGAGTGATGACACTGCACCCCACCAGGGTTGTAAATGTAAGAAATATGTAATTTGAATACGTAATTAGCTCATATTCTGGTCTCAGAGAAAAATATATAGTAATATAAATAGCCCTTATTGACCCTTCAATATGTGCCAGGCATTGTTCTAAGTAATTTACATGGGTTAATTTATTGAACTTTATGAGAATTGGAGGCAGGTACTAAGAGATCAGGAAACGTGCTAAGGTCGCATAGCTAGTAAGTGGTGGAGTTGAGGTAGATAGTTGGCTCCAAATCCTGCACTTTTAACAAAAAGCCAGGCCTTTTTGTTAAAGCAGTTATAATCTAGTGTGGTAAATAAAATAATGAGACAAGATGGGATCGGGAAGGAGACAAACCATAAGAGACTCTTAATCTAACGAAACAAACTGAGGGTTACTGGGGGGTGAGGGGGAGGGACAGGGTGGCTGGGTTATGGACATTGGGGAGGGTTTGTGCTATGGTGAGTGCTGTGAAAGGTGTAAGCTTGATGACTCACAGACCTGTACCCCTGGGGCAAATAATAATAAAAAAAATTAAAAAAGAAACAAGAAAATAAAAAATAAATAATTTTTTTATTCTATGTCAATTTTGGGCACAGGGAGGGGAATAAACCTAGAAGGACTAAGACAACAGCAGAGAAGACCACAGAAAGAAATTGACAGAAGTGGGAAAACTCTAATGGATAAGTGAGAATTTGTTAGGAGATCTAAAAAATGTTTTGGTGAGGAAATCTGAGAAACACATGATTTCTTTCACATAAGCCTCTTAAAGTTCGGGATTTGAGGCACCAGTATGGTAGAGTGTTAATGGCTACACAGATGTTGTAGCTGTAGTGGGACTACTCCTTGAGTTTGGGTAAGCCTTGTGACCTACTTGGATCCCAAAGATGGCAGGATGGCATTGCTTGAGACCCAAACCTGAGCAAAAGAGATAAGCAACTTCCACTTGTGCCCTCTTAAAGGCCTGCTGACAAGTGAATAAGTCTGTGCTAGAAAATGAAAGACCACACAGAGAGCTCTTCCAGTTGAGACAAACACAAAGAAGGCCAATAACACAGGAATCAGAAATGAACTGTCACAACAGAGTTCAACCTAAACTTCTGAGCTCAGAATTACGAGCAAATAAATGCTTGCCATTTTAAGTAACTAGGTTTTACACTGCCTTGTGACATAGCAAGAAGCTAAGTTATTCAACCAAGTTTTACTGTAAATTGCAATTAAGCAAAATGTAAAAACATATAGATTGTTTGAAAGTTTTGTGTAGTAAATGGTTTGATGCACGCATTTAAACCACTGCAGATAGCTGGACAGAGGTCTGGGGTTTTATTCTTTACAGTGGGTAAAACAGAATATCTCTGAATCAGCGGATAGAAGGTACAAAGACACAGGGACCATACTAAAATATGATTATTAAGTGAAAGGTGATATAGTGAATTTAAGAATTTGAAGAATTTTTATGCATTTGTCTCTCAACCGGCAGCCAGACTTTGACACTTGAGCAAGAATACTGGAACATTCACTGGAGAATGTGGTCAATTCAAGAGAAAAATCCTAAAAATATCTCTATTATTATAGGTAGGTATAATTACTATTGAACAAATAATAATCCCCTTATCACTACCACTCCATAAATACAATCACCATTCCTGGGATCTATGAGAGGAGCATACTTTCCCATCCCTCAGAGGCTGAATTTGCCAAGTGATTGATTTCATGATTGTATGCAACTGAGATATTTTGGCTGTCTGCCATGTAGCAATAACTGACAAATATGATGTGTTCTGTGAAGATGGGGCCCAGGCCACATCATCCTAGAATAACATTTTTGAAAAGGTAGCAGTATAAACCCTGGGTGTCAGCTGTTTTGAAGAAAGTCGCAGGGACTAAGAAGGACACTCTTTAAGAAATGCTGCATCTCCAAATTTCTTGATGTCACAAAATATGTCATTGCTTGGAAAAATTTGGATATTAAAAATGCTGAATCAGAAAAGTGAAATATCTTTCTGAATATGAAAAAGTCTTAGGAATGCTTTAACTAGTTTTTTTATTTTCTTATTAACATATGCACAAAAATAAATAAATGATTAAAATATATCTAAATATGTATATAAGGCTCTTTTTAAGTATAAAATGAAATGTTTAAGTAATGGGAAAGTAATAGGTCATAGTTTAAGTCTAAGCTCTTTTTGTCTCAGTACTATCTAAACTAATAGAATTTCTTATAATTAATGATCTCTTAAACTTAATAAAATTAGGTGAATGTCAGATTATGATAAGTGCTATTAAGAAAAATACAATTAGGCAAGGCAGTTAAGAAAGCAAAGGATATAAATTACTCTTTTGTACAGAGTGATGTGAAAATACTTCTCTGATACTATGGTTTTTGAGCAGTGAATTCAGAGGTTTAAAAGAAAATTATTTCAGGTAGATAGATCAACAACTTTTGAGGGACGATTGTGAAGGGCCTGTTGGATTCAAATTAATGAAGCTTTGAATAAAATAATTACAGGGAAATGTTATAAGAGATGAGGTCAGAAAATTAGTGGGGATAGAGTTATTCAGTAATTTGTGGGCAGTTGTTAATCCTCTAGTATAATTAAAATGGCAAATCTGTGGAGAGCTTGAGTCAGAGTGGCCTGATTGTACTCACATTTTTTTTCTTTTATTATGCTATGTTAGTCACCATACAGTACATCATTAGATTTGATATAGTGTTCCAAGATTTATTGTTTAAGTATAACATCAGTGCTTCATGCGATATGTGCCCTCTTTAATACCCACCACCAGGCTCACCCATCCGCCCACCCCTCCCCTTTAAAACCCTGTTTGTTTCTCAGAGTTCACAGTCCCTCATGGTTCATCTCCCCCTCTGATTTCCCCCCCTTCACTTTTCCTTTCCTTCTCCTAATGTCCTCCATGTTATTCTTTATGTTCCACAAGTTAGTGAAACCATATGAGAATTGACTTTCTCTGCTTCACTTATTTCACTCAGCATAATCTCCTCCAGTCCCATCCATGTTAATGCAAAAGTTGGGTATTCGTCCTTTCTGATGGTTGAGTAATATTCCATTGCATATATGGACTCACATTTTAAAGAGATCTCTCTGGATACTTTGTCAAGGATAGGCTCTAGGAGAGCGAGGTCATAAAGACCAGATGGGAGGCAACCATGGTATTCTAAGCAAGAGACCAAGATGGCTGGGATCAGATAAATAACAGGTTGGAAAGTGACTACATTTCAAAACTGAAATGAAAAACTTCACTGAAAATTGTAGATAGGATATGTTAGAAAGAGAATAAATAAGTAAAGCTCCAAGATTTTGGCCAAACAACTGGACCAAGGTAAGTTGCCACTTACTGAAATTGAGAAGACTTCATGAAGGACATATTGGGAGGTGGGAAATCAAGAGTTCAGTTTCTCACTTTCTTAATTATGAGATGCAACGAGTTCCCTGAAATTTATCATATTATTTTCTATATTTGAGGACTGGAAACTTAAGATTTAAACCTTTTAACAAGTTACACAAAGTTGGTTTGTGAGAGTCTTACTCTCATAAACAGACATAGACTATAGAAACACATAGGCATACACACATATACATACACACATACACACAGAGATATTGAGGTCAAAATAAAATATTATATTCTAAATTTAGATGGACATACAATTATCAAGTTACTAGCTTGGGTGAGAGTGCTTTATTCAGGCACTGAGAGACCACCGTTTTTCAGAATCTCTCAATTTTCTGGATGCTAAATGTAGCAGATGGTCTTATAACTTGGCTGCACAGTGAGATGATGTGTTCAAATGATGGGCTGGCATAGTGTGTGAGAACAGAATGCAAAACAAAAGGAAATGCCTGGCCTGCTTATTCATGACCAAGTTCTCTGGAGAAAATAAGTGCACAGAATTATAGGCTCCCATCTCTGCCTATGGCACATTTCTCTGTCCAGTTGCTCAATCTGGTCAAAACCAGCCAAATTTCTAAACATAAATGAATCACCTAATTTCTCTTTTTACATGACAGAAAACTGTTTACCAAGTCTTCTTGCATTGGGATTCCACCTTAAAGATGAAATGGTTGACTCATGACTGCTGACAACTCTTAGAACAACTAAACTTCCATGTGACATAATTTTATCTGAATTACTTAATGATAATAATAATAATAATAATAAAGTTCAGTTAAGACTGAATCCAAAAATTACCAGAACATTCCAAATGGGATATGATTTTATCCATATTCATCCTTTCTTTTTAAATTCAGTAATTGTGGGCGCCTGGGTGGCTCAGTGGGTTAAAGCCTCTGCCTTCAGCTCAGGTCATGATCTCAGGGTCCTGGGATCGAGGCCCATATCGGGCCCCTTCCTCCTCTCTCTCCGCCTGCCTCTCTGCTTACTTGTGATCTGATCTCTCTCTCTGTGTCAAGTAAATAAATAAAATCTTTAAAATAAATAAATAAATAAATAAATAAATAAATAAATAAATAAATAAATTCAGTAATTGTATTTGTATATAAATTTCAGGATAGGAATTATAGTATCTGTAAGTGTTCAAATAAGCATATTTGTTTTTATTTATTTATTTGAGAGAGAGAGAGGGAAAGAAAGAGCAAGGGAAAAGGTACAAGGAAAAGGAGAGAATCTCAAGCAGACTCCCGGCTGAGTGGGGAGCCTGACCCAGTGCTTGATCTCAAGATCCTGAGTTCAGGACCTGAGCCAAAACCAAGAGTCAGATGCTTAGGTGACAGCCACCCAGGTGCCCTGTAAGCTTATTTGAAAATAAAGATTGTGGTATTCTCACTGCTTTGTGATAAAGGAGATGCTTTCCCTCTTTACAGAAATCTTTGGCTTTACCTTCACTTTTTTATTTTTATTTTTATTTTAAGATTTTATTTATTTATTTGACAGAGAGAGAGATCACAAGTAGGCAGAGAGGCAGGCAGAGAGAGGAGGGGGAAGCAGGCTCCTCGCTGAGCAGGGAGCCCGATGCACGCCTGGATTCCAGGACCCTGAGATCATGACCTGAGCCAAAGGCAGAGGCTTTAACCCACTGAGCCACCCAGGTACCCCTGGCTTTACCTTTAAAGACTAATATCAGGACAGCCATTAACTTTTTAGAACCATTCTTGGACACAGTGCCTGTGACAAAAAAAGACTTAAACTTGTAAAGCTGATTTAAGGCATCAAAAAAAAATTTTTTTTAAATACTATAAGGATTAGAAAATATTTTTTAAAATGTGAAACTGAGCTTACTGAAAAGAATACAATATACCTCTGGAATAACTATATTGATTTTTTTGTTTTCAAAATTAATGATATATCTAGATATGATATTACTTAATAATAAATAAATATATATTGTGGAGCTAATTTTAGAAAATATGCTTTGAACTTCCAGGCATGAGTCTAAGGCATTTGCTGAAACATCAGCACCGGCTTTGCCTCAACCCTTCACAAGTGATAATATTTGAGACAAAGCTCTCGTGATCCTTGGGAGGCTCTAGGGGGGCAAGGATAAATATAGCCAATCTTTTTTCTATACATACTTTCTGAATAACTGCACATATCCTATGGATGAGTTAGCAGTTAATGTTTAAAAGTAATAGCTCTCCTTTGTTTTACACCCTTGCTTTGAATTTTTCGATAAAACCTCCAGTAATTTTCTCAGTAAAAACCGTATCTAAACCTGTGCTGTCACTGTTCTCCTCTGGAAGCAATCCTGCATGTCCACTCATTACCAAGTCTGAGTGTATTATTTTCAGTGCATGATGACAATATATGTTATAAACTCTAGTGTAGACAAATGAGTTTAAATTAACTGCTTATTGTTATTACCTTAGATTTACTTTAATTCTACCGATATGTTAGTGTACAATGCAGTTTCCCTTAAAAGTTTTCATCTTTTACAAAGGAATAAAATTGAATATGAGCAAGTTTTACAGGCCCAGGTTCTAATGTTAGCATGGGATGGCTTCCAGTGGTTCATCCTAGCTCACCAGAACAGAAAACTAGAAAGAGTTGCATGGCTATTGTGGGTTGTTGATTGTAGGGACAGCATTATCCTACCCACTACCCTGTCAGTGAGGGAGAATCCTGGGAACTTAATAATCAAATCTTTCATTAGTGGGCAACTAGGTTCGAATGACCACCAGTAAGCAGTACTTGCACAACTAATGGAAGGTAGAAGAGAAAAAGGCATTATTCTCTGGTAGCAGGTAGCCCCATAGGTATAGGGTAGAAAAGAGATCTGTGATGGCTTCTGGTAGAACTTCTAGTTCTTACTCATTTTGAAGCTGTATGCAGCTGGGACTTCTGCCCTTCAGAACTTTTAAAACCCAATAACGGGTTTCATTGACTTTGACTTTAAAGTTCTTCTGAAGAGTGGATAAGCCTCTCATTCTTAGAATCTGATTGTTTTCTTTTTGAAACATCCATAGTGGTTTTATGTGGCCAATGGAACTCAGAATGATGGAGAGGCCAATGCTATACACATCTATAAATATTTTGTTTCCTCTGAAGTGCCTTCATGCATCTCTCCCTGGAAGGCTGAATGGAAAATAAAGAAATAAGGCAAACAAAGCTGGTTTTCCTCAACACAGTACTTACTAGGTATACCTCTACCAAATTTCTGAAAATAAGTGCCTTTGACCAGGACCCTCTGGATGGCTCAGTCAGTTAAACATCTGCCTTCACCTCAGGTCATGATTCCAGGGTCCTGGGATCAAGTTCCACATCAGGCTCCTTGCTCAGTGGGGAGCCTGCTTCTCCCTCCTCCTGCTGTGCTCTCTCTCTGACAAGTAAATAAATAAAATATTTAAAAATAAATAAATAAATGCCTTTAGCCAAGATATCTCTCCTGTTTCATACTAGTTTTTCCAACTGTAGATGCAGTATTAACTTTGTAATGTAGCAGCTTCCATCTTTCCATCTTATTGTCCAGAAACCTCTTCTACTCTTTTGCCTGCTTCTTATTTTATCTAAGTCTAAATTATATTCCACATGATATCACAATGGTCACTGTCAGAAAAACAAAAACAAAAAAGAAAACATTATTTATTTGCCACCCAGTATCTCCAAGCTACAATTCCAAATTCTTTAATGTAGAATTTAATATCCTTCATCTCTGGCTTCTGTTTTTATCAAGACCCATTTTTCACCAACACTCTGAATTGAATTCTGTATTCCAAATACCTGCAATCACATATTCTTTATGGAATACTTGATAGAATTACTTTTTCTTCATGGAATAAACTCTCAACTCACTCTACTCTTATTATTCCCTCTGTCCCTGCTTAATTTGTATTCTGCCACTTCCTCTAGCAACTTCCCCTGATCGTTCATAATTGTCGGGTGTCTCACTAATCTGCTCTTTAACCATCAGGACCTACTCCATCATGACATAGGACACCCTATCTTTGTGTCTGTTTTGCTCACTAGCCTATGGGTTGCTCATATGTGAGGTCTTCTCTTCTTCATTTGTTCCCTAGTGCCTAGCACAGTGCTTAAAATATATTGGCACAAAATATCAATAGGATGCTAAGACATTTTCATGCATAATAGTTTTCAAGGCTGTGATTTGAACACTGGTGTTTTTGAGTGTGATTTTACATATATAGCTCCAACTTAAAATTGAATCCAAATTTCCAAACTAAAGAAACACATTCAGGCTTGTTTTATTGTTAATAAAAGAATGCTCTCAGTCTTTTTAATATCACTGGTTATAATAAAAAACAGACACTTCTCTATTTACACTCTCTGCACTGTAAATAACCCTTGTGAAAATTGACATGTGATGCAGCATGTTTCACCACTAGCATATTTCATAAATATAAGTACACATACACAGTTAACAAATTTTGTTGATATATGTAATTTCATTTTAATGAACGATACACATATATATCATATGGATATATATAAATATATATGTAATTATCAAAATTAAAATGAAATTGTTTCTCTAGTAGTTTGCCCAGGCGGCCTAAACAGAATCAGATTTACCACCATCACCTCACACAAAATAAATAAGATAATTAATTAATCAAGTTTCACTCTTTGTGGTATGATGACCCTGTAACTGAGGGAATTTTGGCAGGATATCACACGTGTATTTCCTTTGCGGAAGACTTCAGCACTATACATCTTCCCAGGCAACACCTAAGATGTTAACATGCTGTCTTTTACACACTTTTGATGGGAGTATAAATATAATCATGCTATCAAATCAGTCTTATCTGATAATGAGAAGAGAGGTCTAGTCTCCATGCTTAAACAGGCATTGTACTGTTCCTTAACTGCTGCGTGTTGGGTGGTTACTCTTTAACCCTCTCATAAGGATTTGCCATACTATCCATGGACAGCTGTCCTCAGCTTTTCATATTGGTCAGTATTTGAATTTTTGCCATCTGTCATTAACTCCAACTTTTGGAATGCCAATTTCATTTGAAATATTTACCACAGTTTATATATTTGTACTGCTCTAATTGAAGGAGGGGGTGTTTTCTATACCAAACTCTTGAAAGTAATGACATTTAAACATGTTTTTCAAAAAGGAAATTGAGACGGATGCATTTCTATTAACCTAGGGGTTAGAGGTAATTTTGATTTATTTATTTTTTAATATTTTTAATTTTTAACTATTTTTAAATAGTTAAAAATATTTTTAACTGGGGAGCCTGGCTTTTTAACTAGCTCAGTGGGTTAAAGCCTCTGCCTTCGGCTCAGGTCATGATCTCAGGGTCCTGGGATGGAGCCCTGCATCAGGCTGCCTGCTCTGCAGGGAGCCTGCTTCCTCCTCTCTCTGCCTGCCTCTCTGCCTACTTTTAACCTCTCTCTCTCTGTCAAATAAATAAATAACATCTTAAAAAAATCTTTAATTGTATTATGTGAACGATAAAGGTTTTCTGAGAAATTTATAAACCTATTTTGATGGAAAATTGTGCCCATATTTTAAAGAACAAATGTTTACAAGGAAGCAATATACACTTGAATAAATCAATGGAATACGAATTTACCTGTTTTGTTTTGTTTTGTTTTTAAGACTTTATTTATTTACTTTACAGAGAGAGCGAGAGAGAGACAGCGAGAGAGGGAATACATGCAGAGGGAGAAAGAGAAGCAGGCTTCCCGCGGAGCAGAGAGCCTGATGCAGGGTTTGATCCCAGGACCATGACCTGAGCCAAAGGCAGACGCTTAACTACTGAGGCACCAAGGCGCCCCAATTTACCTGTTTCTTAAGAACTAAAACATATTTAACATAAACTGTCTCTCCTATTTTTCCTACTGGAAAGAGTAGGTTGCTAATCCCATTAAAATATGTGTCTTTGGGGGTTAATGCTTCATCTTCATAAGCAAGAAGAAAATATTAAGAAACCTCATGGTATTTTATCACAAAATTAAATGTGATGTGTGAAGTTTAAGAATTTTAATACTTTACAAAAACAATTCATGCTAAACTCTCAGTTACCTAAGGAATATAGCTAATATTTTGATATCCGCGAATAATGAAATAGTACACATTTCTAAGAATTCACTTCATAGTATTTCTCTTAAGACATTGAATGAACAATGTACAAAATTACATATTAGAATTATTTAAGTCTAGGTGAAATTACTGCTTATTTATTTTATCATATCACAAAACACTTCCATAATGCTAATCATCACGATTTTAAAAATTTAAAATTATTTTATTTAAGCTATTAGGTAACTGATTTTCTTATCCTCATTAGATTAAGCTTCAAAATATATGGCATCGTAAGAGTATCTGGGCTACACTGAGTAAGGGAACAATATTTCTTTTTCAGCTTATAACTAACACATTTTAGATATGTTATATAAAGGAATTTGTAGAGTATATATTCTGGGATATTTGTTCAACAAAGTACTATATACATGCTTGTGTGAGCATAATAAATTGGAGTGATGAAATGGATCTATTGTACCTCTACATATATTATCTATAACATAACCACTTATAAGTATTTAAATAGGCCCTCTTAGTTATAGTTATCAATTTCATATAAATTATTCAAGTGCTTGCATTATCTTTGCACCTATTTTCTCTTGACCTTAGAAAGGCTTTAAATTACCCTTGGACTTTAAGAAAAATCCTGCCCAGGAAATCAAAAGGAAGACAATTATTTTTACCTGCTACATAGTAGGAGTTAAATAATTTCCTTTACATTTACAATGTTCTTGATATAGTTTACAATAACAGCATTAGTTATTTGTATTTGATTCTATAGTTATAATAGCAATAATCAGTTGTCTTTATATGTCTCAAACTTGTTTATATGCTAATAGAAATAATCCAATGTTTCTAAAGGGGCTGAAGTCAACTTCAAGATGAATAAATACAGAGCCTTTAATCAAAGTGCTTTAGTTTTCCCAAATTTAGGGTTGACACAAATATATGCTGTATGTACTCTCAGATTCAACATACTATGGAATATAATTACAGATTTTAAATATCTCTGCATTAAAAAAGAAATTAGAGCCATGTGGATGTAAAAAAAAACATTAATTCCTTTAATGTTTTATATGAAGGCATACCAATGCTCTGTTTGCATCTAGCACTTTACATAAGCACCAAGCAGGGCAGATAATTTAAATAAGTTAGTCTCTGGAGAGATTTAAAGTACTTTAGCTTGAGCATAATTTCTTATATTTAAACAACTCCTTAAAAATTATTTTAGATGCTATAATGACCCCAATATGGAAATGAAATTATTTTTTCTGTATTTAGTTTATCCAATTTAAAAAACTCTTTATTCTTACATTCTAGTTATATTTCATGTAAATAACATAAATTTGGGTTCTTATTTTTGTTTGACAATCTTTATCTTTACAAAGGTCTCTTAAACTATTTATAATTTACACAGCTACACATGTCATATTTTTATACACTGTCTTTGTTTATATTTTTATTGTTGTTTTTGCTTTTTTGGGGGATGGATGGTCCATTTTATACTGTTTTATTTTCTTTGTAGTCAGTTTGACAGTTATATACTCTAGTTATTATTCTTTCAATAATTTGTCTGAAAAATATGACAAATGTGCTTACTTTAGATTTAACGTTATTATCTAAACCTTCCTTCTGAACATGAAATGACCTTAGACTTTGGTTTCAAAATACCATTCTCTGATAAAAGGAACCAGGCTCTCTAAATTTATTTATTCTGGGTCTGGGTCATTGAAAATGCCAGATTAATGTAGAATATTTTATAGTTTCAGGGAGTAGAAAGTGCTAAAAGAAGAAAGAGGAAGAAATAGAGAACCAGGAGGAGGAAGAGAGTGGAGATTTCAATGCCCAAAATGTAGGAGTTAAATGGGAAGATATATCAGTTCCCAGTGACAAAACTGAAACAACTTGAGCAAGATAATATAATAACATCATATTATAAACCAAAAATAAACATCCAAGATCCATACTGATAGTAATAAGTGACTGAATAAATAAATGGGAGTGAAACAATACTCATCATCATAGAAGAGTTCCAATTAATAAATATAAAAAGACTAAAAGAGTAAAATCATTAAATAAATACAAAAAGACTAAAGGAAATTTTTAAAAATCATCATTAGTAATCAACAGTAATGCTATTGAGATCCACTAATTAATGCAAAAATTAGTGAACAAAATCTTGAAGAAAAACAGGATACTTGTAGAGCTTCAACATATCCCTTCCTTTCCTGCAAATAAATTAATTCTGTTGATGGTTTTAACATATGTCAACAAATTATTTGAAATTCTTCCCTCTGGTTGATGTACTTAATGACTCTTCTGTTTATTTTGGGCTGGATTTATTTACTTTTAATGAATAGCTCATGGAAAGAAAAAAAAAAAAGAATGGAGAAACCTGGCTAACACTATCTTAACCAAATGGTCAATGGTAATATCACCAATAATAAACATATTGAAAACATACCCTCGATATGATATGATAATGGCACATCACTTCTGTGCTATTCTTCCCAAATTACATAACTACAGTTACCATGCTCAGATAGATTTTTACTTACCTGATGTTAAGTGTCAAGTCATGAATTCAGAAAAGAAAATCTGTGAGAATTTGGAGGAGAGAAGAAGACATAACAATTTAATATTCTGGATTAGACTCTAGAGCAGAAAAAGGATATTTGTAGTAAAACTGGGGAAATCTGGATTTTTTAAATTTTTTATTGTATTATAATCACATTACTATCTTACATTTGGTACACCAAGCTTATGTAAAATGCTAATCTCAGGGGAAGCTGAGTGAGGCATGCACACCCAAGTATAATACTATCTTTGCACTCTCCTTTAAATCTGATTATTTCAATTTATGAAAGTTTTGAAGAAAAGTAGAACGGGTTACTAAAGCAAAATCTGGCTCTTTGAAAAAGGCAAAACATATGAAAGGACACTATAAATCAAAGGAGAAGGGCATAATTCTAAAGGTATGGGATAATTTTAAAACCATACGATACTACCACCTACAAATTTATTGTGATTTGTTTATCAGTGAGATAATAGTAAATGGATTAAAAATAAACTGAAAAGATTAGATAGCAGGACAAGAAGCAAGTATTTCCAAATAATTTTTCAGTTTTGATTTTACTCTATTCGATAAAAAATGTAGTGTTTTGTGTTTTGTTGTTTTGTTAGCCTTCTCATTCTTAAGGTAATGTTAACATATATTATAAAATATGTTTTGTTTTGTTTATTTTATTTTGTGTATTTTTTATTAATTCCACTTTCTGTATTATTTTTTCCTCTTTTTTCTTCCCTTTCTCCTCTTTTCTATACCTCTTTCCCATCCTTCTATTTTTCTGTTCCTTATTTGTTTTCCTCTTTTCTCTTCTCCATTTTATCTTCTTCCACTCCATCTTCTTCTTTCTCCTGTTTCTCTTACTCTTACTTCTCTTCCTTATCTTCTTTTTTATACAATCTACTTCCTTTACCTCTGCTTTCTCCTCCTTTTCAATTTCCACTTTCTCCTTATTTGTCTTCTGCTTCTTCTCTCTCTCTTCTTTTTAATTTTTTCTTCCACCTCCTCTTCCTCACTTTCTTTCTCCACGTATTGTTTCTCTTTTGTCTTTTGCCTCATTCTTATTGTGGTGGGCTAAAATTAGGTGAGAGAATTCTGTGTCACATTAGCACACATGGTAGCTGTTTAGAACATTATTGTGCATCTCTGAATATTTTTATTTATCAGAAAAAATCAAAACCTGATTTCAAGGAGGAAATTATCTGGGTGGAAAGTTATTTAATTTTAAAAGATTTGAGGGTAATTTTAACCTCTACTTTTTACTGAATTTCTATTCTTTCTTTTTTTTCTATTCTTTCTATTATTTTATGTTTATCAATGTATTGCATCAGTGAAGACCATTAAGAATCCAAAATGTCTTGTCATAAAAAGGCAAAAGAAGGCTTAATACCAAATATTTTTCTTACTCTGGAGAATTAACTATTTTTATGGATAGGTTCTTATTAACTTTATTAAAAAAAAACAAGTTAATTTTTATTAATTATTAAATTCAAAATATTCCTCTTCATGTTACCTAAGTTATTTATTAATGGAGACTTTGAAAGAGTACATTTTATAGTTTCTTATGCTTAATTTAAGAAAGTAGCTTAAAAATACAATATTGTTAGAAAAAATGACCAGTTGAGGTCATGAATTTCTCACTCAAGAGTTGAAGCTGGTTGATTTCCTGTAGATTTTAATCATGTAGAAAATACCAATTTTCCCACTTGAATAAAATTATTAACAAAAGTAGTTTTAATATATATTCTATTAGAATAAAATTCCCTCTTTTTTCCATGTGTTTGTGTGTGTATATGTTTATGCATGTTTTATCTTTAAGTGTAGAGTTTTGTTTTTTTAAGATTTACTTATTTATTTGACACAGAGAGAGACAGCAAGAGAGGAATACAAGCAGGGGGAATGGGAGAGGGAGAAACAAGCTCCCTGTTGAGCAGGGGGCCCGACACAGAGCTTGATCCCAGAGATCATGACCTGAGCCAAGGCAGACACTTAATAACTGAGCCACCCAGGTGCCCCTAAGTGTAGTTTTGATTAATAAAAAAACCAGTAAGAAGATTATGGTAAGAATAGTTCATTAATACTGAATTTATAGAAACCCCACTTAAAAAATATATATAGCTGGTTAGGGTTTTTACAGCTCATAGACATTAATTATTCTTTAGTAAGTACAGAAAATTCTTACATTGTTTGTAAGGTCATGAATTTTATTTAATTTTTGGTATTTTTATTTGCTGACTTACTGAAGGCTATTTTACAATGAATTAAACATTTTATTACATTTAATTTCTTTTTATTTTTTTAAAGATTTTATTTATTTGTTTGACAGAGAGAGAAAGATCAAGAGTAGGCAGAGAGGCAGGCAGAGGGAGAGGGAAAAAGCAGGCTCCCTGCTAAGCAGAGAGCCCAACGCAGGGGTCAATCCCAGGACCCTGAGATCATGACCTGAGCCGAAGGCAAAGGCTTAACCCACTGAGCCACCCAGGCGCCCCTGATTTCTTTTTAAATTCCACATATTATTATTTAACAAAATAACTCAGAATAGCAAATGACACTATTTCATCAAATCATAATAATGACTGCAGTAATACTAGTATTCAAATCATTTTCCTAGTACTCTTATTTCATCTATCATCATTCTAACCCAAAAAGCTAAATTTGATCATTAACTATCAATTACATATGATAAAAACTGAATCAAAGAGGAATTAATAATTGCCCAAGTTCTCACATTTAAAAAATGGAAGGAAAGCAATTTCAATCAACCAGCCTATTTAAAGATTTTATGAATTTAAAAGCATAATGAGCCAAAAGCTATTTTAGGTTTCTATAAAGCATTATCATTGCAAAAAATCAAATTAAAATAAGTTTAAGAGAAAAAAGAGAGGACACAAAATACTAATATCAGAAATAAAAGAGGTAAAATAACTAGAGATCCCATTCCATAACATTAAAATGATAATAAACACTATGCCCAGAAATTTGATAAGCTAGATGAAATAGAACAATTCCTTGAAAGACAAACTGCCATAACTCACACAAGAAGAATGAAAATCTGAATAGGTCTGTATCTATTAAAGAAATTGGATCAGTAGTTATCTTCCCAAACTGAAAACAACAGGTTCATATGAGTTCACTGGGGAATTCTGGCAAACTTCTATGGTGAATTTATACTAACTTACTACAATCATTTTCAGAAGAAAGAAGCAGAAGGAATACTATCTAACTCATTCTATAAGGTCAGCATTACCCTAGTATCAAAATCAGACAGACATTACAAGAAAACAAAACCAAAAACTACAGACTGAAATTTCAATGAATATAGATATACAGATCCTCAACAAAGTATTAGCAAATCAAATCCAACAGTGTATAAAAGAATTATACATCATAGCCAGATGGGATTTATCCCAGGTATGTGAAGTTGATTCAAGAACCAATCCATCCTATCAATTGGTCCAAAAAGAAAAATCACATCATTATGTAAAAATATACAGAAAAAAATTAACAAAATCTAATATTCATTCATGATAAATACTGTCAGTAAACTAGGTATTGATGAGAACTTCTTCAAAATGGCAAAGAATATCCACAAAGAAAGCTATAGCTAACATCATGCTTAATGGTGAGAACTCAAAGCTTTCTCACTAAGATCAGGAATAAGATAAAAATTTCCCCTTTCGCCGCTGCTTCTCAACAACATATTGTCTAATGCAATAAGACAAGAAAGGAAATAAAAGTAAATAGATAAATAACGAAGAAATAAAATTGTCTTTGTTCACAGTTGACATACATATCTATACAGAAAATCCAAAATAATAGACTTAAAAAAAAAAGGCAAAGTTCTGGAACCAACAAGTAATTATAGCAAGGGTGCAAAGTTAATTTACAAAAGTCAATCACTTTCATGCACTTTAAAATTTAAAACAATACCATTTACATAAACAGTCAAAAAGCAAAATGCTTAAGGATAACAATAACAAAAGAGATATAATATCTATATGAAAAATTATAAAAATCTGATGAAAGAAATCAAAGAAGTACTGAATAAATGGAGAGCTATTCTATGTTCATGAATAGGAAAACTCAATATTGTCAAGATGTCAGTTCTTCCCCAATTAATTTATAGATTCAGTGAAATCTTGATCAAAATCTCAGCAAATTATTTTATGAATATCAATAAACTGATTTTAAAATTCATATGGCGAGGCCAAAAAATAAAAATAGCCAACATGATATTGAAAGAGAAGAACAAAGTTGGAAGAGTGAGATTATCCAACTGCAAGACTTACTATTAAGCTGTAATAATCAAGAGAGCGTAGTATTAATGAAAAAAGTAGACATATAGATCAATGGAAAATAATTTAAAGCCCAGAAATAGACCCATATATATAGGCAACCAATCTCTGACACAAGAGGAAAAGCAATATAATGACAAAAAAATAATATTTTCAAAAAATAATAGTGGAAGAAAGGACATCCACATGTGAAAACTGAATTTAGATGAACACCTTACATTCTTCACAAAAATTAACTCAAAATGGGCACCTGGGTGCCTCAGTTGGTTAAGTGGTTGCCTTCGGCTCAGGTCATGATTCCAGGTCCCTGGGATCGAGTCCCACATTGGGCTCCCTGCTCAGCAGAGAGCCTGCTTCTCTCTCTTCCTCTGCCTGCCACTCTGCTTACTTGTGCTCTCTGTCTCTCTGTCAAATAAATAAATAAAACCTTTAAAAAAATTAACTCAAAATGATTCATAGACCTGGGTCACCTGGTGGCTCAGTCAGTTGAGCATCTGACTCTTGATTTCAGCTCAAGTCATGATCTCAGTGTTGTAGGATCAAGCCCAATGTCAGGCTCCACTCTCAGTGAGGAGTCTGTTTAAAATTGTCTCTCTCCCTCTGCCCCTCATCCCCGTTCTCTCTCTCTCTCTCTCTCAAATAAATAAATAAATAAATCTTAAAAAATTCATATACCTAAATGTAAAACAGAGTTATAAACTTCACTGAAGATAACATAGAAAAAATACGTAATGACTATATGATGATGGCTTTTTAGATAACATACCTAAGGCACAAACCCTAAAATATATAATTGATAAGCTTGACTTCATTAAAATTAAAAACTTTTGCCCTGCAGAACACTGTCAAGAGATTAAGACATGCCATAGACTGGGAGAACTTATTTGCCAAAGACAAATCTGATAAAGATCTGATAATCAAAATATATAAAAAACTTAAAATTCAATAATGAGAAAACAAATGAACTAACAAGTGGGTCAAAGACCTTAACAAATACATCATGAAATGAAAAATACAGATGACAAATAAGCAAATGAAAAGATATTGTGCACCATATATCATGAAGGAAATAGAAACTAAAATAATGATATACCACTATTTATTAAAACAGCCAAAACTGAGAACAGTAACAGCACCAAATACTGACAAAGATGTGAAGCAACAGGAATTAATTGCTGGTGGGAATGTGAGATAATACAGTCATTATGGAAGACAGTTGGCAACTCCTTCATAAACTAAACCTAAATATACTTTCTATATATAAAACTAAACCATCTCTTACTCTATCATCCAGCAATCACACTCCTTATTTACCCAGAGAGTTAAAAACTTATGTCCATCCAAAACTGTGTACATGAATGCAAATAGTAGTTTTATTCATGATTAGTAAGCCCTGGAAGCAAATAGAATGTCCTTCAGTTGGTGAATGGATAAATAAACTGTGATACAGCCAAACAATAGAATATTATTCAGCACTAAAAGTGATTGTGTTATCAAGCCATAAAATGACACAAAGGAGACTTACGCACTAAGTGAAATAAGCCAATCCGACAAATTTACTTACCATATGATTCTCATAAGATTCTGGAAAGGCAAAACTATGGAGACACTAAAATGATCAGTGTTTGTCAGAAATTGTGGGGATGAAAGAATAAATAGGCAGAACACAAAGGATTTTTTAGGGCAATGAAACTGTTCTGTATGATGCTAAAATGGTTCGTACATGTCACTATATATTTGTCCAAATTCATAGTATGTGCAATAACAAGAACAAGCCCTAATGTTAAATATGGACTTTGGATGACAAAGGTGCCAACTTAGTTCCATCAATTATAACAAATGTCCCAGTCTGGTATAAGATATTATAGCAGGGGGTTTTGCATGTGTAGGGAAAGGGTATATGGGAACTCTGTATTTTCTGCTCAATTTTGATTTAATTTAAAATTTCTCTAAAAAATGTCTATTAAAAATAAGGCTGCACTGATTACTCAGTTATAGACTTTAACTTAAAATTACAAATATATATATGACAAAATATGTCTCAACATGCCCTTCTAACAATTTTTTAATAATAAAATTTTTATTATGCCTCATTCATAATTTAATTTGAAATAATTTTCTTTCTAGGATGATATTTGGTCTTGTTGAAACTTAGCTCATGCTTTCCTGGCAGGAATGCAACATCAGTCAATGATTGTGTTCTTCTGAGTATACCACATTAGGGTACAAACGATGTTGCCATATCCCTAGACTGATGTTGCAGTTTCTGCCAGGTTTCTCAACCATAAAGCCCCATTTTTCCTTGCATTTATTAAATATTTGGCACAAAGATATTTTAAGACTATACCTAAATCTCTTACTCATCAAGCCTCCATACAACAGCTTTAATATAACCTGTTAATGAGTCCAGACTAAATCAGCCATCTACATGACAGCTGTCAGAGGTGGTTTCCTCTTTCCCTAATCCCTTCTACATTTATGTACTGTTATCTGCCTACAAAAAGGAGGTTTTCTTCCTCTCCTATTTATTTCATTTCTTTATTTGTTGATTTCTATCACTGTGAACCCATGGAATCCTGTTTTATTTATTGGATTACATTCTACAGTTGCTACTTGATGGTCAAATTGTTCTGGATTTGTTAAGTGGAAACCTCTTCAAGTTAATGTCTGTGTACATATGACGTGATATTCGAGAATTCCCTTACCTTTAGGTACAATATGTTCCAGGCTCATCCTGGAAATTTTCTGCCCCAGCAGAAGTCATTCACTTCTCCAAGGAGCCCTGGTATTCTTTCCAGGGGAATGGTATTTGGAAACTTTGGAAAATCATGTTCCTTATACATAGGTAAAAGTTAGCATCACTTTGAAAATAAAACTGTCCTTAGTGTGGGATAATGGGACAGTTAAAAAGCTTTATCTGAAGGATTAAACTCCTTTCAAAAGAAAGGCTATGTTTGTGCCTGTATCTTTTTTTATTCTTAAAACAATTAGTAAAATTTTGGGTGCTTTGGTGGCTCAATTGATTAAGCGTCTGACTCTTGGTATGGGCTCAGGTCTTGATCTCAGTGTCCTAAGATGGAATCCCACATGGGGCTCTGCACTCAGCATGGAGTCTGCTTCAGATTTTCTCCCTCTCCCTTTGCTTCTCCTCACCATTTGCAATCTCTCTCTTTGTCTCTCTCTCAAAATAAATAAATAAATAAAATCTTTTAAAAATTTAGTAAAATTTATTGTAGGGTAAGACCTGTGGTTCCCTAAATTTGGTTTCAGAATTTTATGATAAGGTAGTAACCTAAGGTATTGAGATGTTATGTAATTTCCTCAAAAGGCTGGGCATCTTATATACACATCTCTACATATATTTAAAACATAAACTAGAGACTTCATCAAAAATGCTCAAGTTTTTAAGTGGCATTATGCTAAATGTCAGTTATGACATGCCATTTTATATATAAATGTGAGGTTTCAAAACTGGTTAGAATGAATGAGTAGTACCACTATTTTAAATTTAAATAATAATTATGAATTAAATACGGTTCAAAATTTATCTGAGGATGTAATTAATTAAATATAAACCACTGGGCTGCTAATTCATAAGTGAAAGTCANAGTTTTTAAGTGGCATTATGCTAAATGTTAGTTATGACATGCCATTTTATATATAAATGTGAGGTTTCAAAACTGGTTAGAATGAATGAGTAGTACCACTATTTTAAATTTAAATAATAATTATGAATTAAATACGGTTCAAAATTTATCTGAGGATGTAATTAATTAAATATAAACCACTGGGCTGCTAATTCATAAGTGAAAGTCAATTTTACCTGTTAAAGGCTTAAAAACTAGAGACTAGAAAAGCAAGAAATTGAGGTCGATTTAAACACAGTAAAGTCTTCTTCCAAATGCATTTATTCACGTAGTTTCCCTTATATGAAGGTAGTCAAGAACATCAAATAAGATGTTGTATATTATCAAGTAATTAATTTTTTTGCTTTTTTTCCTTTACTTTGACATCATGAAGTTTTGGCCACAGATANTAGTTTCCCTTATATGAAGGTAGTCAAGAACATCAAATAAGATGTTGTATATTATCAAGTAATTAATTTTTTTGCTTTTTTTCCTTTACTTTGACATCATGAAGTTTTGGCCACAGATAATTAGATGGTCTACTTACATTATCTAAAAACATGCGTATTAAGCTTTTTTAATCCATAACAGAGCATGGCAGAATGCCCATACTGTCATACTCATCACTGAATCTTAGTCACAGAAAGATAATCTTTTGTTTTTAAGATTATTCTTTTGCAATTCTGTACTTTGTTGATGCTTTTATGTGTATGATTGAGATATGAGCTGTCGAAAGAAACATCATCTTGGGGCCTGGGTGGCTCAGTCAGTTAAGCCTCTGCCTTTGGCTCAGGTCATGATCTCAGGGTCCTGGGATTGAGCCCCACATCGGGCTTTCTGCTCAGCAGGGAACCTGCTTCCCCCTCTCCCTCTGCCTGCCGCTCTGCCCACTTGCGATATCTCTCTCTCTCTGTCAAATAAATAAATAAAATCTTTAAAAAAAAAAAGAAGCATCATCTTTCTTACTTAGACCCTAGATTTTTTTACAACGCATATTTAAGTTATTTAATTAAAGAATATTGTGTCTGTCTGTGACTTCCTGTGGTGTTTAAGATTGTACATTTCCTCTATTTTTCTGTGTGTTCGGTACTTTAAACTGACTATCTAAAATTAAATCAAGGAAGTACCTACATTTTATGACATCTGCCAAAGGGCAAAATATTGTTGGGTGATATTTAGATGTCAAAGAATAATGATGTAGGCACTATGACCTTTTCTGAACTTATGAACTGCTTTACTGGAGAGCTAAATAACTATTACCTCTGAACTTTGTCTCTTTAGTATGTCTCTAAGAAAATTCAGAATTTCTCCAGATCACATCCTCTTATTCTTTGACTTTTTTTGGCATGAGTAGGTTAAAATTAACATCATAATTAAATTATATAATTTAATCTAATAATTAAATTTAGTAATTGTAAAAAAATAAAATTGTACTTTCATTTCATATGTTTATTAAATATACCACAAAACTTGTCTTGGAAATTAGTGAAATTATATTAATTAGTGAAATTAATTTAAAGAGTAATCATTTGACATAATGAAAAGCTACATTCAGAGGAATATATATAGACACAGTAATACATATATATGTGTTTTTTATTATTTGTGTGTGTGAATGTTCACACTTCATACAACTGAATATGTTGTTATATCTTTATGAAGACATTGATTTTTCTTACTCTGCTTTCTTCCAGTATTTATGTTATCAGTGATAGCACTATAACTCATAGTTGGATGGTAAACGTTTAACCAACTGAGCCACCCAGGTGCCCCAGTTGGATTGTAAATTTTGACAAATAATTTGTATTCATCACGTCTTTATCATTAACTTTCTAAAATATGTAAATTCAATAATTAATTTTCATTAAAAACTTACTTTGTTCTATTTAACTCAATACCAAGAAGGTTTGTTGTTAAATTTACAATGAATTACCAACAATAAAATAGTTTAGATTTATATGATGTGCATATTTACATGAATAGGATAAGAATTCTCAGACTCTCTTTTCTGCTCTCTACAGCAGTATTTAATATGGTCCATTTCTTGAAGGAATACCAAGTTTATCAAACTCATAATTTTCCACGTTTCCCATTGAGGACACCAACTGACTGCCACACAGCATCCAGCATGCTGTAGTCTGTGACATACTGTGGGGGTCAAGACTCAGCTGGTTAGTATTCCAAATAGCCTGCAAGGGTGACTGCATCAAATACTTCCACCACAATTTCAGAAGAGGGGTTGGCCCTAGCCAATTGCTTCAAACTCATTTTATTTGGCCAGGAAGTGAAAGAGAAATATTGTATCTCCTATATATTGTATTTAACAGTTCTGAGGGAAAAAAAGATGAGATGAGTCCTCTTTGGTGGTCTTTAGGATGTAAATATGTTAAAATGAGGCCTCTTCTCCGTACATATGCACACAATACTAGACAGGATTGTGATGTGAAGTGCAAGCCTACTAAACCATCTTAGATTATTTTTTAAGCAACTAGTAATGATTGTTCTTCATTCAAAAATAATATATTCAGGTGAGATGTTATGCCATCCAATATGACAAAACAAGTGTAAAGTAAGAATTTAATTGGCAAATAGAACAAATATTCACCCTAACCATTTTGAAATAAAACAAAGCAAATGTAACTACATCAGGAGTTAATGGTGAGTGAAAAAGAAGAAGCCCAGCAAAATACTAGGTAATGAACATACTGCAAAACATTTGCTATGCATTCCAACTTTATCATTTTCATGAAAATGTTGGAAAAAATTCATTGAAGGATTCCAGTGACATGAATACATTTGTTTTTGAAAATAAAGGCTTGGCTTCTAATAAGGGAAGTAAATAGAGGAAGACCAGAATAGGTGCTATTTAACGGTTAAATACCTATTGGAAAATTCTCTTTCTCCCTCTATCTTGTGTGTGTATTTGCACATATATGTGTATAAATACATACATACACGTATTTATATGCAAAAAGAGAGAGAGGGAAAGAAAGAGAGAAGGAGACAGAGGAACAGAGGAACACGGAGGGAAGAAAAGAGGGAGACAGGGTGGGAGAGAGAGAAAGATGAGAATATTAAAATTAAACATGAGGGGTGCCTGGGTAGCTCTATCATTTAAGGGGCTGCCTTTCGCTCTAGTCATGATCCCAAGGTTCTGGGATCGACCCCCGCATCGGGCTCTCTGCTCAGTGGAGAGCCTGTTTCTCCCTCTCCCTTTGCCTCCCCCACTGCCCACTTATGATCTCTCTTTCTCTATGTCAAATAAATAAATAAAATATTTTTTAAAAAAGAAATTAAATATGAAAGCACAGGTAGGCAACAGGATGCATTATACTGATGAAAATGGCCTTCTTATTCCAGGTTAACATCATGGGATACAATGAATGATTCAATCAAAGGCAACTTGCCCCATCTTGTTAGACAAAGAAGTGGTCCTGTTACACTTTAGAGTTCTGCTAGAATGCTAGGACATTGTCTTCTTGGAGACAGGAATTCACTAATTCATTTTAAATGAGGAAATGACATGGTAGCTTTATGCTTTAGATAGATGAAGGACTTTGAAGCAACCTTGAAGCATGGAAACCAGTTGGAAAGTTACTGTCTTGGTCTGGGTGAGAGATTATAAGAGGCTGGGAGAGAACAGTGTGTATTGAACTGCTGTATCTGCCTAATTGCAACTGAGAAAGAATAGTAGTACATTTTCTCTAGCAATTCACTAAAGAACAAGTTTCAATTACAATCATACAAAGTTTTTATACTTGTAAGATTATATATTCATAACACTTTAAATTTATAAGATTTCAAGTTCACAAGATTTTAAAATCCAGATTTTGAAATTAATATATGATTACACCAGGAAAAAATATATTTTTTTCATTTAACAAAGAGTTTACAAAACTTATGCTTCAGAAACATACATGAAATGTATTTTTAAGTTGCATAACTTATAGAATTTATAGTAGAATGTAATATCTGATGGAAAACACAAGAATATGATGAAATTCCCTTATTTTCCTTCAGAACAGGCATAAACTCCACTTGTCTCTTATTGATGCAGACACAGATAAAGGCAAATCATATTAGCAGGGTTAGCAATTTGGAATTTCTGAAACTAACAGATGCGGAAGGTACTGAGCAATTCTCCATGCAATGATTGTAAGTTTAGTGAAGCAACATGCCTATCATATCTAATGGAGGCAGCACTCAAGATAAACAGATTCATATGCACATTTGTAATATTTTCCTTCTTTTAAAGAAGGACTGGAACCATAGCATCTTCTTATTGAAGTAAATATAATCCAATAGAAGTTCAAATTTAAGTTTGTAAATTAGTGTTCTGATCCACATGCCAATTTGCATAGGCCTTTGGAAACTCTATGATACTTAAATAAGCAAAATATAGTCAGAATGTTGAAAATATCCAAATTAATTAGTCAAAATTTTGGAGCTGCTAACTTTAATTTGGTTTCTCAATATAATTTTATCTGATATGAACTGTTCTGGGAATCAAACTCTGGCAGGGACATAAAGTTTAGAATTGATCAATCCTAATGAAAATTCAGAATATGATCATATAATGAAGTCGAGGGACCTCATTATACTTTAAAAAATAAGGGATGTTGGTGTTATTTTCAAATATATAAAGATCTGTAGTTTGTCTAAAATATTCAGCATTTTCTCTATCAAAGCAAACAACTGTCAGATGGGAAGCTTTGGGGACACTTCAGTTCAAAATAAGCAAAAAAAAAATTCAAATTCTTACTGATATCTTAGTACGGAAGATACCATCATCAATAGTGTAAATTCCTGTTATTGAAAGAGTTCAAGCACACAGTAATTGGAATTATACAAAGAGGAACCAATAGCTCTTTTTCTACCATGTCTTTCACAAGAATAGATTCCAGTGTGCAGATCTCTGAGGACATGGGTTTGGAGGTTTAATTACTGCAGGATGCTCCAGTCATGGAAGATATAGGACATTATCTTCTATCAGGTGAAGGGTTGAGTCTTAAGAAATTTCCTGCCTAACAGGAATAATTATTTTACTTTGGGTTCTTAAAGCTTTATTTATGTTTGGGGACAGAACTGAGGACACCCCTATTTCAAAGCAAAGGTCATTAAAATGTTTCTGGTTTCCAAAGAGTAAAATGAATAAAAAATTTATAAAAAGTAACTTCAGAATTTACCCTCAAATCAAAATTTTAGTTTAGTTTTTTGGGTTTTTTTTTTTTCCCCTCTTAAGCTATAGTTTTGAGGACTGCTCTTCATTTGTAAATGAGATGAGAGGTGGGGAGATGAGAACTGGGGGTGGGAGAGTGGGATAGTGCTAGGCCAAAACCCCTCAATTATGTTTCACTTGATTTCATTTATACTATTTATACTGACCAAGACTTTTACCTTAACTCTATCCACTAACATTTTCTGGGTTTTCCTTGCAAAGTCATTCTACCTTTATTTTTTCTCTACTTAGAAAAATGAAACAAAACATAAGTATATACACACATTTGCTTTATTTTGAAGTATTAAAATTAATAAAATAAACTCTTTGGCAACAGCATTCACTGTGCTTGTTACAGACTATGTTCCTAACAAACAGTTTTTGAATGGATGAATAATATATAGTTTTCATGGTCTCATTCTACTTTCTGTCAAAAATGTTAGATTTATTTTACCTCCTCTATAAGGATGTAAGAGACTTAATCAGACCAATAAGGTTGAGTCAAAATTTATTAAATTCAGAAAAAATGCAAACTGTTCAAAGAAAAAATTTTTGTGATGTAGAACAGTACAGAAATGACTGGAAGATCATCAAAAACTTTCCATATTTTATTTATTTGAATGCAATTCATCTAAGATCTAAATCTTAGTCTTCTTCAGTCTTAGAAACTTAGAAATTTGGGACGCCTGGGTGGTTCAGGGGTTCAGCCTCTGCCTTCAGCTCAGGTCATGATCCCAGGGTTGGGCTCCCTGCTCAGCGGGAAGCCTGCTTCTCCCTCTCCCACTCCCCCTGCTGGTGTTCCCTCTCTCGCTGTATCCCTCTCTGTCAAATAAATAAATGAAATCTTAAAAAAAAATTAGAAAATTTATTTTTTACAACACAAAATAGACCCACATTAACGAAGTTCACATAAATTTAAATAAATAAATAAATAATAAAATTGCACGCACGAGTGTATATGTGTGTGAAAGAGAGAGAGAGAGAGAAAGGAAGAGTGCGAACACTTGTATATCTAGTATTTGAGCAGCCAAAATATGAGTAATTACTCAGCTAAGTTTGTTTAAGAACTCAGACCTGGAACAAAGATTCAGTGATCTGTTATTTTGGCTTTAGAATCTTATTTTAAGATACACTGTTGGCTCTGTAACTTCCCTGTAAAAACTAAAGGATACTTCGCCAAAAGAATACTTGCTTACCTATGTGAGGAACACTTTAAGCGCCAAGAGGAAGGTAAGTGGGAAATCAGAGATCGCATAATATTTTATTATGTAGTAAACATATTTTTATTTACTTAAGGCAATTTATTTTGGTTTTCTTTTTTCCCTTGCACTACATTCTCAATTTTTATTTTTATTTTATTGCTACTGAAACAAATAAAGAATCGTGTCAAATTAATTTAGTTGTTGTGCCTGTAATTTGGAGTGCACTTTTTTATGTGTGTTCCTATAAGAGATTAGTTCCTCTTTGTGTCCTTGAAATACTGGAGAGTATAATTAAAGTGCTAACTATTCTCTTTTCTTGGGAGATTAATATGATTTGGTAAAAATATGTTTACCTAATACTCTGATTAATTTAATTAGTTTTTTTTTCCTACAAAATGTTGAGAAAGACAGTAGAAAATTATGTCACAAACTAAGGGCCAAGATATCTCTGGATAACAAAGCTCAGAAGCCTCTAATTATATAAACTCCTAGATGAGAGTTGTACAACACAGGTCCCTGAACCTGTTGCCTCAGTGTTTTAGAAAACACAGTTTCTATCCCCTCCCCTTGTGCTCACTCTCCCTCTCTCTCTCTCTCACACACAAATAAATAAATAAAATCTTCAAAAAATTAAAGGGATTAGAAGTTAAAAATTTCCAATATTCTGAAATAAATTTTGGAATAAAATAATAAATAGATAAATTAATAACTGTGGGGAGAAGAATGCAAAAAGGAATAAGATAATGGATATATCACATAGTACAACACTGATGTGCAAAACTTATTGAGGTTATGAAGCTTGGAAAATGGTTTTGAGCTTAGAACTTTGAAGACAATTATTTGGAATTTATAGATTGGCCTTTAATATGGATAGTGCCAAAATAAAACTTTAAAGCTGGTGAGTATGATAAAAAATACCAATTTTGAAATAAATTTATGACTATGCAGCATTTCTGATATATCTTTCTATTTAATGTTTCCTTGGATGCAGTGTGATTTTGAAAACTTTGAACTGAAGGCTCATAAATTGATAAAAATGTCAAATGTTTTTCGGAACAAACATTTTTAAAAAGAAAATTTATATTCAGGGTGTAGTCCTTTACTTTTCAAAACTCATATTGTTATTTTGCTTAAACGGTGTAAATCATCTTAATTCTCTAGCATATCTATTGCTTTCAAATAATAATTTAGTTTTTTTCATGTTTGTTTCAGAAAAATATTCCTACAAAATCTAGTTTATTGCTTGTTATCAAACCCTTGGATTGTTCTAATTCAATGTAATTTCATATGAGTGAATAAAGGAGTGGAGACGTTTTAAAATAAACTAAGATTTTGTTGGCTATTGTGAGCTGAAAAGTGTTATTTTGTTGAATGTATATGTTCTTGGTTTCTCATCATCAGATCTACTTGGCTTGGGATATTGTGATGTTAATGAAGTTTAGTGCAACAGAAATCAATCCTGAAAATAAATTAATGATACAAACTATATCTCATCCCACATGAAACTTTACATTAAACTTATGTGAATATTTTGGCCAGAAGTTCTATGAACGGAAATTAAATTTCCAAAAGCAACACACATTTTAGAAGCTCTGTGACCTACAGCTATTATTCTTGATACATGAAGGGATGCGAGTGCATCATATCATCCGCACCTATTGGAATTACTCCTTATGTTTGACTATGTTTTCATCTTTTGAATAGAAGATAGGTACTCAACAGCATATTTTGAATTTCATTTGCTATGCTTTTTTTGAAGTAACTTTGATATTAATATATTTAGGAAATGAGCTCTCTATCGGCATACAGAGGAATTACAAAGTTAAGATTTACTTACAAAAACATATTTTATTCAATATCAGGGATAAATTTGATATTGTATTATTTTATGAACAATCTTGTAGTTAGGTGAAGTTTCCTTATAAGGCTGCCTATTTTCTTCCCTGATATGTTTATTATACTTACACCCACGAGATGAAAAAAAAAAGTAATCCCTCAAAGGAATGTATAATAGGAGAGAATGCAAGAAAATGGGGCTTTCTGGGGCGCCTGGGTGGCTCAGTGGGTTAAAGCCTCTGCCTTCGGCTCGGGTCATGATCTCAGGGTCCTGGGATGGTGCCCCACATCGGGCTCTCTGCTCAGCGGGGAGCCTGCTTCCTCCTTTCTCTCTCCCTGCCTCTCTGCCTACTTGTGATCTCTCTCTCTCTCTGTCAAATAAATAAATAAAATCTTAAAAAAAGAAAAAAGAAAAAGAAAAAGAAAATGGGGCTTTCTGTAATAATGAAATGTCTGCTTTTTCTTAATTTCTTTATTTGATTCTGAGTAAATAAACATCCCTTTACTGGTAATTTTTACATCTTTCTAAATATTATGTCATTGTTCTTTTCTTCTATTTTATGCCTGATGGACCATTGTTAGATAATGGGCAAATAGCTTATTGCTGTAAACCAGAGCATGGACCCTATGGTCAGGATCATGGGACCACATGAGATCACTATTATTTGTTGCTGTGCAACACTGGACAAATTAATTAATTGTTTGATATTTCAGGTAAATCATCTGTTAAATGGGTATAACAATAGTACATTTTTCAAAAGTCTCTTAAGAATTAAATGTGCCCGCTGCATAGTAAGTCAATATGTAAGTAACTGTATTTTATGTTTTCAGTCATCATCAGTATCATGCTGACTTTATGCCTTCCACAATAGTGAAAAAATACCTGACTTATTGATTACATATATTGAGATTGATTTTAAGCTAGTGAACCATCATTAGGGTACATTTGCAAAATATAAATTGTACTGTTTTCTTAAGGCTCCTTTGTAGGAAAATTTTACATATTCTACAATCATGCATTTTTTTNATTTATTTGACACAGAGAGAGAGATTACAAGTAGGCAGAGAGGCAGGCAGAGAGACAGGGAGAGGAGGAAGCAGGCTCCCTGCTGAGCAGAGAGCCCGATGCGGGCCTGATCCCAGGACGCTGAGATCATGACCTGAGCCGAAAGCAGAGGCTTTAACCCACTGAGCCACCCAGGCACCCTACAATCATGCATCTTAAGTGTACAATTTGATGCGTTCTGGTAAATGCAAAATTCATAGATTCTTAAAATTATCACCATAATCAAGTTTTACAACACACTGTCATCTCTAACAGATCCCTTGTACTTTAGACCTTAGACCTTTACATCACTCATCCTTAGCTCAGACAGCTACCAATCTATGAAGATAGAATTTTATATAAATGGCATCATACTATATATAGTGATTTGTGTCTTGATTCTATTTCCTATCAATTATTTTTGAGATTCGTTTATATTTTTTATACTTAATTAAATATACTTAATTCATTATTACACCTGAGAAGTTTTCAGTTTTAAGGATATACTACATTTTGTTCATCTATTCATTGGTTAATAACCATTGGGCTGTTCTGATTTGGAGCTATTTGTCTATGAGCCTTTGTAGGAATTTTTTTTTTTTTTCATTTCTCTTGGGTGGATACCTAGACGTAGAAATGCTGGATCATATAGTAGAGTATGTTTATGTAAAAATTGTCAAACTATTTTTCACTATGTTTTTCATATTTTGCATTTCTCCAGCAAAAAATGAGTGCTTAGTTGGTAATAAGTTGTAATAATTAGTTGGTAATAATTAAATTTTTTGAAACAGTATCTTTCTAATTGAATCCTGATGGGAGTATTGTAGTACCTCAGTGTGGTTATAACTTGAAATTTTCTACTGATCAATAATGTAAAATTTTTTCATGTGCTTGTTTTCCTTTATATATCTTCATTATTGTGGTATTTGTTCTAATATTTTACCCATTTTGTTTTTAGTTTATGTTCTCCATTCCATTGTTCTGTAATTGCACAATGATAAATAATACATGCAATTTTTCTTACCTCATTTTTAAAATAGTATCTGAGAGAAATTTGACAAAGAACTTTATATCCACTACTAGCAGAATTGGTATGACAATCTCAGCCTGAACTCGTCTATATAGAGACTTTAAAGGAGGTATATAACTCTGGCTTTAGTCATGACCCATTGTCTATTAGGGACAGCTCTCAGGATTATCTGATATATGAATTTGAAAAAGGAGGTATGGCATATTATTGTCTTGCATTTCTAGAATATGCTTATGCATCATGCTGTGTATTCCTGAGAAGAGAATAAAAGGCCTACATTGTTTCTCAGTTTATCTTGAATGAGGAGCATAACTTTTGGCACCACTGGCTGAAACTTCTCTTGGGCAGTCATTTTTCTTTCCATGGGGGGAATAAATCAAGTTTCAGAAAGAAACCTAATCTACAATCCATCTCTAAAATTTTAATTCTAATTAATTACTCAAATCAGCATCTATATTTAAAAAGTGAGGAGAGTGGGGCACTTGGGTAGCTCAGTTGGTTAAGCATCTGACTCTTGGTTTTGGCTCAGGTCACAATCTCTTGTGACCTGGGATTGGTTCTGGGATTGAGCCCTATATGGGGCTCTGTGCTCAGTGTTAGTTAAGTCTACTTCAGATTTTCTTTCACCATCTCTCTCTCTCTCTCTCCTTCTGTCCCTTCCCATTCTCTCTCTCTCTCGCTTTCTCTCTCTAAAATAAAATAACTGCAGAGGAAACTTGGAAAATCAGAACAGAAATCAATCTGAATAGTGCTAGTAGAGAAAATTAATTCATGAACTATAGTTGATTGTTGAATGTGGATTGCGAATTGAGATGGCATGGCAATGTGTTAACCTAGCTGGGCTAGAATTTCTTTTGTTATATGTTTCCATTAGAGTGAGCAAAAAGGGAGACTTAGGAGATTTGAAAGGCAGGAGGAAAATAGCCATTTTTTTTACCTCCACCTTGGAATTCAGCCATCATGCTGTAAGGAAGCCCAAGCCACATAAAGAGGCCACAACACCATCAGCTAATGTCTAAAAACAATATCCAAGATCAACCACAAGATATATAAACGAGTGAACCTTATGAAGTTACAACCCTCAGACTTTGAGCTGCCCCCGTTGACACTATTAAGCAGAGATGGGCTTCCCTAACAAGACTTGCCCAAATTGCAAACTTTTAAGCAAAGTGAATGGTGGTGTTCTTTTAAGCCACTAAAATAAAATAAAATTAAAAAAAAACAAAAAATTTGAGACTTTAGCTCTGTCTTTCCACTTCCCATTTTTCATGTAAGTGTTGTCATCCATTTTACTTCTACATTGACTTTCACCTACAAGTCTTTATGATCATTGTTTTAAATCACCAGTATTCATATAGTTCATTAGAATTTTGCTTTTTGTTGCTTTGTATTTACTTCTGTAGAGTCTTATTTCTGTCTTGTACTCTTTTCCTTCAGGTTTACAAATTCTTTTTAGTAAGTTTTTACTACAGTTTTAAAACAAAATTTCTTTCACTTGTTTATCTTAAATATATTTTTGCCTACATTTTAAAAACTATTTTAACTTAGGATAAAAGTAAGAGTTGTAATTATTTTCCCTCAAATATGAAGATTTCAAAATATTATTTTCTTCATTAAATTATTTCTGTTGTCAAGTCAGATGCTATTCTGATGCTAAGTTGAAGCTGGGTGACATATTTGATAATGCTGAATCGTCATCTTCTTTAGTTTTGGTCCTAGAACACGTTATTATGCCAATTTTATCAAAAGCTTAATTTGTTCACTGGCAGACTATAATGTCTTCCTGTTAGACTCTGAACTCAAAACTTTTCCCTCTTCAGGCATAGGAGAATAAGAAAATCTTTACCTTTTCCCTAAGAGATTTTTGGATGAGATTTCTAGCTTTCTGACCCATATGTGTTTAGAATTTTTCAGACACACTTACCATGAGATGTCTGGGTGGCTCATTTGGTTAAGCATTGGACTCTTGACTTCAGCTCCAGTCACGATCTTAGGATTTTGTGACTGAGCCCTTTGTCAGACTATGAAGTGTGGAGCCTGCTTGGAATTCACTCTTTCCCTCTCCCTCTGCCCCTCTCCCTGCCACTCATACTCTCTTTTTAAAAAACAAATAAATAAAATAAAATAAAAAATACTTTCTAAAAACAAAAAAAAAAGATACACTTACCATTTCAAAATCATTCCTTCATCAGTAATATTAGCCCCTCTTTAGTTTTATGCTTTAACAGTACTCTGATGCCTTACGCTCAAATTATATCTACTTATCTATTGTTTTGTCTTTTCAGTGGAAGACACTGTGTGGTATAAGTTATTTTATTTGGAAAGGAAACAATCTCATCAGGTTTATAACATCCAGTAGTTGGTTAATAGAGCTTATCTGATAAGATTTCTTCTACTATCCTTTAAAAAAATCATTATATATTATATTTTTTCTTAATCTCCATGGTGATTTTAATAGGGTTTCAAAGAGAAGAATAAGTAAACTCTGCTCAAAACATCATCTTTAAGTGCCATCTATGACCTTTAATATTTAATTAAGGAATGAACTTCATACTGTGGATCCTTTTCTAAATGTAAAGTATAAAAACATCATGTTACAATTATTCTGTAATTAATTGCTTTATGTGAATCAAGTCAGTGTGATTAAAGAATAAGATCAGAGGGAAGTAATATTTCAACTTACTATTTTTATTTTATTCTTGAAAGTAATTAATATATATCACTAGTCTAGCACACAGCAGGAAATATTACATTAATCAAATTAACAATAATGTATGCTTAAAAATGAATATTGACCATCAAAATCGATGTTAAGATAACTCTGGATTTTAATTTCCTCTGAAGTTTGTTCCTGCCATTTTTGATAGCTAAGAGAAAAAACATTTTTGCCACCATTCATCTTGTTATTGACTTTATGAAATTAACTGCTGTCCGATATTGAAATTATTGACTAATGCAGACAAACAAGCAAAGAAATAAGTTATTTAGATATGATTAGAATTAAACAATATTCTAAAGCTAACTAAAATGGCTTTCTTAGCACACAAAATATTTCTTTCATGATCATTATCAATGTCCTATGATAATTTATTGCAAATCCTTGACTTTTAAACGAACTTGCTTTTCAGTTCTGTGCTTTGGTTTAATTCTTCATGCTTACACATGTTCTAATCATACTGTTTCTAACATCAAAATGTATGTGTCCCATGATATATTTATTGACTATATTTTGTAAAATGACTGTTATATGATATAAAAAAAAATACTTTTTTTTTTTTTATTTCGCCTTTCCAAGGCTAACATTTACAACCCACATTACAAATAACCTCCTTAGGGAAAAACTTCCCTGTCTCTTCCAGTACTAGTGTGGTTGCTTTTTGTCAAATCCTTTCTTAGATTCACATAGGTCATGAGCAGCAACAATAAAGGTTTATTATTTTTAAGGTTTTGTTTAAGGGTTATTGGGTTGTTATGGAATAATAATGAATAGAGAAGCCTATTTAATAAATACAGGTAGAAGACCATATAAAGTAATGCATACATTATATTTCAGTTGGTTATTTTTTTAAAGATTTTATTTATTTATTTGTCACAAAGAGAGATTACAAGTAGGCAGAGAGGCAGGCAGAGAAAGAGGGTGAGAGCCTGATGCAGGGCTCGATCCCAGGACCCTGAGACCATAACCTGAGCCAAAGGCAGAGGCTTTAACTCACTGAGCCACCCAGGCACCTCTATTTCAGTTGATTTAAAGAGCTTTTGCTAGAGTATTTCTAGAAAATTTCTGTCTGAATTATTCCAAAGTATAATAACAATGCTGTGAAAGAATTTGAAAACCATGTAAAAGTTTAGCTTATTAGTATAAGTTTCAGTGCATTTTGTTTTTTGTATAAACTAAATGTGAAATATCTGCAACATTAAATATAGATCATAACATATACAAATGTAATATGTGAACTTCCATTATCAAAATGAATGGCATGTGTACTTGGATGTATAAATGAGCTTTAAGATATTTCACTTTCATGAAAGGTTAATCAAATATATTTTATCGTGTATCATTATTTATAAAAATATGACTAACTTAACACAACTCATCAAAAACATTGTGAAAATTAGCTAAAAATATATGTCAGGAAACAGAAAGCAAACTCAAGGTAAAATAAAGAATATACCTACAAACTGCTATTCATAAAATCGGATACAGGGACACAAAGGATAGTTAAGTAATCTCGAACTTGTAGCAATTAAGCTGTCTCCATTATTAAGCTGATTGCACAAAGGAAGGAAGATGTTCCCAGAATCTGAGTGTAAGACGAAAGTCACATATGGTAGAATGCTGTGGAGAAGAAGTGATCCTCTGTCAAGAAACAAAGTTAACATCAGGTCTTCAAAAAGAGAAAACAAGAGGGTTAAGTATAATGAACTCATACTCCTTCAATCATCAAATCCAGTTACATACTGAAAAATTGATCAGCAAGCCAGCAGCTAGGAACTTGTGGATGTAATCCATAGAGATCAGTTTCCCAGGGCTAGACTACTTTGGAGAACGGCAGAGAATCAATCTAGAGAGGCAAACATATGATATCAAGCAAAAGACATAAATATTTCTGTAGATGGTCACTTTGTGAATCATCATAAAAGGAAACATGGCATGTAGATATTTTTCTTATCAAAATTTCACAATTCATAATTATATTTTTGTTAATATCAGGTATTAAATCAAATGTTTATCACCAATACAAAAGAAAGGCAATTCCCATAAGAAAATTATTAGCAGTAGAATCCTCTTTAATCAGCCATATAACTGGAATCAATTAAGTTTGATCATGGAATGCATACCTGCTTTCATTCATATATGATGCTTAGGTTTTAATGATTTTTCAATATTGAAGCTTAATATACTCCTAGTAATAAACATACATTTCATTAAATATAAGCCATCAATAATTTCAAGAGCATGAGATTTTCATATTTAAATTAATCCACATCCAATTTTAAATTAATCCAAGTAAATTTACCCCATAAAATGTTTGATTTGATTATATCACCCATTCTCAGTTTTACATTTTTTTATAATAGTTGATGGTTATTAATAACTCTGAAAGTGCCAGAAAGATGTAGATATTTTTCTAATGTCAGTCTCTTTGAAGTTAATATTCAAAGGCTTTCTCCTCTTTTCCTTTTTTTTTTTTTTTGGATAGATTTTATTGCAGTGACTTCAAGTTTACTAATCTTTAATTCTCCAATGTATAGTTAGATGTTAAACTTAGCCATTGATTTTTCATTTTGGATATTATATATTTCATCTCTAGATATTCTATGATCCCTGACATTTAAGTTAGTTTCTATTGATTATATTTTCCCCTGGTTATAGGTTGTATTTTTTTTCACACTGGATAATTTTTAAATTAGAAGCCCAACTTTTGAATTTCATTTTTCAGGAGCTATAATTTATGTATGTATGTATGTATGTTTGTATGCATGTATTGTCTTTAAGTAATGCTGGGTTTTATTATTCTGGGACAGATTTATTTAAAATCAGTGTAACCTTTTGAAGCTTACTTTTAAATATGGTTAGAGCATGTCCGGAACAGCCATTAGACTCAGGCGTATGTGGCCCTACCCTTCTCAGGATTCTGTGATGCTTATGTATTTGGAGGTCTTTCCAGTCTGGCTTGTTGCAACATAAACTATTCTACCATTGTGAGCACCGAAGTATGTATGCCTACTCCTTTCTAGTAATTCTCTCCTTGGCTTCAGGTAGTTCCTTTTCTATTTGTGCAACTCAAGGGAGCATTTCTACAGATCTCTGGAGTGCCTGCTTTTTCTCTCTTTCTCCCTGTCTTCTGCCTCCCTCCGTGCCTCTCTCTTTCTTTCTCTCCCTGAAATCTCTTCTCCAGTACTGTGTCCTGCAAGTTCTAGCCTAAGCTTCACTATATTCTGAAGCTTAACTGCTCGGTTCAACTTTGTGTTCCCTGTCCCAGTGCTGCTGCCTAGAAACTCTTGGTAGTCATTGAGCCAGTGGTAGACCTTCTTGCTGGTTCCTTTTCTGTCAGGGAACACTAGTCTGTATTGATGATTACCCATAACTAAAAAAATATTGTTTTACATGTTTTGTCTAGTGCTTTCATTTTTATGTTTCATGGGTTAGATACAGTCCCTGTTACTTCATTCTGGCTACAACAAAAATCTTGGTAAGTGTTTTAATACCGCAAAATTAAAAGGTCCTAATCATACAAAAATGAAATGAGAGAATCATAAGTACTTTTTTTAAAACTGCAACTTATGATTTAGCTTATTAAAAATGCAAAAAAATCAGGAATATTAATAAAAACTCTGATTTTTAAAATTTCATTTGTTTTCAAAGACATCTTCAAATATGTAAAATAAAATTGATGAGTATTTTGCTGATGATATTGAGCATATTAAAATGAATTAATCATAAAAGTCAATACGATTTTAACTCACATATTAAGGAGGCCTTTAAGTGAGTAGGGAAAGTCTAGCATAATGTACAAATTACCTGGTAGACACATATTTGAAAATAGAGTTTTATTAAGATTTTAGTCACTGGAGACTATGTGAAAGGCTAAGGAAATCATTTTTTTTTCTTTTCTTTTTTTTTTAAGATTTTATTTATTTATTTCACAGAGGGAGAGAGATCACAAGGAGGCAGACAGACAGAGAGAGGGGTAGCAGGCTCCCCACTGAGCAGGGAGCCCGATGCGGGCCTCGATCCTAGGACCCTGAGATCATGACCTGAGCTGAAAGCAGAGGCTTTAACCCACTGAGCCACCCAGGCGCCCTCATTTTTATTTTCTTTTAATCTACTTTTTAATCATTTCCTGAGAGATAGCATTTCAGGTATAGAAAAAGTAAATATCCTCTGAGGAATATGTAGTCTATAAGGGAATTATATAACCCCCAAGTTCATGAAGTTAAAGTTTTAAAAGCTCTTTGGAAGAGTTTTGACTCCAAAAATGTTTATTGAAATAAAAAAATAATTGTTCTTATTATGATAAGTCATGATTTGACCCAGTAATTATTCATATTATCTTCTCTAAAAAAGAATGAAGATAAATTAATTTTTACTAAGATTTTGTTGGGCCGACGGGGTCCGGGGAACTGAGGAGGCCACAAGATGGCGGCTGCCCTACTGTCTCACCGCCCCGCCCCCCTCTAATCAGCTTCCACTCTCCGCCAAGACCAGAGCTTCGGCGGGAAACCGAGGGCTGAACTCCATCCAATCTCCTACCAATTATGGTCATGTTCCCCTGTTCCGCCCACACCCCATAAAAACCCGTGCTCATCCTCCCCAGGTGCGACTTCCCCGACTCCCTTCTCTCGGAGTCGCGGAACCTCGCCCGAGGGCATCTCTATTAAAAATCTCCCCTCGTGCCTATTCGTCTGCTGCTTTGTTCAATCCGCCGTTACTGGGAGGGCTACCGGGAAACCTTACAGATTTGAATGGTTTGCTAACTTATTATTAAATTAATAATAGTGCCACCAGTAATAAAATTTGGACTCTTGAGTATGTGCTCATTTGGTATTATCTTTGCCAGCTTCAGTTCAATTTGAATCTACATTATATTCTAAATATTTTGTTAGATTAAAGAAAAAAGTTAGAGACATTGCTGCAGAAGCTAAATTTTGCTAACTTCCAAAGATACACATAATTAAACTGTCTTATGTCCCAATGAATTCAAAGTAAGTAAATGTTTTTGTTTAACACATTGCATTTAATGAATTTGCATTAATTCATGAAGATTAAAATGGTTTATTGATCCTCAGAGAACATTTAACTTCTTTACAGTCTTCTTATACCAGTCACACTGAAGTAGCTCAGTTCTATCATTTATTAATTTCATATATTAATATTAATAGGATAATATCTGAGACAGCAATAATATAATTATACAAATTGGTGCTTGAAGAAGAAATGTATAGAAGGTTGCCATATTTGAAAACTTGGTGGTGAACAATTTGAATAAAGATTTCATTTTTAAGGGGATTTCACATTCTGTCCAGTCACCACAATTAATTATTTACAGAAATCTTGACCCCAAATTTTTTTACTTATGATTTTAACAGAATAATGCTCCCTTACTCTGTCTCTGCATCCTAATCTTCAAAACCTGTGATTTTGTTACATTATGTGGGAACGAGGCTTTGCAGATGAGATTAAGTTATGGATCTTGAGATGGGAAGTTTATACAGGATTATCTGGGTGGACCCAATGGTCCTTTAAAGAGGAAGAAAAATGGATCAGATTGAGAAGGATTGTGATGATGGAGCAGAGGCCAAAGTCAAATGGAGATGCTATACTGCTGACTTTGAAGCTGAATGGGGACCACAAAGCTTAGGAATGCAAGTGGCCTCTTGTGGCTAAAAAAGGCAAGGGATGCTTTCTTAGAGCATGTAGAAGGAATGCAGCCCTTCCAACATCTTCATTTTAGGACTTCTGCTTTCAGAGATGGAAAATAATAAATTTATGTTTTTTAAGCTAATAATTGTGTGGTAATACGTGACAGCAGCAGTAGGAATCTAATACAGATTTCAGTATAATAATTTGAGTGTTGCTTTAACACAAACCTAAAAATCTGGAAACAGCTTTGGGATTGGTCAGTGAGCAGAAATTGGAAGAATTTTGAGAAGCATTATTTTAAAAAGTTTAAGATGCCTTGAACCATTTAAGCTACAGATGAATCTTTATTAGGTCACTTGTGATGTGAGCCGTCTGCATGGCACAAGAAGGCGAACCCCCTCTACACGGTATGGGGCGCCGCCCTCCTGCACGGCAAGGAGAATGCAGTGGGCAAAGCATTAATCAACCCCTTCCAATTAAAAGCGGCTTGCAGCTCGAATGACGCATATCAGTATGAATGGTAAGATTAGACTAGATTTGTTAAACATAGGTTAAATTTACTATTTGTAGATCCCGTATTATCAATCAATATAAAAGTATATAGTATAAACATAGTAATTGGAAGAAATATAGTCGGATAATTGACTTTTTCGAGGTGTGGATAGTTTATTCTTTCTATAGACAAACAGGCGGAAAAGGAATCCGGGATAATTGCCGAGAAAGAATCTGGCGCCATGCTGTGCCTCCCCCCGGGATATATAGCATTTAACTTTAGGGCTTAATGACCTTACACAAAACCCTTGATTTACATCAGAACTAGGAGTAACCATAAAAAAGTTACACTATACAGATAAGCAGAACAGGCCTCATCTATCTAGCTTTTTGAGAAATACCAGGTGCATCTACGAAGGTTCCTTCAATTAATAAATAAACATTCTGGTTATGTTTTATCACCCTTTGTTACAATGATATAAATAAAGGACCCCGAGCCCTGAGGTTTTGGGAGACTCCTGAGACATCATCCGAGCCCGTCTCCTCATTTCGTATCGCCAACGCTGTCCTTTCCTTCGGGGACCCCTGACTGTTGCTGGAGCTGGCCTCTGGCAACTCGAATTTTCTTTAGCATTTTGAAGTGATGATTATACCTTTCCTTGTCTCTTGCCCTGGGTGATAATTAGTTTGACCATGTGTCTTTGTTTTGACTGGGACAGACTTGGTTCACATCTTCTGCCCTGATGTAATCATTAATAATACCACTTATATCTCTAAAAAATACATCAGTTTGGATGATAAATTATATGTTCATCCTACAATGGCAAAACGTTTTATTTTTACTCTTTTCCCTCTCAGGCTTAGTCTTTTTTTTTTTTTTTCAGTTTGTTTTCCTCTGTTCTTCAAAATTAACATTGGAATTTTCAGGATTCTTCTCTCATATTTTTATATTCAGCATGTAAAATCCATGAAAACAAACATTTGTTTTCATTGGTTTGTTTTCATTGGTTTCTATATACTTGAAGATTCTCAACACCTAGCATAGCTCCTCTCATAAAGTAGTAAGTGAATACATAATCCAGACATTCTCCTGTTTCAGAAAAGCTTTCCAAAGGTAACATTTTTATAATTAAATCTCCTTAATTTCAAATCTTCCCCTGATCTGGAATTTTCTTCTTGTGGAGAAAGATCCATTCTCCCATTTATACATATTTAAACCTCAAAGACATTCTAGTCTCCTTCTCTCTCACCATATCCAACTAATATTTGTGTTGTATTAATTTTTTTAATATTGTGGAAACTATCTTTTTATTTCTACTACCAAAGTTTCATAAAATCCTCCAAAATTATTGCAGTAGTCTTTTAATTGGTATCAATCTCCAGACTTGTCTTCCTCAGCTCATCCTCAGTACTGCTAATGTGTAACATTTATAAATATTTAAACATTTAATTATTTCAATAATCTCTGAATGGACCATCTAAGTCCCTTCCATTAAAAAAAAAAAGTTCACTCTGTCAGATTCATCCTTTGTCCTCATGTTTTTGTCTAAATTTTATCAGCATTGCAGAACTGCTTGTAATTACTTAAGTAGGCTGTGCTGTCTTGTCCATGACCTTTTACATCTTACTGTACCAACAATTCATTCTTTATTCATTCTTCCATCAATTATTAAGAAACTATCAGATGTCATGTATTTGAGTGAACACTGAAAAGCGCTTCTATCCCAATAAAACCTGTGATAATCTTCAAAATTTAGCTTAGTCATTAATTCCTCCACAAAAAATTTCCTTCCTGTGTTTCACCATACCAACATTTTTGTTTTGTTTTTCTGTTCTCCCGCACAACCTGAGAAAATCTTTACAATAGTACTTGTCAAAATGTGTTGTGATTTTTGTTTTTTTCTTGTTCAGTCTGAATAAATTGTGAAAGCAAACCTATTCCCCATCCATGTCTAACTCTTGAACTACTTAATAATGAGTTTGAGACAATCTAACATCATCAGTAAAAGCAAACAAACAATGTAAATGCAGTGGTTTTTAAACTCGTGTATTGATTAGTTTAATATAATCATTTTATATTCTTCTAAAATTTTATCTGTATGCTTTAGAAATAGATCAGTATATACTCATGCACCTAATCATCTTACTAATGTATTGCCCCAATGGAGGATACACATTGCTTAATTCGTTGTAAATCAACCAAGAGCTCTATCTTCTCTTGCATTTTTAAATCCCAATATATAGTACATTTGATTATTTTTGCATGGTAATGTGATGGTCATGACTTTGGTCATGGAATTACCTTACCATTTTTGCACCCATAATGAAAAATTATTAAATCAGTTTTCTATTAGTCATTTAAAGCTTAATTATGCAATTTCTGGAAATGTCATTTATATACAGTGCCACAGTTTAATAGTTCTATAGTGGACAAGAATATAGGAGATATCTCTCTGTCTAGGGCTGTGCTGTTATCTATATTATATTCTAAAAGGATCCTTTCCTAGCTAATAACTGTAAAATCACATTTTAGTAGCAGCACATGCCATTATAATATCTTTCAAAGTATCCCTCCATGGCCACAAAATTCAGAAAAATAGCATATTTTAAAACTTGGCTCATGATGGCAGCTCTCCACTAAAAGTCAATTATTCTGGAATATTCTGGTACTAAAATGAATCACAAATGCTCCTCATTCACTGGAGTCTCATGAAACACTTTCAAGGCAGAAATGCAGTTTAGTTGAAATAACAGATGGAATAAATGGGCCCCTTGAACCCAATTTAACAAATATTGTAGTTGCCATCCTGCTTATGATGCTGCTTTGCTCTGCAAAGCTTTTCTTAACATTTTTTCAAGTATTTGGAATCAAACATGATTGGTTTTATTGTAATAGAAAGATAGCATCATAGATATGAGATACATTTACACCAAAAAACTGATCCTCAGGTAACAGCACTCAAGAAAAACTATCAGAAACTGTCAAGTGAGACAACATAGTTTCATTTTTGTTTTGTTTTGATCTTTTATACCTCTTATGTTCCATACTGCAGTGTTCATGCTAATTATTGTTTAATTACAGTTAGACTGCATTTCTCCATAGATGCTTTATAAATATTGACTATTTGTGTAACTATCAATTGATAGACATTATTCTTTGGTATTATCATACTTTTGATTTTAATATGTTAAGTATATATTTAAGATTAAATATTTTTCTGTTTTGGATCTCCTATTTTCTTTCCTTAAACTCCCCATTTTGGATCTCCTATTTTCCTCACTTAAACTCCTCATTTTTGTAACAGAATTTTTAAAGGAAGTATGTGTGACAATGAGGTAAATTGGTATGTATTAAGATCCTCCTATTATAGAGGTGCCTCATATAGATTATTTCAATGTATCCTTTTATCACTCAGGTAGATATTAGGCTCTAATATTAGGTAGATATTAGGCTTTTCATTTATATGAAGAGCATGAGTTTCAAAATCTTGACTATGTTTACACTGTCATAGAAAGAAGAAAAAAAAAAGATTGAGGATTCAAATCCAACTCTAGGTGAGCCTGGGTGGCCCAGTCAATTAAGTGAAGGATTCTTGATTTTGCCTCAGGTCCTCATCTCAAGGTCATGAGATCAAGCCCTACGTGGGTTGGGGGCGGGGGAGAGAGTCTCTTCCTCTCCCCCTTTCTTTACTCTCCACACCGCAGCTCATGCCCACGCTCTCTCAAAAAAAAAAAAGAAGAAAAAATGTGTTCAAATCCTACTCTGGTTTCCCCTAACCAAGCATCTCAATAAATACATATTAAAGCATTTAGAATTGTTATTACTGAAATAAAACAAATTTTCAAGTTTTTTTAGAACTAGGAAGTATAGGAAGCAAACGTTATGGTCCCTGGATTGAATTTGATACTTAAGTAGTTTTATTTTTTTCTATATTTTTTGTTAATTAGTTGCCTACTTTTAAAATCAGATTTTAATGATTTTCATTTTAGATCTTATTTCATTTTAGATCTTCAGCTTCTCTTGTATATGTCAGTACAAGGCAACAATCAAGGTATGTCCTTTGATAACAAATGTGGTCCCTAATTTGTCTCATTCCCACATCTGCTTCTGCAAATAACTTATTCCCCTGCATGTTTCTAGTAAGCACTGGAGTTTCTATTCTTGTTAAACATTCATTGTTTCCTCCTAAAATAATTTGCCTCACTTCCACCAGATGGCAGGTTATGCTTACTTCCCTGACTAGTGTAAGGGAGAGGAGAGCTTGGATGAAGTTTATGAACCTTAAGTTTAAAGACAAATCAGGACAAACCAGTGGCAGCATTTTGGCATTATGTTCATATTCCAGGACATGGTGTATAACTTTGGAAGACAGATAATTCTGATTTTGTTTCCTCTGTGATCATGAGGCTGTGTTACAGCCAGAGAAAGAAGAAGCCAATTAAAAGAAAAAAAGAAGGGAAGGGAAGGGAAGGCAAGGGAAGGAAAAGGAAGGGAAGGGGAGGGAAGGGAAGGGAAGGGAAGGGAAGGGAAGTGAAGGAAAAGGAAGGGAAGGGAAGGGAAGGGAAGGGAAGGGAAGGAAAAAGAAAGAAAGGAAAGGGAAGGAAGGAAAATAGGGAGACATAAGATGACATTCAAGGCCTCTCCATACCTATAGGTATCTTAAAGGCCACATCTCTGCTTTGCTTGGAGTTTGAAAATTTGGCTAGTGAAGCACTAGTGTACTCTTCAGTTTAATTTGAATTGAGTGTTTTTTCATTTGCAAGCAAGAATAGAAGAATAGTTGACAAGTATGGACAAAAGTAGGTGGGGAGGAGGGGAGTAGTGTCTAAAGGTCCATGGTTGAGGGCTGTTTTAACACAAAATGACATAACCGTTATGTACAGTATTATAAGTTCAGTTAAGTGAAAATATTTTGACTAATACTATATTTAGTCACTAAAATAAAATAGAGAAAAATTCTCAATGCACTCACTGTTTTCCATAACTGTTAGGTGAAAAGCAGGTTATCATAATGGCTAATATAGTTTAATATTTGTCAGACACTATTCTCAATGTGTCCCATGGTTTAATTAATTGAGATTTTAAAGATTTCTATGTAATTAATTGTGTTTGTCTTCATTTTTGAGATGAGAATAATAAGACACAGAGAGGTTAAATAGTAAGGATAAGTCTCTAGGTTGCTAAGGAAGAAAGTAGCAGAGCTGGTTTAGTGCTCTAGTTCAAGAGCCCCTGATTCTAATTATCTATTCTGTTACTTCTCATTGTTAATCAATTCACCTTAAAAATAAAATACATTTATAAATGAATAGAAATAAAAACTGGAATTAGTTTGCACCAAAATTTTAGTATTGGCATTTCCTGAGTGTGGAATTTAGAAATATGTGTGTGTGTGTGTGTGTGTGTAAGTGTTATTTTCAAAATACATTGAATAAGAAGTTATTTTGGAGGTTAAAAATATTAAAATATAAATTTTTTTAACATGTTTACTGAAAATATAATTGTCAATAGCTAATTATAGTATGATGTCTGGTAAACATAAATATGAATAAAAAATTATCAAATGTTTTTGAAATTATCTGGTAATATCCTCCATTTGAAAGAGACCTAAGATTTTAGTTAATACCTACAGACCCAATAGAATGTTTGTTAAATAAATGAGTGGGTACAGGATTAGAAAATATTTAAGCACTTTACTCTTACGTCATTAGTTATAAACACAATGATAAGACAATGAAAATTATCCTTTCATTAATAATTTACTACATGATATAATATGTAGGAAACAGAACACAAAGTAATATTTTCTGTGACTTTAGGTATTTAACATAACTCTAGTTTTGATGATTAGTATCAGATGTGGTAATCAAATAATATACTCTGTCTGCTCTTGCTTATTTCTCTGAAAACTGATATTTTGGAAAGACCATTGACCTGAGAAGCAAAGTCTAAGGTTTGCATTAAGATTAGTTGCTTTGAAATTTTCAACTAGTATCTCTGAATGTCAGTGTACTTATCTTCATTGTATTGCATTAAATGTGGCACTTTCGAAAGTCAGAGACGTCTCTAACTTCTTTAATTTATAATTAAATTACTACTATTACCCACTGTGTCAATAAAAGACTTTTTGACTACCTTTGATTTTTTTTCCTTGTGTCATTAAAGGGAGATGGAGATAAGACATTAAGTATTTATTTTATTTTTTTATTTTTTTTTTAAGATTTTATTTATTTATTTATTTGACACAGAGAGAGAGATTACAAGTNTCATTAAAGGGAGATGGAGATAAGACATTAAGTATTTATTTTATTTTTTTATTTTTTTTTTAAGATTTTATTTATTTATTTATTTGACACAGAGAGAGAGATTACAAGTAGGCAGAGAGGCAGGCAGAGAGACAGGGAGAGGAGGAAGCAGGCTCCCTGCTGAGCAGAGAGCCTGATGCGGGCCTCGATCCCAGGACGCTGAGATCATGACCTGAGCCGAAAGCAGAGGCTTTAACCCACTGAGCCACCCAGGCGCCCTTATTTTATTTTTTTAAAGATTTTATTTATTTATTTGACACACAGAGAGAGATCAGATCACAAGTAGGTAGAGAGGCAGGCAGAGAGAGAGAGGAGGAAGCAGGTTCCCCGCTGAGCAGGGAGCTTGATGCAGGCCTGGATCCCAGGACCCTGAGATAATTACCTAAACTGAAGGCAGAGGCTTTAACCCACTGAGCCACCCAGGCACCCTTAAGTATTTATTTTAACTCGTATTATTGTTCTAGATTAAGGTCATTGTCTCTCTCTCTCTCTCTCTCTCTCTTTTTTTTTATTATTTGCCCCAGGGGTACAGGTCTGTGAATCGTCAGGCTTACACCTTTCACAGCATTCACCAAAGCATAAACCCTCCCCAATGTCCATAATCCAACCACCCGATCAGGTCATTGTCTCTTATTCAAAAAGAGGATAGTATGCAACTGCTGTTTTAGCCAAGTTATTTTCTCATTTAATAATATATATGTATGTATGTGTGAAGGTACTTATTTTTTCATTCATAAATTGCTTGTTATTAAATCAGATTTATTATAGTCAAATCTACAGTTTTGCATCATTGACCCTCTTGTATTTCCACACTTAACAAAGATTATGTATCTTTCAGAGTCTTAAAATTTTTAAATATTTTGAAAATATTCCATTGTGAACACATTATACTTAATTATTTCTGTCAGGCACTTAATAGACATTCAAAATTATACTAAATGAATTAATGATTTAAGTGAAATGGGAAATATTCTTACAAAGTATAACAAAGTAGTCCCACAAATATACTGTGGGATCAAGGCTTGGGAAATAGGAACATGTATTGTTTAGTTAATTATCTTTCCAATTGAAAAGGACTGAACACTTCAAATTTTATTTTTCCATTAATTATACATGTGATATGTCTATCATGATCAAATGACAGTAAAAAATCTCAACAGTGTTAGGAAATATAATTTGTGCTATTAATCTTAGCTTCTTTGCTATTTAAAACACTTAACTTACTTTTCTTCTTGGGAGTACTTCTGTATCGCTGAGTCTATTTGTCTAAATTAAATTTAATTCACTTCAATATTCTTGCCTCTAAAAATTTCTACTAATATATTGTACTCAGATTTCTCCTACTTGGAGAAAGTATCAATTTAATCTTGTAAATTTGAACTTGTAATTAGTATCAAGGTGACTAGTCACATTTGATATAGCCCATTTGAGAAATTTAATATGTAATTTATAACCATTAATATTTCAGAAACATTGTGGCTCAGTGAAAAAAGTACAAAACTGATAAAATATAAAAGAACATTTATATCTTTATTATTTGTATGAGCACATGGTGACCAACAGAAATGAACTTTCTCAAATACTTCACACTATTTTTGCTCTTCTGATGATACGTAATACGTTGTGTAAGACATAACTGGGTTCAGTTTATCATTGGAACAGTGAACCCCTTCACGTTGATTGTTTAATCCACCACAGGTCATTAAATATATTCTAAATTATCAATTATTCATCAAGGTACTATAGCAGATATATCAAGATCTCTATTTGAAAATACAATTCATTTTTGTAAAAAAGTTATTTCCAAGTGCTAAAATGGGATACATTTACATGCTACCTTAACTCTGGAAACCCCATTAAACTTACATTATTGCAACTCTTAAAAGGTTTTGTTATAAAAATTAACCATAAATCATTTATTATATTATTAAAGACTAATAAATTATATGGTAGAGATGGTTGTATGTTACTCAATGTAAAAAAAGAAGTCCAGAGGAAATGGAAGAACATTCTTTAAAATAATAATAATAATAACAACTAAATTTTGTTGACTTCTGTATCTTGGAGCTTTTTGAATCCCTTCACCTGGATTATTAATTTATTAAATTCTTACAACTCTATTAATTAGTTTCTCTTCTTATCTTTGTTTTACAGATGATGAAACTGAGACTAAGAGTATTAGGTAAATTGCTCAACTAGTAATTGGCAAGTATAATATATACCAAGGTACTACCATTACCGAATCTGCAGTTTTAAAGACAAGGCTATGGTGCCTTTCAAAACCTCTTTAAATTATTCAAAACAAATATTCTTAAAAGTGAATAGGAATAATGTGTTAAATATTAGCCCCAAGCAGAAATCTCTAATCCTTCATACTGATGAAAAAGTCAAAAAAAAGAAAATCTTAAAGGATGTGGTTGGAAGGCCTTATAGTAGGAAAATAAAGCATATTAATAAGACAGTAAGACTAATTTAGCCATGGTGGGCCTAAAGTGTATATATCTCAGATATAAAGTTATAATCTGGCAAGAGCCCACAATTACTGACAATGAGATGGAATTAATAATTAAACTATAATGACCTGGGAGACTTATTCATTAATCATACTTAGAATATCTTAGTGTCAACCATATGGAAACTAATAGAACTTGCTGCAAAGTAGCTGGGTTTGGCTACAGAAAAATCACTCAACTTGGATATTACTGCAAAATCTTGATGAGTAATCTAAAATGACTGTTAATAAGACTTGGAATTTTACTAAATTCTTCTAGTAAATACATTTGTACACTCACTAAGGAATTATTTAATTCCTCATCCACTCTTCAAATATCTTCTCTCATCCTAAATCAGCTAATGATTTTCCTTCATAAATCATCATTATAAACTCTTTCTACAAATATCTGATAATCTTTGGCTGCCCATTCATTTTTGAGAGTGAAGCTCTTAAAAGCTGATCATAAATTCTATGCTCATGAAAAGAACTTAGTGGTATATTAGGCTTACTATGATTTGGCAAGGTCCAGTCATTTCACTGGGGAATTCTTTAATATTAGTAATTATAGGTCTTTAGTTTGAGCTAGCCTGTTGCCTCAAGAAAAAAGCTTCCACTGAGAAGTGCAGTAAGGCAGAAGCCATTAGCATTCTAGGCAGCACCCTCTGTGCTAAGTGGAATTGGAGGACTTCTGTTGGCAATATGTGTTTTTACATAATTCTTCAGTTTTCAGTATGACATCCTAACCTTTAGATCAGCAGGTGCCACCTGGACCTAAGTATTCCATTGTGTACATTTTCCAGAAAATATATTTACTATCTTCTCCTGAGAGCGTGAAAGGTTAGTCATTTCTCTTTGTTTAGGGTATAGAAGTGCACCTGGTTTAAACTGTTTTCCATCATGACTTTTAATTAACAAATCCCCACCAAAACTCTCATATTTAGGGAACCTAGGATTTTAATTTTGTAATTTTCTGTTGCCGATTGAGTTGATTCTTGGTTTCTAAATATGCAGACCACAATCTTTCAGTTTATGCTTCTCTGCTACTTTGTACTGCTATCATTCAGGGGTCTTTTGTTCTGATGTTTTACCCTTTCCATTCACTTTGTTTTTGAAATTCATGCCTTTTTCTCTATATAATGTCATTTACTTATTGTTTAGGATGTACTATCAATGAACATAAATATTCAGCCAAATGTTGTAATGATTTTGGTGAAATAAAGCAAACCATAAAGTAATATGCAACATTAGTCGTGAATTATGAAATCTCCAATAATATAAAGAGGTAGATTAGGGACTTGGAAGTCAATAATGTGAAAGTTACTCTTATCTCCAATAGGGAGAAAATACTTCAGAACCCTTTCAAATTCCAAGTTTTTAGTTTTGTTTTCTTTTTAATTTTGAGGCAATTCTGAAAATGTTGACTTTGGAGTAATGAAATGCAAGCATCATTCAGTTATCCCAAAAACAGTTTGAAATGACACTGAAAGGAGAGATTTGGTCTCGAGATAAATTTGGGATTTATACGTAAATGGTGCAAAATGTAACTGGAATTATTTAAGATACTATATACATTTAGTAGTTAAAATAAAATTGATACAGAAACTTAGGAACTAAAAATTTACTATAGTAGAAATAAAAATAAATTGTTTTGAGGCAATGATCTGCTAAGCCAAGTTTTATCGTTATATTATGTGCACTATTGCACATTAATGTGTAGGCTTAGAAATGTTCTAAGTTATAGCACATCATTTATAATTTTGATAGTATGCTGCATGAAATTTAAGGAAAATATTTTAATTTAACATACTACATAACAGGTGGTAGATTATTTTCAGAATTGCTAGTAAATGGCTTATAGCAATACTCAAATTGATTCATTGAGTGTAAGGTAAATTTATTACATCTGAAAGACAAAACTTTATGCTTCAATCTTCTTTGGTATGGACTTATCATACTTTAGTAAATTCATTGAATTTTTAAGTGTATCATCCAAAGAGGTAGATCACATTTCTAGATAACAGAAAAAAATCAAACTATAATCCTTAGGTTCCCAGCTAAATGGTATTCTCATGACTGAGTCCTTTATTTTTTTTTTTTAAGATTTTATTTATTTATTTGACAGAGAGAGAGATATTAAAAGTAGATAGAGAGAGGCAGGCAGAGACAGAGAGCGGAGGAAGCAGGCCCCCTGACTGAGCAGGGAGCCCGACGTGGGGCTCGATACCAGGACCCTGCAGATCATGACCTGAGACGAAGGCAGAGGCTTTAACTCACTGAGCCACCCAGGCACCCCTCATAACTGAGTCTTAATGTGAATAATAAAAAGGGTGTATTTTGGTTTTTAAATTAAGATATGTAGTTTTTATGGCTGCTGTATAACTCCCTGACAAATTCCCCACATGTAGTAATTTAATTAAACATTGAGAGTGCTGACCTTTAGCCCAGAGACTGCATCCTGCTCCTATTCAATATGAGAATTCTACCTCAGCTAGACATGCACAACTACACATCCTCTCTGACCTTGGATATGTAAGACTGCACTTAAGTTCCGACATTTCATGACCCCAAGTTCTTCGCGATCCTGTATAAGCTCTTCATTTTAGCAGGCGGTAGAGAAATGTATTCCCCACTCTGCCTTCAGAGTTGTAGCACCCTGTAAAGAAAGTCTAACACACGTGACCTTACAATAAGTGTTCCTTTACAGAATGTGGTTCCAAGACTTGGACTGAGAATAAGACTACCTTCATGCCTGGATCAGGATCCTAAACAAAGTTAGAGTACGCCACATCTCCCTTTCTTAAAGATCTGAGTCAACTTGCATATTCAAATGCTTTTTGGATTTGATCACCCAGACTCTAAACTGTTTCAACTGATTTTAGCTGAAGTATCAGAACAGTTCTCTATCTTATAGAACACAGGAATAAAGACATATTTCCTATTCGGTGTTAAATCCTTAACAATTAATGATGACCTTAAAAAAAGCTCTGTTTAAACTCCCTTAATGTGCTCTAAAACAACAAAAGAGCTCAGTACAAGCTGAAGAATCTATTTTCTTAAAAAAAAAAACGATTTGGTGAAAAGAGTCACTGTGTTTCTAAAGACAAATTGTAAATTTGCTAATCTCCAGTCAGCCATCTGCGACATGACATCAGCAAAACAAGCAGCAGTCAGTTGACTATTTATGAGTTACTAAAACTTTCTTGAACCAGCCACCAAAAGAGAGCTTAAGAAGCTTTGAGAATGGTAGGGTATTGAAGTGTAGTAGAATATACCACATCCAAATATGCCACTTTGGCATATTGAATACTTCAAGCTACAGACAATTGAGAAAAAGCAGATAAAAAAAAGCTCTTTGCCTTCCCCCTACACTGTCCTGGTGTAAAAGCAGAACATAATTTATAAAGATACCCTTCCTCCCCTCTCTACCAGGAAGAACAACTACAGACAACCATAGAACCTTATCACCCCAGAGACAGCACCAAAAGAATGTATATAAGAAATTTTACTAACTGGAAAAAGGCCAGTCCATTAGTTTCCCCCATATATTTATCTTCCCACAAGTTGCCATGATTGAAACCATAAATTGTTTTCCTTTGTCTTTTCACTCCTTTAAGACTTTATTATTCTTTTGCTGTGATGCTATATAGGCCCAAGTTTTAATCACCCTTTCAAGTTACTCATCCTTGAGTGTTCCCATGGGTATGTGTGATTCATATGTTAATAGACTTCGGTCAGTTTTTTCTTTTGTTAATCTGTCTTTTGTCAGTGTAATCTACAGGGCCCAACCAAATAAAAACAAGCAAGCAAACAAACAAACAAACAGAAAACCAAAAAAAAAAAAAAACCCACACACACAGGAAGGGTAGAGGGAAAGGTTTTTTCCTCTCCTACAATGTTGTTATCAGTACCAATTTTTCTAAAACAACTTCTCCAAAGTTGAAGCACTAGAACTTCAGTTTCACTCACAATGTCTTCTTTGTGCCCCTAAGGTTTCCTTTGTTATCCATCAGTCTGTGGCTTCCTTATTATCATAAATCTTGACTTCTATAAGTGAAATATTTGAACATGTGTTAGTATTGTCCACTCCAATACAAATGACATCATAAACTATAACATATGACCATTGTAATTTTGGATGCTAGAGCTCTGACTAATCTCCCTATGGACAGTAGCCATTTCCACATAGTAGAATTTTAGTCTGCTAATTTTATTCTGGGAAATGATTTAAATTTATTATTGTCTTATCGTCTCCAAACTTTACTTCTAACTGATAACATATAACATTTTCCTGTCAGTTTGCTAACCTTATGTAATATAGAAAACTACTCCCTTCTTATATAATTCTGCACTCATGCAACAGTTTAAATCTTGACACATTAATGGACATTCCTGATGAAATAATACCTCGTGTCAGTCAGTTGGCTATTCATGTCAGTTGGCTATTCATGGGCTCACTTGATTCAAACTGCTATTTTATAAACATTTGATAATCCATTTTGATTCTCTCTGTAAATGATTCTTACCTCAAACAGTGGAAGCTAAATAATTATTACTGACTTCTGACAGATTAGAAGATCCAATGGTCTCCCAGATGTTAAATCAACATAAATGGCCCTCCTAAAAGCTCTTACTGGAACATGTCAAATTTTGAAAGGGTCAACATTTATAGTGAAAATAGACTTGCTTTTGGAGTGGTGCATGATTTTTGAGTCATAGAGGAAAAGGTTTTTAACTGCTAATGGAAATCCCAAACCCCTCAAAAATGACATTTGGATTTAGGAATTGCTTCATGATATAATCCTTACTAATAGAATGGTTGTGATTAAGATAAATTTACATACCAAGCAACAAACATTTGAAGCCAGAGGAAATGCTTTTGGCCGGCTACTATGCTAAATAGGGTACATTAATTAAAAGCTTTCCATGCTCCATAAAGGACTCCAAACCCATTTACCCCATTGTTCTTGCCCAAGCTTTAATTGATATCTGATAACAACCTCAACAGATGGAATAAGTTTACTGGTAACATTCGAAATGTTCTGAAAATTATGATAATTTCTAAGACATCAGAACCACAGAATTTGATAATGTCTAAAGAGACCAAGTCGCCTGAATTAGAATTTGGCAAAAATATTACATGCCATTATAGAAAACATTACTTGAAAACTAACCTAAATCAACCATGGTGGGAACATATCACATGAATATCTGAGGATATTCCTAGTACATTCTCCAGAAGTGAAAATATAATCCTGAAGGAAATCCATAAATGTAACACCTTATTTGGAGACAGGAACCTGAACTTCAAAGTTTGAGATTTTGCATTTGGATATTATTCAATTTTGTCCATCCAGAGATTTAAATATGTACAGTGATTGTAGGCTTATTATCTCAGACATAAATTTATATTTGAATTCAAGGACGAAAATGTTACTCTTAACCCTGATGGCTGTTAATTCCTCAATGTTCTTCTGAGTTTGTTACTGGGACACTCATGAGATTAGGAGCCAGGTTTGTAATCTAACAATTGAATCTAACATCAATAGAACAACAAACTACCAGAAATGGACCATGTTAGGTGCTGCTAGCAACTAATACTACACTACAGTAAAATGACAAGTTACTGATCACAGGGATATATCATTATCATCTCAAATAACCATACATTAGTAAAATAAAGGAGGATTTTCAGCAGCGTACTTCTGAGGTCAGTTTGCCTCAGACTATTGCCATACTGGAGGCAGGAAAAGTATGTTTTATGGTTCAAAAAATGCCTCAAACTTTAGCACAAAGAAAACTTAAATTTTACAAACCTTGAAAAAAAAAAACTAACATGGGAGGTACTTGAGGAAAGCAGTTTTTCAAAATAGTGCATCTGCTAGCATCTCAAGGAAATAGTTACACAGTATTATGAGGAGGCTCTTTCACTTTTGTTCCTGTAGATTTAACAGAAGTCTATAACTTCACCACAATAGTAAAAGACACTGCAGAGAAACCAACGCTGGAGATTGGATTAATACTTTATTCTCTGGATCTTCATTGTCTGGGGGTAGATGGGATCATCTTCTTGATCAGATTTAGGAAATGTCAGTGTTTCTTTCAGAGTACATTTCAGAATTTGATAACAATTAACCTTCTCATTGTTCTTACCATCATATTTATAATATACCTTCTCCAGAGGTTTAGGTGCCATTGCAGTCTGACAATAAACCAGACACAAAAGGCTAAAGGAATGCTAATTATAACCACTGCACAAATAGCCTCCCAAACTACCACAGGATTGGCCTGAAGGATTTCCTTAAAGATCTGTAAATGTGGGACTCATGGACAAAGAATGGTCATATGTGATGGTCAAAGCACCTAGAGAATTCCTTCTGAAAAGTAACAATTTTTAGTCAATTAATATATGAACTTGATTGTTTATTAGCTTCAGAGACCAGTCACATCTTGCTCCTATATAATCTAAAAATTAACTGGATCTTATTGCTCCCAGATGGATGTGGGTAAACTGCATGTAGGACGAATAAAACCAGAGGAATAATATTGGCAATCATCTTCTAACGTCATATCACTGGTTGCAGCCACTATAGCCATGTGGCAGGTCCAAGCTGGCTGAGCAGATGAGAATATTGAGTTGGACAGAAAACATCTCAGGGTTTAAAAATTTCACAGTTACTACATGTGAATTAGAAGTCATGGTTGTGAAATATTTGAATAAAAATATCTGGTATTTTAGGAAGTATATTGATGATGACTGTATAATAATCATTCATTTTAATTATGATTTAGGGAAAAAGTAAATTACTACTGTTTCCACAAAATTGTTGCTAAATATAGCAAACTACTTTTTCAGTAAGCTATTGTTATGGGGTTGAATTATGTGCTCCCCAAAAAGGTATGTTGGAGTCCTAATACCCAAATATGACCTTATTTGGAAAGTGTGTCTTTACAGAGGTAGTAAGTTGAAATGAGTTCATTACAGTAGGTCCTAATCCCAAATGACTTTTGTCCTTATAAAAATGGTAAAAATTTGGACAGAGATATATACATAGAAGGAACACTAAGTGAAGCAATACAGAAAGATAATCATTATCTGTAAACTAAGGAAAGAGATCCAGAAGAGGTCTTTTCCTCACTGCCCTCAGAAGGATCCAATCTGGGACACTCTCAATTTGGACTTCCAGCCTCTAGAACTGTGAGAAAATACATTTCTGTTTGTTGCGCGACCCAGTTGATGGTACATTGTTACGGCAGTTCTATCAAACTAATACAGATTTTGGTACTGGGAAGTATAGTACTGCTGAGGGACATGGCTTTGGAACTGGGTAAGGATAGAGACTGGAAGAGTTTTGAGGTACGTGATAGAAAAAACCCAAATTGCTTTGAAGAGACTGTTGATAGAAATTTAGATGTTAAAGGAGATTCTGGTGATCTGGAGATCTCAAATCTGAGACCTGGAGATCTCAGAAAGAAAAGAAGTGAGCTGTAGAGAAATTTACCATCTCAGAGAATACATATATTGTAATGAACAGAAAAGAGTGTTGTAAGAAATTTGCTTGTTAAAGGTGCTTTCAGTGAGACCTCAAATGCAAATATAAAAAAAGTGATTGGAAACTGAAGGAAAGGTTGTCTTCATTATAAAGTGATATGGGAGCCCCATATGCTGTGTGACCAAAACCCTTTCATAAAGTGCTAATGCAGGGTACAATTAGAAGAATACCAAGAAAAAAAAAAAGAAAAAAAAAGCAAGGATTGATAGGACTGTGGTGAAAATTGGAATATTTAAATAGGCTTTATGTAGGGCGCCTGGGTGGCTCAGCTGGTTAATGCCTCTGCCTTCGGCTCAGGTCATGATCTCAGGGTCCTGGGATCGAGGCCCGCATCGGGCTCTCCGCTCAGCAGGGAGCCTGCTTCCTCCTCTCTTCCTGCCTCTCTGCCTACTTGTGATCTCTATCTCTGTGTCAAATAAATAAATAAATAAATCTTTAAAAAAAAATAGGCTTTATGTAAAGGAGTTCCTTCTTCTTTACTTAAATGTTCTGTGAGGATGAATATTTGTCATACTAGGGAACACTTCCCCTACCCAGTATTGCAAAACCCAAACTTGTTGATAGAGTTCTAGGGGAGGCTACAGTTAGGTGCATAAGGTTTAATGGGATTAAGGTGAAAATCTGTAGGATAATTTTTATGTTCGAACAGACTTTATATGAAGTGGTTGTATCTCTTTCGCCTGAGTACATTATGAAGGTGGCCATTGTATCTGATTGGGTAACATTTCCCCTACCTAGTACTGAAAGACAAAAGGCATGTAAATTTACCTATCAAGCAATATTAATTGAACTTGCTAAATGGAAACAAATAAAACTGCTTAAGTCCACACAGTGTAGAACAGAAGCAGAAGTGCTGGTATGGGCAAATTCTCTGTGTAATAGTCCTATGTACAGAGGGAAGCTTATGACAAAAACCTGTGAGTGCTTCCCATTAACAGCCACTGGGAATTCGGACTAGAGGATTTCCATTTGAGAATTACTAGCTTGCTGTTGGACATTAATTGAAACTACCTTCATAACTGAAGGATATAGGATAATCTTAAAATCTAAAATACCTGTGATGTCTTGGGTAATTTAGGAAAAAAAAAACAAAAAACAAAAAACAAAAAACTCTATGGGATGGCAATGCCCAAAAGAAGTCAGTCCATAATGAAATGGAAATGGTTTATACAGCTTCGCACTGCCTGATAATTGCAAGAAAGTACTCACAAGCAGGGAGCCTTTATTCCCCGGGGCTGACTTTAGAGCTCCCTGAGGAGCTACAGAATTCTATTGTAACTTAGTGCCCTGTGAACAGCTCTCAACTGACTGACAAAGAGCTGCTTGGTTTGTGGATGGCAGTTACAAAGTAAATGTACAACATCCTGTTTGGAAGGATGTTACTCTGATCAAAGAAGGAAAAGGAAATCAGTGTGGTGGGCTGAATTGCATGCTATTATCCTAGCAGTGATGAATGAATTGAAGTAGTAAAAGCCCGCATATTGGGGTTTTTACTGACTTATGGGCAGTGGCCAATGACCCGTCCATATGGTCAAGCAGAGGGAAATGGAAAACTGGCCTGTTAAAGGGATGACCCTATGGGGCATAGTCATAAGGAAATTTAAGGGGCATGTTGATACTTATTGAAAGAACTGCCTTCCAGGTCCAGGAAGTGATTGGAATTGACAAACCAATATTTTCATGTGCTCACTGAAAGTAGCCACCTGGCTCCATGAAATGACTAGGCATGGGATACTGCCGCAACGCAGAGAAGAGCTAAAACTAGACATACTGTTCTTGTACTTTCTGAGGACCAAAATGCCAAGAAGAACTGTTCTGGGGGCACCTGGGTGGCTCAGTTGTTTAAGTATCTGCCTTCAGCTCAGGTCATGATCCCAGGGTCCTGGGATTGAGCCCGTAGGGGTCTTGGCTCAGTGAGGAGTCTCTGCTTCCCACTCTCCCTCTGTATTCTCCATCTCTCTCTCTCTCTCAAATAAACAAATATATAAAATATTTAGTAATAAAAGAAGGAGGAGGAGGCAGAGGGGAACTGTTCTGTTTTTCTAAAAAAAGACACAGACTGTAGGTGGCTATGTGACAGATTCCTTCATGGAAGATCTTGATTGTAACTGGCAAGTGAAACTGATGCTGGCAGCCCTGGGGGATTCCTAGTGACTGGAATAGACACTGACTCTAGACTGTGCTTTGCTTACTTAGTAGTAGATGCAAATGTACAGATTACTACAAAAGAACTGGAAGAGAACATATTGAACCAATTTGGATAACCATCATTCATTCAAACCAAGGGATGCACTTTACAGCCCATAATGTCCATCAACACGCAGGGGTATCTTCTCCTCAGAGTAATAGTTTGATAGAGAATTGGAATGTAATTGAAATATTGGTTGTCTAAATCATGCTTTCATGGGCGCCTGAGTGGTTCAGTGGCTTAAAGCCTCTGCTTTCGGCTCAGGTCATGATCTCAGGGTCCTGGGATCGAGGCCCGCATCGGGCTCTCTGCTCAGCAGGGAGCCTGCTTCCTCCTCTCTCTCTCTCTGCCTGCTTCTCTGCCAACTTGTGATCTCTCTCCCTCTGTGAAATAAATAAATAAATAAATAAATAAATAAATAAATAAATAAATAAGTCTTAAAAAAATAAATCATGCTTTCATGAGGGTTTACTTACCCTCAATAAGAGGGACAGTCACTATTGGATAGATTTTTCAATTTTTGTGATGGATCTGAAGAAGAGGAAGTGGACAAGGAGCTGGTATTTTCACGCTCTTAGTGATGTTTGCCAAGGGTGTCAGGATTCTGATATGAAGACTATACTTTATTTCTGTATTGCCTCAACTTTTTTTGTTGTTTTCTCCTACTTGGAACAGAAGTTGTAAGATCAGGGCTATAACTACTAGTGCTGAAAGCAGAGATAATTTCTAAGCAAGAAAGTAACTATATATTTTTAACTTCATGTCAGTATTCCTAAAGGCCTGGTGAATTGTGACTTTACCCCATCTAACAGAAATGGAGTTAACAGTGAGTTCAGCATTATCACCTAGTAGTAAAGATCAACCCACTAGTTCTGCAGCTCTGTAATCTTTATGTGAATGAGAGTGGACTGAGGTGGTGGTGGGGAGGGGGGTTTCTGAGTAGATTAGTATCACTGCCTGCAATCCAGACTAGCACCGTGGTTAAACAAAGTGTCCTTTAAAAAGATGAGAAAGTTTGGGCATGAATGAAGAGGAGGAATAATAGCTGTGGATAAAGGAGTGAATAAATAGGTTATGCAGTGAGGGAAATCCAATATTACATTAACATCACCAAAGAGGCTCAGAGCGAGAGATAATATTATCTCTGAGATTAATTTTATAAGATACTTCAAAGGGAAAGCCATATATTGCTGAAACCATTTCTGCTTTTAGGACCTGACGAGATTAAATGGAAGCTTCAGTGGCCTTTCCCTGAGAGACATTTTTGTACAATATGATATTGAACTGGACTAATTATTAATGACTGAGATTCTAGTAATGTGGCAGTTTCTTTTGACTGTTAATGATCATTTGGCTGTAAGGAGTCCACGGCCAGAAACTAGGGGTTGGACTCTGACATAAGAAGAAATAAGAATGTGGTTTCTGTCTCTGCATCCTGACACAGAGCTCCTAAAACCCTTGTTATTTTCCCAGTGATGGGGTTCTAGGAACCTATTTTGTTTAATATTTAGTCTTTGACTCTGGTTCCAGTCACAGAGCTTCTTAAACATGTACCTTCCTGAGTGATAGGGTTGCTAGGAATATCTTTTATCTTATTTCTGGTCCTTGACCCTAGTTTCTAATACAGAATTCCTAAGTCCCTTGGTATTTCCTGGTGATAACAGTGTCATTTGTTCTAAGGAGGCAACTCTTAGCAGACACCTGAATAGCTTCAGGATGGGGGGCCAGTCACCAGAAACACCAAGCCACGATGAAACCTTCGAACTTTCAGCCCTACCCCTCATCCTCTGGAGAAGTGAGTGGGGCTGGAAAGTAAGCTAATAACCAGTCATGTCTCCATGATAAAGTCTCTACAAAAATCCTGAACTACTGGGCTTGGAGGGCTTCTGGGTTGGTGACCACATGCATGTGGTGGGAGAGCGTATGTCTCAACTTCATGGGGATGGATGCTCCCGCACTCAGGACCCTTTCAGAGTTCAACTTTAAGACATGATAAGCGTTTCATTTGGCTGTGCCAGAAATAAGTGAATAGAGATTTCTAGTAGCTAGGTAATGATTTCTGGCACCATTATTTATGTCATGCTATTATTTACATTAAACACAAACAAAATTTCTTGGTTTGTAAATTCTAGGTAGCAGAAATACTGACTAATGAGGAGGGGTTTTTTTTGTTGTTGTTATTCAGGTAATCATTTCACATTGCTTACCCATTATCTTTTTTAAAATTCCCAGTTTAAATGTATACAAATCAATTACTTTTTAAAATTCCCTGTTAGGCACTTCTTCAAATCAATTACTATAACTAGAAAACTTTTCATCACAGTCAAAGGGAACCTAAAGAGCAATACTGACCACATGTAATGTCATGTCATGGATGGAATCCTGGAACAGAAACAAGGATATTAGGCAAAAAAAAAAAAAAAAAAGTCTGAATAAAGTATAGATTTAGTTAATAATAATGTATCAGTATTTGCTCATTGATGAGACAAGTTCCATATTGTAATATATTAGCAATAGGGGAAACATGGTGTGCGTTGTGTGAGACACTGTATTATGGTTGCAATTTATTCCGTAAATCTAAAATTATTCCAGAACTTAAAAGTTGATTAAAGAAAGAAAATCTGCAATCTTTCAAAGAGAAATGTTACATAAAATGAGCAAATACACTCAATTGCCTTGAAGTGTATTCTTATTTTTTTAAAAGATTTTATTTATTTATTTGATAGAGAGAGAGAGAGATCACAAGTAGGCAGAGAGGAAGGCAGAGGGAGAGGGGGAAGCAGGCTCCCTGCTGAGCAGAGAGCCCAATGTGGGGCCTGATTCCAGGACCCTGAGATCATGACCTGAGCCAAAGGCAGCGCTTAATCCACTGAGCCACCCAGATGCCCCTGAAGTGTATTCTTAAAACAAATTTAATATTTTTGGAAACATAAAACAAAGTTTTTAAATGAATTATTTTAATTCATAGTATCACCAATAGAAGGAAGATCTTGTAGTTTATTTATTATAATTCCCAAAAAAATTGAAACAAATTATTTAATTTGTATTTTTATTTAATAGATCTGAATGCATAACTTTAAGGCGCTTTTTAACAAAAAAATTCTGAACATCTGTTAGGAACTATTTTTGCCCTGTTCATTTTCACAGGATATCTGTTCTTCCCTCTGGTAATTTCATTGTAGAAGTTGCAATGATCAAAATCAAGTATTAATATGGAACTATATTTCTTAACAGATGGGATTTAGATGCATAAAAAATCCATTCATCTCCGAATAGTTCTCACATTCAGTTTTCTGTAACTAATTCTGTATTTTTACCTTTGTTAAATAAAATATTTGTAATTTATAGAATTTAAATTAGTCATTGATCTCAAAAGAATTTCCTTCTACATTTAAATATTAATAGACTAAAATAAGACTGGGCTAGAAAGGGAAATAAAAGAAATATACTGGTTGACATAAATTATTTAAATAACCATTAGAAACACTACTAGCAGAGAAAATCTAGAAGGATTAATAAGGTATCTTGTACAAGATCTCTCTATCCAGTAACCAACAAATTACTTTAATTGAGTTCCTCAAGAAAAAAAAGTCTTTATGAAAATCAAAGTAGTATCTAAATGTTAAGTTCTGTGTTTCACGCAGATTTTTCTCAGCCTCTTACCGTGTCAACTTCCTACATTGTTGAATTGTTTTCAGAAAGGAAAAGAGGAAACCTTCATCAAAATACTTCTCTGATAATTAGAATGTGTTTCCTTTATAACACAATAGAAACCTTACTGTATTCTTCTCAGATAACATTTTTCAGGATTTCTTTGTTTCTGCTCTTGTAAGAACAGCTTAATGTCCTTCCATCATAACATATTTATCAATAAGAGAAAAATTTTCTTTTATATACCTCACAAAATGTGTTTCTTTTACCTAATTCATTATTTTTTTGCAAAGATAACCTCTCATCTTCTATAAGGAGTAGGGGGCTAAATATTTCCTTGTACAAGCTAACATGAAATATAATTTATCACAGTTCATTTTTCTTTGAACTGCTCTGAAAGTAGTGTTTCTTGAATTACTAATATCAGTATAATTTTATAGCAGAAACATGTTTCCACTTTGGTTACTTGTCTTTTATTCTTTCAGAGCTTAATGCTTTGTAGCTTTTACCATTGTATATTCAATACCTAGAACTGTGTCATATGGCAAATGGTCAACAAATATTTGTTGACTATATGTGGCATATAGAAAGGTAGACACATGTCTTTTAACTTTAGAATTCCTTCCAGATCCCAACCTCTTTCCTACGTAACTTTTGAGCTAGTTGGAAGGTAGAGGGGAGGAGGAATAAATTTGTAATAAAATAAAATTGTATTCAGATAGTATGCTTAACCAACTATAGGGTTTTCAATTTAAATAAAGGATGAGTTGAACTTAAATGTTCTGGTTAATAAAAAGTACTTTGTATCTTTTCTGAGAGAAAGAGAAGAGAAAGGGGGAGACATATTGCTGGAAATATAAAACTTTGAACAAGAAATTGTTTGAAGCTCCTCTTTTGTTCATAATGTGAATCCTTTTCTCTATTCCCCTGTAATTTCTCTTTCCCCTGTAATCTTAACTAGGAAATTTATTTAACTTTGTTAAATATACACATAACATTTATGTATATACTTATATATAAAAACATTATATATTTATTATTTATATCATATTTAAAATTCATATACATGATGTAAATGTGTAATGTGTGTATATATTATATATATAATACATATATATCTATTTCTGAGGATGTTTTAAAAGCTTAAACTTAAGTGTGAATATAAAGTGAGAGCATTGAGTACTCAAGGAACAATAAAATCACATCTTTCCTATATTTTTTAATAATTTAAAAAGTAATAAAGTGAATTTCTAATAAGATTTAACATATTTAAAACAGGATGAATTTTAAAAATATATAATTACAATAAACAATAATGATATGAGCTCCAAGTTAGGGAGAGTGCACAGCAGTAACTGAAGGATCATCTGTCTAAGTACTATTCAACATAAGAGAATGTAAACTGGGATGCCTGGGTGGCTCAGTAGGTTAAAGCCTCTGCCTTTGGCTCAGGTCATGATCCCAGGGTCCTGGGATCTAAGTCCTAAATCGGTCTCCTTGCTCAACAGGGAACCTGCTTCTCGCTCTGCCTCTGCCTGCCACTCTGCCTGCTTGTGCTCTCTCACTCTGACAAATAAATAAAATCTTTTAAATTAAAAAAAAAGAGAGAATGTAAACTTTTATAATCTTTAAAAATAATTATTAGTCTAAATTTTTTAAAGATTTTACTTATGTATTTGACACAGAGAGAGTACAAGCAGGGGGAGCAGCAGGGAGAGGAAGAAGCAGGCTCTCACTGAGCAGAAAGGCAGATGTGGGGCTAGATCCCAGGACCCTGGGGTCATGACCAGAGCCAAGGGCAGATGCTTAACACACTCAGCCACCCAGGTGCCCCTAATAGATCTTATTTTGTAGAGCAGTTTTAGGTTTAAGGAGAAATGAGTTGAAAGCACAGAGAATTCTTGGATACTGTCCCTCACACCAGGTCTATAATATTAGGGAATGATCTATATAAGCTCTAAATACACAAAAAACCTTTTCTTCTTGCAGTCGTCTCAAAGACTAGATAGCCTCAAGTAATATCTTAGCTATGCAACACCTCTTAAAATTGTTTTTGTCTATATATTCTTCTCCACTACAGTCTTATCAAATTGGACTTCCTTAACTACTATTTGTACATGTAGCACAGTATGCTTCAGATTTAAAAGTGCAAGTATTGTCTGTTTCTTGAGAATAGATTAAAGTTCCCTTTCTAGGCATTTCCATATACCTGAAATTTAGATACAACCAGTCTTGCCACATGTACAATAACTGATTTCCTATACATGTATATAGTATTTTCTAAAAGTTAAGTGTTTGAATGTTGTGGATAAATTGGTAGGCTTTGAATCTAGGTTTACTTTCTAGATTAGCTCGGGGAAGTTATTTACTCTCTATTGGTGTGAATTTATTCATCCATAAAATGAAGCTAGTAAGATACAACGTCTGGATTAAGTAAGTTAATACCTTAAGAGCATGTAGACATGTGCCTAGGATATTTAATCCTGAAACCACTCTTATTTGCATACAGCTCATATTTTTGGACAATAGCTATTTCTTTTTTCTTAAAATGATAACCCAGAAAAATTGGGTTTTGACCTTTTGTATTTTGTTTTATTTTTTAGAGGTATTTTTTTAAGTTTTATTTATTTATTTATTTATTTATTTATTTATTTATTTATTTACTTGAGAAAGAGCAAGGGGAGGGGAAGAGGGAGCAGGAGACTCCCCACTGGCAGGGAGCCCCACATGGGGCTCAATCCCAGGAACCTGAGATCATGACCTGAGCCAAAGGCAGATGCTTAACCCACTGAGTCACCCAGGTACTCCAATCTTTTGTATTTTAATTGATATTATCAGTGATGAATTTGAATGGGGATGCATTTGCTTTATTTTTTTTAATTTATTTTTATTTTTTTAAGTAGGCTCTGTGTCAAACATGGGGCCCGAATTGGGGCTTGAACTCACAACATTGAGATCAAGACCTGAGCTGAGATGGAGTCTGACGCTTAACCTACTGAGCCACCCCGGTGCCTCTGGGGATGCATTTAAAGACACACGATCACAGAATTCTTTCTCTCCTTGAGAATAAATTTATACAAAATAATACATCAAGCCTGAGAAATAGTAATATTTTGAAAATTGGTTGACTGTTTTCAAGTAGAAATTGTTTTAGCTGATGTTTTTCTTCATATTTGTTTTTTATCTTGCTTATTCTAAAGGACTTTATTCTCTTTTTAAATTTTTTCTTCTTTTTCCAAAGAAATCTTTGATTTTGTGCCTTACTGAGTTCATTTAATGGTAATACAGTAATTACCTAGGTGGCTTACTTCTTTTCATAAATTAAAGAGGTTTAAGAATTTGGATTAAGCTTGATAGCGAAGTTAAAAGCTACATGGCAAAATGCCACCACTCTCAGGTCCTTTTGTTTTCTCTGTAATGTATATAAACACAGACTCCTTGAGATATCTAAATTCATTAAACAATCCAAAAGAAGATGTCAGTTGAGAAGTTATTTAGGCCAAAGAGCCATAACCTGTGGATTAGGAAAGGCTGTATTACTCAAGTTTTGGGTCAAGAACATTTTCCACATCATCAGATTAGCTTTAGTAGAGACTTCACCCTCTGATTAAAAAAAAAAAAAAAGGCTTCACTTCTGGAAAGAGATAATTGATGATCAGAATGAAGAACAGATCTCATTCTTGACAGCAAAGCCTGGGTTAATATATTGTGCAATTAAATCAATATATCTGATTTCCCCCTGTTCCTCTTTACCAGTAATGTGTCTCCTTTAATATGAGATAACAAAATCCCTTCTGAGAAAAGAGGAAGGAGAGGAAGATGAAGGAGGAGAAGGAGGAGGAGAAGAACAACTAGTGATACGTGCATAATAGCAAAAATTAAAATAGTTTTAAAGAAGAATGTCGAAGTAAGGTGTTGATTAAGAGTGTGCTTTTTCTTCTGAGAACACTGATAGCTTATTCAGTAAGACAAATTTGGCAACAAACAAATGATTTCAAGGCATGTCTAATTTAACTTGCACAAAATATATTCAAAACAAACACATAAGCTTTGTTTCAAAGAAACATAGCCATTTTATGGAAATATATTTTAAAATATTTTATATCTAATTCTGTCTTAGGTTAGGTATGCTTCCTATTTGAGAGTAATAAGGAGATAACTACCAATTCTACTACTGATATTTATAAATTATAAATCTTGTATGTTACAGTGATTGTACATGGTACAATCCAGTACCAGGTACATGGTACTAGAAGAAAAATAAAACGTTCAGTGGGTTTCCAGTAACACATGGAAACAAATGTGATAAAGCTTTGAAACCGTAATACAAGAAAAAAATGTATAATCAAGCATTCTTTAATGAGGAGAGGGAAAATTCAGAAAAAATAAATTTGTTATATAATAGTTGACCAATATGAGTATTGAATGATATATATATAAAATTGAATGATATATATAACATTTTTATTTGTTTTTATTTATGCTTTATATTATATATTTATATAACATATATATCATCATATATATCAATATATATTTATTGATCATCATATTTTTTTACTGGGGAAAGATCATTTTATATGGGAAGAGTCTTAATAGTAAATTTATAAAATTAGGACACTTCAGAATATATTCTGAGTGCCCTAAGGAATTCATTTTGCTGGATTTTATTATGTCAGGAGTATGTTAGGAATTCTTTGTTCATGCTACATATTCTGGAACACTAAAGTCTTGGTCTTGGAAAGCTCTTATATTGTTTTTGGTGTTTAATTTCTTTCTCTTTGTATCTCTCCCAGTACACCTTGTACCATGGATTAAATGTCATTCCTATACTAAATTTATTCCTACAGCCTCACTTCACCAATAAACTTATAACCACTGAACCAATTGCTCGTTCCATTTGGATGTTTAAAGAGAATGTCAAACAAAATATATCCAAAATATAGTTTCTAAATTCCCCCCACCCCCCAGTTTCTATTTTTGCCATGGTCTAGTTAACGGCATCTCCATCTCCCAGTTGCTCAGTCTATGAGTCATCTTTGACATCATTTTTTCTTTCACCATCCATGTCTAAGTAATCTTCAAGTGGTTTTCTACTGTGGAATGCCCAAAGTATGTACTAAGTCTATCCAATCCTTCTATCACTTCTGTAATCCTGGTGTAAGTCACTTATATGAACTATTGTAATGGCTTTTTTCCTCTCCTTACCTCCACTATCTTTCCAATGCACTCTCTGCAGTACAGTGAGATTTTTAAAACAGGAAAAATATTTTTTTTTCTGTGCTTAAAACCTCAGTGAGTTGAGAATTCTTTCAGTTTTTCATTATTTGGCATGAGTAGATGTTTACCATTCATTTATTATACAAATCTTTTTCAAAGGCCAGTTTTGGGACTTTAAATTTTTTTCAATTATATTCCTGCTATCAATTTCATTGATTTCTGTTCTAAGTTTTCTTTTTTTTCCTGTTTGTTTTAAGCTTCCTTTAGAAATTTTTCCCTTTCTGATATGTGCATTTAATGCTGCTAATTTCCCCCTAAGTCCTACTTTCAATATATTCCACAAACTTGGTAAGTTGTTTTTATTTCCATTTGCTTCAAATATTGGCTTTTAAAAATATTGTGTTGAGACTTCTTCTTTGACATATGTGTTATTCATAAATGAATTGTTTAATCAAAGATATTTAGGATTTTACAGTTACTTTTTTATTGATTTCTACTTTAATTTCAATGAGGTCTGAGAATATACTTTGTATGATTTCTATTATTTTAAATTTATGTCTTAAGGTGGAGAATGTGGTCTAATTTGTGTTTTAAGGCAAAGATGTTCTATGATACCTTGAGAGAATTTATTTTCTGTCTTTGTTGAATGAAGTATTCTACAAATGTTAATTATATCAAGTTGATAAATAGGCCTGTTCAGGTAAATTTTATCCTTACTGATATCCTGTCTGTGTGATCCATCCATAATTGAAAAAAAGGTGTTGAAGTTTCTAATTGTAAAGTGGATTTTTTTATTTCTGCATGTTGTTCTGTTTTACTTCACCAATTTTGATTCACTTTTGTTGAAATCATTTTGTGCTCCTCTTTATCCCTGATAATTTGCTTTGTTCTTCAGTCTACTTTGTTTGAAACTACATAAGTACTCCAGCATTCTTTTATTTTTTAAATTTTTTAAAAATATTTTTTAATTATTTGCCCCAGGGGTACAGTTCTGTGAACCATCAGGCTTACACCTTTCACAGCACTCAGCATAGCACAAACCCTCCCCAACATCCATAACCCATCCACCCTATCCCTCCTCCCAACCCCAGTAACCCTCAGTTTGTTTTGTGAGATTAAGAGTCTCTTATGGTTTGTCTTCTTCCCAACCCCAACTTGTTTCATTATTTTTCCCTCTCTACCCCCCACAACCCCCGCCCTGCCCCTCAAGTAAGTGAAATAGGTCAATCAGAAAAAGACAATTATCATATGATCTCTCTGATATGAGGAAATTGAGGTCCAACTTTCTTTTAATTAGTGTTTAGGAGTATATCTTTCTTCTTCCCAATATTGTACGTAATCTCACTGAATTTTTATATTTAAAGTTAGTTTTTTTTACCTACAGTTTTAAAATAAATAAGTCAAGGAGATAAAAAATACAGCACAGGGAATATAGTCAACAATTTGTAATAATGTTGTATGGCAACAAACTGTAACTACAGTTATTATAGTGAGCATTGTGTAATGTATAGAATTGTCAAATCACTACATTGTGCACCTGAAACTAAAATAACATCATATGTCAATGATACTTTACTAATAAACTTTTGAAAATAAATAAAAATAAAGTGAGTTTCTTATATAAAGCAAATAGTTTGTTCTTATTTTTATATAATGTGTTCATCTGTCTTATAATCGATGTATTTAAACCATTTACATTTCAAACGATTATAGAAATAGATTAATATATACTATGTTTTCTATTGTATATTTTTCTTGTTTCTTCCCTCCTTCCCTTTGGCCTGTTATTTATTCAGTGGTTTTAGTGGTTTCACTAGAGTTTACAATACATGTGTAAAACTAATCCTAGTCTATTTTTTAATAGCCCTGTAGCACTTCTAATGCACTGTAGATACTTTATAACTGAGGATGTGTGATTCTTCTCTCCTGCCTATTAATGGTATTGCTTTATTCATTTCACTTAATCCACATTGCTCTAATCACCCCACACATGGTCCCTATAATTATATTTATGATTATTTTTTTAAAGTTATCTTTTTGATAAGTTGCTTTTTTCTTTCTGTAGATTGGTGTTTCTGGCCCATATCACCTTTTCCTTCTTCATGAAGAACTTTCAAAGTATTTCTTTTTGGGCAGGTCTGCTGACAATGAATTTGCCCAGTTTTTGTCTGCAAAAGTCTTTCTCTCCCCTTCACTTTAGAAGAATAATTTCTCTGGATATAGATTTTTAGTAATGGTAACAGTAACAGTGATTTCCATTCCTTTTATACTTTAAATATTTCACTTCGGGCGCCTGGGTGGCTCAGTGGGTTAAAACCTCTGCCTTCGGCTCAGGTCATGATCTCAGGGTCCTGAGATTGAGGCCTGCATCAGGCTCCCTGCTCAGTGGGGAGCCTGCTTCTTCCACTCTCTCTCTCTGCCTGCCTCTCTGCCTACTTGTGATCTCTCTCTGTCAAATAAATAAATAAAATCTTTAAAAATAATTAAATAAATAAAAATAAATAACTATTTCACTTCATTCTCTTTTTACCTGCATGGTTTCTCATGATAAATCTGCTGTAATTTTTTTCTTCTTCTTTTCTATATAGTTATATATAAATTACTATATATAATCTTACTGTATACAATCTTTCTTTCTATAGTTAAATTTATTTATTTGTTTTTTAATTGGAAGTTTGTACCCTTTAATCCTCGTATCAATTTCACCCATTCCCCACCCACCTCCCCTCTAGTAACCCCCAGTTTGTTCTCTGTATTTAAAAGTGTGTTTCTCTTTTTTCTTTGTTTGATCTTTTGTTGTGCTTCTTAAATTCCATCTATGATGGAAATCATATGGTATTTGTCTTTCTCTGGCTGACTTAGTTCACTTAACCTTATACCTTCTAAGTCCATCCAACTCTGCTGAAATTTCTAACGTTGTTCCTCTATAAATAAGGAACTTACAGTAAATTTCTTAAGTAATATACGAGTAAGGAACTTACATTAGTAAGCTGCCTTCACCTGACCCCAGCTTTTTTTCAGTTTTTTTTTTCTTTCTATTTATTTTTCTAAAGATTGTATATGGGATGACTCAGTGCACATTTCCTGATATGGATCCTTCTTGGTACTCTCCGAGCTACCCATATCTGTGGTTCGGTGGCTGGCATTAATTTGGGGAATTTCTAGGTTATTATTATTTCAAATATTTCTTCTGTTCNTAATCTTTCTTTCTATAGTTAAATTTATTTATTTGTTTTGTAATTGGAAGTTTGTACCCTTTAATCCTCGTATCAATTTCACCCATTTCCCACCCACCTCCCCTCTAGTAACCCCCAGTTTGTTCTCTGTATTTAAAAGTGTGTTTCTCTTTTTTCTTTGTTTGATCTTTTGTTGTGCTTCTTAAATTCCATCTATGATGGAAATCATATGGTATTTGTCTTTCTCTGGCTGACTTAGTTCACTTAACCTTATACCTTCTAAGTCCATCCAACTCTGCTGAAATTTCTAACGTTGTTCCTCTATAAATAAGGAACTTACAGTAAATTTCTTAAGTAATATACGAGTAAGGAACTTACATTAGTAAGCTGCCTTCACCTGACCCCAGCTTTTTTTCAGTTTTTTTTTTCTTTCTATTTATTTTTCTAAAGATTGTATATGGGATGACTCAGTGCACATTTCCTGATATGGATCCTTCTTGGTACTCTCCGAGCTACCCATATCTGTGGTTCGGTGGCTGGCATTAATTTGGGGAATTTCTAGGTTATTATTATTTCAAATATTTCTTCTGTTCCACCCCTTATCTTCCTGGTATTCCAGTTATGCTTATATTACATTTTGAAATTATCCCTCAGTTCTCAGAATATCAGTATTATGTTCTGTCATTTTTTTTCTCTTTAAATTTTAGCTCGGGAAGTCTGTATTGACCAATCTTCAGGCTCACTGATTTTTTTCCTCAGCTGTGTCCAGTCTACTGAGTTCATCAAAGGTATTCTTCATTTCTGTGACAGTGTTTTCTTTTTTAACAATTCCATTTGATTATTTCTTAGAGTTTCTATCTCTATGTTTATATTATCCATCTATTCTTTCAAGTTACTTACTTTTTCACTAGATCCTTTAATGTATTAGGTTATATTCCCTGTCTGCAAACTCTAGCACCTGTATCATATCTGAGTCTTATTTAGATGCTTACTTTGTCTCTTTAGACTGTGCTTTCTCTGGACTTTTAACATACCTTTAAACTCTTTGTCAAAGTTCAGACAGGAAGTATTAGGTACAAGACCACAAATTAAATGGAACTTAAGTGTAAAATGATTTAGTTAATTCAGTTAGGAGAGACAGGAAAGTTAGAGGAGGCTGAAGTGGGAGAAATACCCCCCAAGGTGGGGTAAACCTCTGGTAAAATTATCTTCCAATCATAGTAAGCATTTTATGGAGAGCGCCCTACGTGCATTTCATAATGATCACTCTGCCCCACCACCTGCCAGAGCTGCAAGAGGATCTTTCTTACTCCTCAGCATGAGGACCTGGTGAAGGTCTTGGGGAAAAAAAAAAAAGATCCAGAATAAAAAACAAAATTTTGAGTCCCCCTATGTATGAATATTTGAGGAGTTTCCCACTCTTATTGTGTTTATACTCAGCCTCCAGCAATTTTTCAAAATTACCATTTGAGAGTTCTACCAGTTTGTTGCTCCAGTAGCTTTGTCTCTAGGTAAGAATGCCTCAGATGTGATAAGCTAGATTCTCCTGCCTCTCCAGATTTTTTGGTGGTGGATTCCTCTGCAACCTCAGTTCTCTGATGAGTCCAAGAAAGAGTTGTTTTCTTTTTGTTCAGCTTTTTTCTTGTTGTGGACATGAAAGTGTCAACTTCCAACTTTTAAATGGCTGAGGCGAATCTTTTCTTGAACTCTAGAATCTTTGTTGTTTTAATTTTCATAAGTAGACCCTCAATCACCTAGATCTGCATTATACAAAGTATAAGTTTACTTTTAATAAATATATCCAATTGACCTACTGCTATTATTCATTACAGTAAATAGTATCCTTTGCCATAAATCAAAATTACTATACATGCATGAGTCTGTTCTCAGCTTTTATTCTGATAGTCTCACCAATATTATACTGTCTTAATTGTGGCAACTTAAAAATAAATCCGAACAGGTTATCATTTTAATCCTTCAGCTTAGTTCTTTCTATCACAATCATTTTGGCTTATTTGGTCATTGACATTTTCCATAAATATAATCCTCATGTAAATGATGGAATTGTGATGCTAATTGTTTTGATGATTTAGAGTAATTTAACTCCCACTGTAAATAAATCTTTAAAAAATCATCCTAGGGGCGCCTGGGTGGCTCAGTGGGTTAAAGACGCTGCCTTCAGCTCAGGTCATGATCCCAGGGTCCTGGGATCGAGGCCCACATCGGGCTTTCTGCTCAGTGGGGAGCCTGCTTCCTCCTCTCTCTCTGCCTGCCTCTCTGCCTACTTGTAGTCTCTCTCTCTGTGTCAAATGAATAAATAAAATCTTTATAAAAAAATAAAATAAAAAATAAAATAAAAAATCATCCTATAGGTCTCTCAGGCAGGCTACTTCAGAGTGATGGGGAATTTGTTACAACTAGCTAGTTCTATGAGCATTATTGAATAAATGCATTTCACTTGTAAAATGAGTTCTTTGTTCTGAAGCAACATTCTGTGGAATCTCATGGCATTGATTAAGACATGCTCTAAGTCTACAGTTTGTGATTTTGGCTGAAATATTGAGGGCATGGAAGGTACTTGCTATAAGGCCATAAGACAAGTCTAACTCAGAACTAAATCAGAAAGCCAATTTTTAAGTTTCTGTTCCTTGGAATTATTTCTGTGATTTTTTTTTCATTTAAATGTATTCAGAGATGCAGAACTGTGCCAATGATATCACAGACTTGTTAGGATTAAACTTAACTCAATTCTGATAACTAGTGAAGAAATATGTGTTAGCCTGTGGTCTGGTTCATAGTAGGGTATATACAGCAGCAAGACACAATTAGTTTTCTAGGCTATACTGAAGAGTCCCTCCTTAGGTGGTGGAGGGACAGTTATAAAAATTTCAATGTCTCCTGAATGTTCTATTGCAGAGGATGACATGAGAGTAGCACTAAGTAGTGACTTGTTATAACCATGCAGGAATGGCTGGGGGTATAATAATGATATAACAAATTTTACTTCTTTTCTGGGAAGGTCTTTATTAGTTCCTTATTCTTCCTGGACCCATTCCTTCAAAATTGAAGAATTCATGACACAGTATTCCTCCTTCTCATATGAGTAGATAAGAGAGTTTCCAGTATTCAGAAAGGATGACATCAATAATAAAAATTAAAATGAATTGGTCCAAATTAAGAAAATGTCATATGAATGTCATCATATCAAATAGTAATCTTCCAATCAAAACTACAAAGCACTGATAAAGGTAGGTAGATAGGTAGTTAGGTGAATGGATGAATGTCAGGTAAAAATTAGTATAGTATTTTCCTATATATAGAAAAGCATATTAATGTGTAAGTACCTAGTGACATGGTGTCAAGCTCCAGATCATTATTGACATATTTTCCACTCATAACCCTTCATATTCTTGTAAGAGTACAAGTCTTTTTACTTCTATACCTTCTTATTGGTTTTGTGGCAGTAGGGAAGTTACCTAAAAATCCATGAATTTAGTACTTTAAAGAAAATATTCAGTGGTCATCTGGGGCTGTCAAAAATATCTTCTCATAGCAATTTCTTTCCAAATTGATACTTAATGGCTATAGAACATGTTGTCATTCAAGGCTGTTGGCAGTGTGAAATAATCACTATTTCCTTATTGGTTTTGGCAACTTGAAAAATACATGACAATCACAAGATGAAAAGGGACACCATGACCTTCTGACCTAGTGGAAAGTGTTAAAATGACAAAGGAAAAAAGGCATTCAAAAGAACCTTCCTTTTATAAGTTCAGAAAACAGACGAACAAAAATCAATATTCCTGTATTTGTGCAAAATACACAAAATTTTTACTTAGAGCTTAAATTAATTCCCTGGTTATCTTAAAATAAATTTTTAAGATTAGATTAGATTATTTACAATAATCAAAAAGTAACCTGGAAAGAGTTAACATGATTTCAAAGTCTTTTTTTTTTTAAGATTTTACTTATTTATTTGACAAAGAGAGAGAGATTACAAGTAGACAGTGGGGTAGGCAGAGAGAGAGGAGGAAGCAGGCTCTTCGCTGAGCAGGGAGCCCGATGCGGGGCTCGATCCCAGGACCCTGAGTTCATGACCTGAGCCCAAGGCAGAGGCTTTAACCCACTGAGCCACCTAGGCGCCCCTGATTTCAAAGTCTTAATATTGTCTTTTTTGTTCTGCTTTAATTCTACTTTTTCCTGTATTCAATTTTAGGACTTCAGAGCTCACATAATACTGTACTATGATCATATAGAAGCTACCAAATTAACATTAGTAGCTACTATCTCCTGTTTATTGTTAAAGATAATTTGAACCTTTTGTGTGAAATAAAGTATGGAGAAGATTGACAAAATTTAAAGGAGAAAAAAGTGAATCAATAGTAAGCTTTATAATTTTGTGGTCAAAGAGTATATGAATATGCTTTTATCTTTGTTTTGAGATATGAACTTTGGGCAGCTCAAAATATCACTGACAGGGCTGATGAAATACACTTAAGGCTAAGCTGCTAGATATAACGTTCTAATCTTGCCAAAAGGGGAAGAAAGAAGAAAAGAAAGAAAGAAAGAAGAAAGGAAGAAAGAAAGAAAAAGAAAGAAAGAAGAAAGAAAGAAAGAAAGAAAGAAAGAAAGAAAGAAAGAAAGAAAGAAAGAAAGGAAGAAAGAAAGAAAGGAAGGAAGGAAAGGAAAACAAGACACTTCCACAATCACTGTGAACTATACTCCACAATTTGTATTATTGGCTTTTCTGTGCCAGGAACTTGAATTTGCTTGAAGAACTATTGCCTCCTGCACCACTTCCTCTCTTCTGCCAGTTATTTAGCCATGCACATTTCCTCCACAGTTATCCTTATTAGTCTAAGCCTGAGAGAGAAATTCCTGTGACTCTACTCGCTCCCCTCCTCTCTTTCATTTGTCACCAGCACCTGAGTCAAACTGTGGTCTAGGTTCTTTTGAATGGCATATCCTTGGACATATGCTCCTTCACTACTGTGGGAAGGGTGGGAAAATAATTATGTCAACGAGATGAAGCATTTTCACAGCCCAACTGAGTAAATTCTTTCAAAATTTAAAACATTCAAGCCTAGCAGAAGAAATCAAAGTAAAATTTTCTGTTTTAAATACAATTATCTGTAAAAAAAAAGAGCATACTTTTGTGTTTTATGGTTGGTGTTGTATTGCTCGTGGTGGAAATGGTGGTATATGTATATTTGATTGGTTCTGCTTTCATGTATTTTGTTTTCACTCCACTGAGACAGGGTATAGGTTTAGTTTGCAATATGAATAATTCAGCCTTATTGTTAGGAAGATAGCAACTTACAAGTGTTGAAACACTATCCTAGTGAGTATTATGACAATAGCTTTCCTTCTGCTTTTGCTTGGCAACATAATATGTATCTGTCTTTGTCCAGGTTGTATGTTATGTCTCATTCAGTGTGAAGCTTTATTCCAAATCTCATTATTAACCTTCAGGTATAGTACTTTTACCCCAATCCCTCCTAAAATTTTCATTGAGATCATGAGTTTCATGGCAGACTGTAGTAAAATATGAAAAATACATGTAATTCTATGCTTCCACAGTCCTTAAAAATGTAGTTTCCTGTAAGATCCTAAAGCCCTGCTTCTATGTCTTTAAGTTACTGTGTTTTCAAAGAGTGTCTTCTAATAAAATAGAAAAAGAATATACTCTCAGACTATGTTTGCATTCTCTTCAGCTAATTTTAAATAACAGCTCTGTAAACATCTGTTGAATAAAATCTGACATTTTAAAAGAGACTTAAGCAAACAGTAACTGGAATTGTTATGAAACGACAAAACTATAGTACAAGTCTCCATTAACATTTTCTTATTTATCATAAAAGAAAATATGTTTGCTATCTATAGACTTGCAATTAATAAAGTAGGATCAAGTATAGGAAAATAATTATTATCTGTTATTTCAGATCCCATACATGATTTAATTTTTGTTTGAGTTGGAATTGTATAAAACATGTTTAATATATGTAAATTAGAAACAAAGATAAATTCTTCTTGTCTCATTTGATTCTAAATAACAATGTTTTGTAGCTGAAAATCTAGTCATCAGTTATTAATCTTACAGATTTGTTGTATCAAACAAGATAATGCATTTGCAAATACATTGTAAACTTTGAAACATTAAAATAAATATTCAACATTACTGTTTTCAAAGATAAAGCAATGACCTACAGCAAGCAAACTTGGCTAATTAAGAAAAGACACTTGCCTGCTTTAGAAAAAAAAAAGTGTTCAACCTGCTTATTACATTTTATTTTCACAGATTGAAACTTATTTTATAAAATAAATACTGTGGATGGTGTGTGTGTTCTAGATAATTCTTAACCAAATGTTATCAATTCATATTGATTGAAAATGACTGTAAAACTTACTAAAGCAAAGCAAAACAAAGAATACATCTATGCTAACAGTTTATATGTCTTATATGAAATGTGACTATTTTATATTACCCTGAATGTAATCAACAATACAACAGCACTGGAAATTAAGTTCCATGCACCCTGAAATATGTGCACCTGGACATTCTTAAAGTAGGGTTAATGCTGAGGATCATATTATATTAAATATAATGTCATCTTTGACTATCCCAATAGCAGGGGGGAGGGGGATATTGCTTATCAGCCACTTAATTATCTGCAATGTATATGCAAATACTCAGAGTTTGATGAGGTCTTTACATTTCACCTCTAAGCACCACATTAGTAATTCATGAATCCACTACTAATGTTTCTGTGGCATTCATGCAGCAGTGAAAAATTAAGCAATAATAACTTCAAAGGTGGAAGAACCACAAAATAACTGTACCTTTGAGGTCATTTTTACCATTTGAACACAAATTATATGAGTGCACTTCATTGGCTTCAGCATTTGCAAAGCATTGCTAATGAATAGGGAGGATATTTAGGAAATGGAGTGCAGGAGGTGGATATAGATAGAACACTGACGATTCCAAATATAAAAAGAAACACATTTATTGCTTTTAAATGGCCTCAAATGCAAAATCCACAGATGAAACAGATTTTCAAAAAATCTAGGGAATGCACTAAAGTTGTTCAATCAGCATTATCAACTTCAGGTGCTTGCTTTTCGTGACTCTTCCTTGGCTCAACGGAAACTCACAAGTAATCATATATAAAAGCCTCTTTGCTCTGTACAGTAGTTGTTTTTGAAAATGCAGTCATACAAGACAAATTATACCCTCCTTAGGTTTGCTTAAAAGCAATTTTCCTCTAGCTGACAAAATTGTACATTGATACATATTATCACTGTGTTAAAAGTATTAAAAATGGTGTACTAAAGCAAATTGGCTCAGCCTTAACTATAAAACCTCAACATAATAAAAATGATAAGGAAAATATTAATTTGAAAATGGTCTATTGTTTTAGATTTTTGGAAATGATTATGCAAAATAGTATAATGCTAAGTGTAAAACTTAATGTATTTTGAAATATTCTAGATTATTTAATTCAATGGGCACCCAGCAAACATACTATATAGTATGTATTGACTACAAATAAAGATATGTTCCCATATTACCATCAGATAACCAGAAAAATCAGAAAATCAATAATAATACATAAATACTATGTGATTCTCAGTCCCCATTCAAATTTTGACAGTTATCTCAATAATATCATTTACAGAAAAAGGATCTAATCCCGGGTCACTTATTTCCAAAGAAATGGAAAAAAACATTCCATGCTCATGGACTGGAAGAACACGTATTGTGAAAATGTCTATGCTACCTAGAGGAATCTACTACACATTTAATACAGTCCCTATCAAAATACCATCAATGTTTTTCAGAGAAATGGAATAAATAATCCTGAAATTTGTCTGGAACCAGAAAAGACCCCGAATAGCTAGAGGAATGTTGAAAAAGAAAACCAAAGTTGGTAGCATCACAATTCCAGACTTCAAGCTCTATTAGAAAGTTGTTATCAACAAGACAGTATGGCACAAAAACAGACACATAGATCAACAGAACAGAATAGAGAGCCCAGAAGTGGACCTTCAACTTTATGGTCAACTAATTTTTGACAAAGCAGGAAAGAGTATCCAATGGAAAAAATACAGTCTCTTCAACCAATTATGTTGGGAAAATTGGACAGCCATATAGACCTCAATGTAAGACAGGAATTCATCAAAATCCTTGAGGAGAACACAAACAGCAACCTCTTCGACCTCAGCCACAGCAACTTCTGCCTAGAAATATCATTAAAGGCAAGGGAAGCAAGGGCAAAAATGAACTATTGGGATTTCATCAAGATCAAAAGCTTTTACACAGCAAAGGAAATAGTCAACAAAACCAAGAGACAACCAAAAGAATGGGAGAAGATACTTGCAAATGACATATCAGATAAAAGGCTAATATCCAAAATCTATACAGAGCTTGTCAAACTCAACATCCAAAGAAGAAATAATCCAATCAAGAAATGGGCAGAAGACATGAACAGACATTTCTACAAAGAAGACATCCAAATGGCCAACAGACATGAAAAAGTGCTCAACATCACTTGGCATCAGGGAAATACAAATCAAAAACACAGTGAGATACCACCTCACCCCAGTCAGAATGGCTAAAATTAACAAGTCAGGAAACGACGAGTGTTGGCGAGGATGTGGAGAAAGGGGAACCCTCCTACACTGTTTGTGGGAATGCAAGCTGGTGCAGCCACTCTGGAAAACAGTATGGAGGTTCCTCAAAAAGTTGAAAATAAAGCTACCTTATGGCCCAGCAATTGAACTACTGGATATTTACTCCAAAGATACAAATGTAGTGATCTGAAGGGGCACATGCACCCCAATGTTTATAGAAGCAATGTCCACAATAGCCAAACTATAAAAACAACCTACATATCCATCAACAGATAAATGGATAAAGAAGATGTGAGATATATATATATATATATATATATATATATATATATACACACACACACACACATATATATATACACACACACATATATATATATACACACACATATACACAATGGATTATTATCCATCCATAAAGAAAACTAAAACCTTGCCATTTGCAACAACTTGGTTGAAACTAGAAGGTATCATGCTAAGTGAAATAGATCAATCTGGGAAAGATAATTATCATATGATCTCACTGATATGAGGAATTTGAGAAACAAGACAGAGAATCATGGGGGAAAGGAGGGAAAAATGAAACAAGATGAAACCAGATTGGGAGACAAACCATGAGACTCCTAATCTCAGGAAACAAACTGAGTGTTGCTGGAGTGGAGGGGGGTGGGTGAGATGGCTTGCCTGGGTAATGGCCATTGGGCAAGGTACATGCTATGTTGAGCACTGTGAATTGTATAAGACTGATGAATCACAGACCTGCATCCTTGAAACAAATAATATATGTTAATTAAAAAAAGAATAGATTCAATATATATGAATTTTATGTGTTCCAGTTTTAACACATCGCAATGCATTAAGTTAGATTTTGTCACTACTTTGCTTAAAAGCCTTCAATTGCTTCTAATTTTATTGAGAGCAAAAAAAAATCAATATTTATGCTTTTTTTAATCCAGAAAAGCATTAAATATTATTTTTGTAGATAATCCTACTAAGATAAAAATGAATAAATGTAAGTCTTAAAATTAAAAATAAAAGTTAAGTAGTAATTATTGAGCTCAACAGTTAAAACAATTTAGGCTCCTTTATAAAAGAGAATATAGGTATAACACCAAAATATTCCTTTGCATATTCTTTTCTTTTTGAAGTGATCTTAAGAAATTTTTTTAGCCAGCATTCCAACTATATTTGGAAAGAGAGTGAGAAAGATTACGAGAGGGGGAGAGAGTAACTTTGTAATTAAAATCTCATTCTCACTAAAGACAGTAGAATTTTTATTATAATGCAAGTTACAAAAAATACACATTTGATGACTACAGATTAAGGTCAAATTTGCCTAATATGAGAATAATCAACTGCTATGGTTTAAGAAAACATATTTCTCAACCAAACCAAACCATAGCTCTCTGCTACATTTAACCTAGCAAGCCTACTACACTAGAATAAATGTGAATGCAGAATTTCACAACAAATTGAGATTTGACATTTCACCTAGTTTCTCACCCTCTACATGTAAATATATTAAAATGGTAAAAGTCAAGTGTATCTTTAGTTTAAAAAATTACTCATGGGATGCCTGGGTGACTCAGTGGGTTAAAGCCTCTGACTTCGGCTCAGGTCATGATCCCAGGGTCCTGGGATCGAGTCCCACATCGGGCTCCTTGCTCAGCAGGGAGCCTGCTTCTCTCTCTGCCTCTGCCTGCCACTCTGCCTGCTTGTGTTCTCTCTCTCTCTCTCTCTGACAAATAAGTAAATAAAATCTTAAAAAATTAATAAAAAATAAAAAATTACTCACAAATTCCGAAATGAGTAACTGATATTATTGTGTTTGTCTGAATAAGTCATTATACTGTTTAAATTCTTTATTATCACATTTTGAGAATAAATATATTCTGAGAATTGATCTGTGGAATCATAATCAAGACTTATGGTTGGGATGCCTGGGTGGCTTTGTCATTTAAGTGTCTGCCTTGGGCTCACATGATCCCAGGGTTCTGGGATTAAGCCCCATGTCGGACTTCCCGGTCAGTGGGAAGCCTGCTTCTCCCTCTGCGTGCTGCTCCTCCTGCCTGTGCTTGCTCTCTCTCTGACAAATAAATAAAATCTTAAAAAAAAAAAAAAAGACATGGCTTTAAAGTTATAGAAAGTAACCTCCAGCTGAATGAGTAATCCTGCCACTCCTGGATGTAGCTGTTTTGGGTTTTTGTTTTTTTTTTTTTTTTTTAATTCAGATTTTTAAAAATTATTTTGTTTTGTCTGTTTTGAGGTGTTTGTTCTGAGTTTTTTGTTTTTGTTTTTGGCTTTTTACAGGAAATCTTTCCTAACAGTGTGATATTTGGTATGGACAGGAGGCTGCCAGATACACACACACAGGCGCACATGAATGTACACACACACACATAACGCACACCACAGGAAGAAAAGTACCATAAATCACAAACCAGTGTAACCATACATATGCCAAGGAATAGCATATTTACACAACCCCAAAAAGCTGCGTTTACCTCAACTAATTAAAACATTCTCCTTCCATCCTTGATGCAGTTATTATTAGTTTTATGATTATCATTTCCTTTTTTCTTTATAGTTTTGCCTCCTATATAAGCATCTCTTAAAATGGAGCATTTTATTTTCTATTTTAAAAATTTATATAAGTGTATTCATGATGTCAGTGTTTCTTTTTGTCTTGCATATTTTGCTTAATATTAGTTTATTTTTTATTCACCCCTCTTTTTACTGGTATCTATAGTTTATTATTTTCATTATTGTATTGTTTAAGTGTTAATATACCATAGTTACTTGCTCATCTATTTTTTTTTTCTGGTAGATATTTTGATTGCAAGTAGTTTTTCAATACAATTGAAAATTCTGTTATAAGCTGTTTTGTACATGTCTGATGAGAATAGGTGCACATATTTTCTAGTAAATTTAATCAGAAATAAATTTGCTGGATCAGAATTATGCATCTTTTCAAATTTCCTAAATAATTACTCTCAGATTTCCAATGCATTTTATCAGTTTATGTTCCAATTATTAATGTATGAGAGTCCCTTTTTTTAGAATACTCCCTGACACTTAGTAATGCCAGACTTAAGTTGTAATGGTATCTTGTTGTGACTTAACTTGCATTTCCTTGATGTACATATTTCAAAAATGAGAAACTAAATTCATTTAAAAAATAATACTTTAGAATAGAATGTTAATGAGTCATTTAGTCAGTGAAGATATGGTCAGAAAAGCAGAAGATGCTCTAGGTGCAACTTAGAAAAAGATTTATCACAAGGAACTAACAGTAACATAACTGTTCGTAAGTCAGGCAGAACTTAAAATCATAAAAAGATGTCAGAAATGGGTGATTCACAGGAGATCATTTGGAAGCCACAGTGAATCTTGGCAATGTTATTAGAACCTACCACCCAAGAGATTCTTTTCAGCAACTTTCTTCAAATCTTCAGTAAATCTCAGCAATTGAATTGTGTTTTAGCTGTCTACTATACCAATGCTGCTGATTTTGAAAGATTTCTCTCTGCTTAAGTTTTACCTGCAACATCTGCCATGGAAAAATTTTTCTCCTCTTCTTTCTTCCAATTCTACCGAGAAATTGTGAAGTGTAATCTACGTGGAGAAATGGATCCTGAGCAAGTCTCCAACTTTCCATCTATGATATATCCAACTGTATAGTGGTGAGGCTGTGCAAGCTAGTCAATGCAGAATCCCAACACACCCTTTAAACTGCCCCTACACCTCTAAAGCAGCAACACTACAGAACACCCAGTGTTTCCACTGTACACAGTTCAATTATCTCTTAAACAATAGAAAATAGATTTATGTTTTCCCCTTTAAAAAAATGTTTATTTATTTGAGAGTGTGCATGAGCCAAAGGGTGGGGACAGGTGACCAGAGGGAGAGGGAGAAGCAGACTTCCTGCTGAGCAGATAGCACAAGGCAGGGCTGGATCCCAGGACCCTGGGATTAATGACCTGAGCTGAAGGCAGACGCTTAACCTACTGAGCCACCCAGGTATTCCAGATTTATGCTTTCTCCTAAGAAATAGTGTATAAATCTCATAAAACTGAAACTTGTGAGGGATAATCAATGTCACTTTAGCTTTCTCCCTATCACATTATATAAATCTTAAATTATATGTTTAACATATCCAGGAAAAGGAGGAAACTGGGTAGTCTATACAAATATATACATAAATATGCCTAGTTTCCATATTTCTTGTCTTTCCTAATGGTAGCCATTAACCACGTAGCCATGATTGCTATTTATAATGTCCTTTCTTTGCTCTTCAATTTATGTTCCCCATTTTTAACCGAGCATCTCATTTGGCTGTAATCCTTCGTATTCAATTTCATGAAAGAATTTACACACTGATGAGATATATGAAATCAATAATTTCAAGTGGTTTGAGGAAAAATATCTATATAAGGCCCACTCATAATATTCTTGAGCATTCTTATAACTATAAAAATGTATTATACTCAGAAGAGTTCTAATACTTTAGTAACCATTTCTAGAGTGCATAACAACTGATTTCCATGATTAAAATGCTTACCATACAAGAAGTATAGATCTTACATAGAACCCATTGCTCTTGTAGTAAAATTAGACACACACGAAAAAAATCAAACTTAAAAAAAGTAAAATATGAATGCAAGGGTACTGCAATATAGTAATATATAGGCACATAAAAGTGCATACCTGATCAATTGAAATTAAAACCAAATTTTAAATATGACTGACACTAGTGTTATTTCCTCATACTTTTATGGGATGATTCTTCTCAGTAATAATAAGAAATGGGGGGGTGCCTGGGTGGCTTATTCAGTTAAGTGTCTGACTCCTGATTTTGGCTCAGCTCATGATATCAGGGTGATTAGATCCAGCCCTGCATCAGGCTTTGCACTCAGCAAGGTGTCTGCTTCCTCTCTCTCTCTCTCTGCCTCTGCCCCTCTCCCCACTCATACTCTCTCTCTAAATAAATAAAATATAATAAGAAGAGATTGCATATTAATTAGACAAACTCTGCTTTATGATGTTTCTAATGATTAAATGGCCTAATTTTCATAGACATGTAAATAGAGGTTTAGGACCGAAAATGAACATCATTGGATTATTTAAACAAGATATATTTTAAAGCATAATAATTATATTAGAAAAAATCGTATTTTTTTTTAAATTTGCTTTTGTCTCCTTTCATCTTGTACTTTCACTTTTTGCCTTTCTACCAATGTGTTCCTCCTATTACTATCTGTAAGCATATCTACCATTCTGTCTTTGTTACTGGTCACATTGTTGAATGTTGTGAGTTAACTAGGACCTTCCTAGGAGAAATATGCCAACAATAACTTGTTGGCCGAGTGGGAGATTTTAGCCAAATTTATGAGGTATAAAATTCTTTCCGAGTTAGCTATCTTGCTCACTAAATATCTCAGGAAATGCCTAAAGGTTTATTATATCCCTATGATTATTATTTTTTCATGATTAAATGTTATGTTTCATTTAAGGCTCCTTATCCTAATGTCTTCTTTAACCAATATTAATATTGACACAACTCCCTCTCCATTAAACATTTGTCGTATATTTTTATAAATGCTATTACTTTTGACCTTAATAGATACTGAATTTTAGAAGTAAATTTTCTTTACAGTATCCACCTGGGTGGGCTTTTTTGTTTGTGAGTTTCAATTGAATTCTTTTAATTTTCTTAGAAAAATGTAACCTGCTTTAATTTTCAACATATATGTTTTGTTTTATTACAATTATCTAAATTTATATTAATCTTTCACTATAACTTATTTTTCAAATTCTAAGTTATTGTCTTACATTTGCATTTTTAGTGTATTTTTTCCTCCTTGTGGTTTAAAAAATCCAGTTTTGTTTTACTGATGTGTAATTTTTTGTATGTAAAAACCATGTTGAAACCTTTTTACATTAACATATTATTTTCAGGTAATAACTACTGCTCCTTTTTCCCCACCACCTCAGGAATGACACATATAAAATTGATCAATTTCCTGATTGGCATCTCTATCCATTTCCCATTTCAAGGATTTTGCTAAAATGAGTCAGACTTTGAATTCCAGGTATGATTACATTTTCCTTCACTCTATTTTCTCATTCTCTTCTGTGGTAAAGCGTTCTTTATGTGAAATTACCCTTTCTTTCTGTTCTCTGAACATGACATCTATTCATTTTATTTAGCACTCACTCCCTCATTGTTTGACTCCAGTCCCTCTTCCTTCAATCATACAATAAGGATTGAGTAATAAGTTTTCCTCCTTCCTGCATGTGTAAATTGGTGTTGGAGGTTCTCCTTAGATCAGGATTTATGGATTATCATTTCATTATAAAAGAGATGCCCTTGTGAATCTTATTTAATTAATTTTTCAGATTAATTGAAATATTTTCTATCATCTCACTAATTATAAAAAGTGTTAAATTTCAGGAATGATACCTAGTTTTTGTTGAAATTAGAGCTGTTAATTATGTTCTCTTCCGTAGATGATAAAGTTATTTGTTATGGGAATTTGACCTTACACAGGATTTGTCAAGTAGCTGTGAGGCTGTTGTTTTCATATCTGATGCCAAAGCTGAATAGGGAAGGGGTGCAGCAAGGTTGGATCTCTCAAGAACAAGCTGGGAACCATAAACACAAATGCAAGCCACAAGATAGAGTGAAATCCATCTCTTTGTTGCTTCTGGCCTTTGTGGTGTAGGTATCCTTCAGAAGCTAGGGCCTTAGTTCTGGAACTAAACACACACAAACCTGGCCCAATAGAGAAAACAAAGGAGGGTCTCCTGGGGGAAAAGCAGCAGAGGAACAGCTACTATGTGAACCCATCAAGAGAGTCCCTAGGTTAGTGACAATGGGTATGAGTCATTAAATGGTTGCAGTTTCACTACCACCTTTCAAATCTGTCAGAAGAAACATTCTCATGACCCACACAAAAGAGAGACATGTAAGAATGGGAATTCTTGAAAAGGTAATTTAACTTGGCCAAGTTGTCACATCACAAGCTCACCAAAATGAGCCAAATAAATGCTTTAGCCCTGGCGATTTTCACCCTACATAACAATTAAAATAGAGGGATTTTTAGGTGACTTTAAAAAGGATATTAATATTGATTGGTGGTATGCATGTTTTGCGTTCATTTGGCTTAATATCTTGGATTGATTTGCAGAAGCAAAGTAAATAATATATCCAATTTTAATATCTTAGAAATTTCAAATTTTGACAGGTTATGTTTTTTCAAGGAATAAAGAGGTTTAATTACTTGATTAATGAAATGTCAAATATTTACCTTATCTACTGAGTATAGAAAAACATGCATTATGACTCCATGACCAGTGATTTATATTCTAAATAATATGTGGTCTGATCTTTTAGAGGACAGCAGAATTTAACTCAGAGAGAATGTTTTAATTATAGTTTATAATCACTGTGATGAAAAGGAAGATTTTAATAAGGATGAATTGATAAAAAAACAAAATAGCTATGATTCATATTTTAATAGAATATAAAGACTCTTGAATAATGGACAGTATTGCTCCATAATATATATAACATAATAATATATAACTTAGAAAATCTTGTGGACATTGTTAAATCCTCCATGAAGTGTTAGAAAGGATAACTGTCATCTATTTTCAGTGTAGGTGCTCAAGATGCTCCAGTATATTTATTTTTTCCTATGATGGAAATGAAATCAAAGAAGGGGAGATAATTTTTCAATTCTTTCTGTTATATCCTATAGCACCAGTAAGTTTTAGGTGCCAGGATATGTAATAAATGACAGAGAATCTGAAAGGTGAAGATTATAATATTGTCATCACTCTACTCTAAATTGATTTGACAAGAACAAGTTACTTTAACACATTCCAAAAACTGTCATTCAAAATTGAAAACAAATATTGGATCTACTCACATTTTTGTAGAAATTGTTGATAAGGACACTAAGTACATTTAAATAAGTTGTGACATTTTCTCTTCAGCCCTGGCATCTTTGCAAAGCTGTCAATTCTTATATTTAAGTGCCTACTGGAAATCTTTTAAGGAATTCAACATTAAAATTTCCCAAACTAAAACTTTGACTTAATATTAATACCACTTCCTTTCACTTCCACTTTTGCACAGCAAAGGAAATAGTCAACAAAGCCAAGAGACAACCAACAGAATGGGAGAAGATATTCACAAATGACATATCAGGTAAAGGGCTAGTATCCAAAATCTATAAAGAACTTAAAAAAATCAACACCCAAAGAACAAATAATCCAATCAAGAAATGGGCAGAAGACATGAACAGACAATCCTACAAAGAAGACATTCAAATGGCCAACAGACACATGAGAAAGTGTTCAACATCACTTGGCATCAGGGAAATACAAGTCCAACCACAGTGAGATACCACCTCACACCATTCAGAATGGCTAAAATCAACAAGTCAGGAAACGACAGATGTTGGTGAGGATGCAGAGAAAGGGGAACCCTCTTTCACTGTTTGTGGGAATGCAAGCTGGTGCAGCCACTCTGGAAAACAGTATGGAGGTTCCTCAAAAAGTTGAAAATAGAGCTACCCTACAACCCAGCAACTGCACTACTGGGTATTTATCCTAAAGATACAAATGTAGTGATCTGCAGGGGCACCTGCACCCAAATGTTTATAGCAGCAATGTCCACAATAGCCAAACTATGGAAAGAACCTAGAAGTCCATCAACAGATGAATGGATAAAGAAGATGTGGTACACACACACACACACACACACACACACACACACACACACTGGAATACTATGCAGCCATCAAAAGAAATGAAATCTTGACATTTGCAACAATGTGGATGGAAGTAGAGGGTATTATGCCAAGTGAAATAAGTCAATCAGAGAAAGAAAATTATCATATGATCTTACTGATATAAGGAATTTGAGAGGCAGGGCAGGGGGAGGGTTATGGGGGGTAGAGAGGGAAAAATGAAACAAGATGGGACCGGGGAGGGAGACAAGCCATAAGAGACTCTTAATCTCATGAAACAAACTGAGGCTTGCTGGGGGATGGGGGTTAGGGATAGGGTGGCTGGGTTATGGGGAGGGAATGTGCTATGGTGAGTGCTGTGAAATGTGTAAGACTGATGAATCACAGACCTGTACTCCTGAGGCAAATAGTACATTATATGTTAATAATGAGAGAGAGAGAGAGAGAGAGAGAGAGAGAGAGAGAGAATCTATTTCTTGGTTTTCCCCTATCTGGCTTCTTTTTGCTCTTTTGTTCATTTGTTTTATTACTTAAATTCCACATACGAATGAAATCATAGATATTTGTCTTTCGCCAACTGACTTATTTAAAATAATGTTTGTGGTTGTTGGATTTTTTAAATTGAAACTGCATTGTAATTCTCTATTTTATGTATACGTTTACCTTTTAAAAACTGATGTGTGTGTGTGTGTGTGTGTGTGTGTGTGTATATATATATATATATATATATAATTTATTTATTTATCCTTAAGGAAAAACCCTCTGAGTTGTGTGGGCTTTATGTATAAGCTCAGAGTTAATGAGGACTCATCCCAATTTTGGCCTTCCAAAAGCTTCTTGAAAGATGGCTACATTAGCAGGTATTCTATGGAACACTCACAATGGGCTCTGCCCTTCCATGATTCAGGTAGATTGGAATAATATTGGCAAAGTAAGCAAGCACAAGCTCAATGACAGCTTTCCAGAGTCTATGAGGTAGAGCAGATAACCATCAAAAAAAAAAAAAAGTATGTCCTCTTAATATACAGTTGTCACTAGGAAAAGACTCTAAAGCCAAATACTGTATTTCTCAGTTGTCCTTGATTCTAGGGTTGCCATGTGACTCTTGCTTGCCAGTGAAATATAACCAGCAGGAGAGAATGTCACTTTTTGGCCTAAAGCATTTAAACTGTTAATGAACCTTTTTGTCATATTCCCCTTACCCACAAAATTAACATGATCCCACATATGTTATAGTCAAAATATGGGAGGAAAGTGAGATCCTATATCACACTGTGGTGGAAAGTACCTGAGTAAATAAAGATGCTAACTACCTCATTCCTTTTGAAGAGTCCTTTGAGTCTCTTGATTATTAGAAGCATAGAGACAATATTCATTACATGTTGAAAACAGAGCCTGTTTTAAAGTAGCTATCTCAAAAATAAAGTTAGCTATATTTAAATTTTCTTTCTTTCATAGTTTTTAGAACATTACACCTCAATTTCTGTTTTTATTTTATTTTTTTCTAAACAGGTTTTATTTCCTTTTTTTTTTTAAAGATTTTTTTATTTATTTGACAGAGAGAGATTACAAGTAGGCAGAGAGGCAGGCAGAGAGAGAGGAGGAAGCAGGCTCCCTGCTGAGCAGAGAGCCCGATGTGGGCCTCGATCCCAGGACCCTGAGATCATGACCTGAGCTGAAGGCAGAGGCTTTAACCCACTGAGCCACCCAGGCGCCCCAGGTTTTATTTCCTAAGGGCACTTTTAGGTTATACCAAAATTGAAGAGAGGGAGAGACTCTGTTCCCATATACACTTTTACCCTGACACATAACGTAGTCTGCCCCATTATTAATATCCCATACCAGAGTGATACCATTGTTCCAAAATTGATGAATCTGCATGGCAGATCATTCTAAGCTTATGTTTAGAGTTTACATGAGGTTTTACTCTTGATTTTGTACATTTTATGGGTCGAGACAAACTTATAATGACATGCATCAGCAGTATAGTGTCGTGCAGAATTGTTGCACTGCCCTGAAAATCTCTGTGTTCTACTGATTCATCCAACCCTTCTCCCTAATCCCTAATTTAAGTTTTTCTCAAGTCTTTTCTTTCTTTCTTTTTATGTTGGGTTGAAACATTTTAATCTGATGGTAGCACATAATACTGTACAGGGATCACTCCCAGCTCCAAGAGTTCCCCTCCAGGTTATAAGGAAGTTCTCAAAAATAAGTGGATTTGCAAGAGCCTGGCCCCCTGCTCAGGGGAGGGAGAGGGAATGGAATGAACAAAGCACCAAGGTCTGCTCTCTCTTCATTCATAGCTCCAGCTCTGAGCACAGCTCTTGTAATCCACCAGCTCTTCAGGCTGGAACCACAAGCCAATCTCCTTCTACACACTCTCTGCCATGGATAATATTCCTGCCAACTTGGATGCAAAAGTTCCCACGGATGGTCCCAGGCTTGGAGTCCATAGCGTTGGTCTCCCCCAGAATCACTCAGCCTGTCTTCACCACATTTAGGCCCTCCCAGACCATGGCAACCACAGGCCCTGACCTCATGTACTTCACCAAGCTGGCAAAGAATGGATGGTCCTTCAGGTCAATGTAGTGCTCCTTGAAAAGGTCTTTGGAAGTCTGAATAAATTTCATAGCAGTGAGGCAAAATTCCTTTTGCTCAAAACGCTTGATGATCTCTCCCACGAGGTTGAGCTGCACCCCATCAGGGTTGATGGCAACGAAGATGTGTTCACTGTTGGACATGGTCCCCTCCAGTTGCTCGGGTTGCCTCCCCAAGTCTTTTCATGCCTCGATAGCTCATTTACTTTAAGCATTGAATAATACTCCATTTTCTAAATATACCAGTTTATTTATCCATTCACCTACTGAAGAACATCTTGGTTGCTTCAAAGTTTTTTAGTTATGAATAAAGCAACTATAAACATCTATATGCAGGTTTTGTATATACACGAGTTTTCACTTAAATTAAGTAAATACCAAGCAGTGCAATTACTGAATTGTATGGTAAGAGTATGTTTAGTTGTGTAAGAAATTGACAGATTATCTCCTAAAGTGGCTATAACGTTTTGCATTCCCACCACCAATGAGACTTCTATTTTTCCACATCCTTGCTAGCATTCGTTGTTGTTACTGTACCAGATTTTTGGCCATTCTAATAGATGTGTTGTGGAATTTCATGTGTTATTGTTGTTTTTTTTTAACTTACACTTCCTTGATGACATGATATGGAGTATCTTTACACATGTTTATTTGCTGTCAATATATCTTCTTTAGTAATGTATCTGTTTAGGTCATTGGCCATTTTTAATCAAGTTGTTCATTTTCTTATTGTTGAGTTTCGATAGTTCTTTGTATATTTTGGATAACAGTCTTTTATCACCTATCCTTGCAAATATTTTTTTTTTCCCAATCTGTGGCTTGTCCTCTCATTCTCTTGAGAGTGTATTTTGTAGAACAGAAATTTTTAACTTTAATGAAGTCCAGCTTATCCATTATTTCTATTTTTTTAAGATTTTTTCTATTTGACAAAGAGAGAGAGAGCACAAGTAGGCAGAGTGGTAGGCAGAAGGAGAGGGAGAAGTAGGCTCTCCACCAAGCAGAGTGTCCAACACGGGGCTTGATCCCAGGACCCTGGGATCATGACCTGAGCCAAAGGCTGATGCTGAACTGACTGGAACACCCAGGTGCCCTGTTATCCATTATTTCTAAAAATTTCAGCATACCATGGTTACCAGGATTTTCTCTTATGGTATTTTCTAGAAGTTTAATATTTTTTTGTCTTACATTTAGGTATAAGAAATAATTTTTGTGAAGGGTATAAATCTGTGCTTAAATTCTTTTTTTTTTTTTTGCATGTGGGTATCCAAGTGTTCTAGAATCGTTTGCTAAAAAGACTATTTTTGCTCCGTTGTATTGTATTTACTCCTTTGTTAAAAAAAAATCACTTGACTATATTTGTGTGGGCCTATTTCTGAACTCTGTATTCTGTTCCATTGATCTATTTATCTATTATTTAATCAATCCCACACATTTTTTATTATGGTAGCTCTATAATAAATTTTGAAATAAGGAAAGATCAGTTCTGTGACTTTGATCTTCTTCTTCTTCAATTTTGTGTGTGCTTTCCTGGGTCTTTTGAATCTCCATTTAACATTAGAATCAATTATAGAGATCCATAAAATAACTTACTGGAATTTTGACTGGAATTGTGCTGAATCTATATCAAAATGGGAAGAACTAATACCTTGACAATATTTGGTCTTCCTATCTATTGACATAGGGTATCTCTTCATTTATTTAAATTTTCCTTGGAATCTTTCACCAGAATTTTGTAGTTTTCCATGTATAGTTTTATTTTTACATAATTTTAGTAGTGATATACATAAATATTGCATTTTTGGGGTGCTTATTCATTGCAGATACACAGGAAATTGACTTTTATACATTAACCTTGTATTTTGCAACTTTAACATAATTGCTTATTAGTTACAGGAGTTTGTTTTATTTTGTTTTGTTTTGTTTTGTCAGTTCTTTTGAATTTTTTACATGGATAATCATTTCATCTATGAACAAAGACATTTCTTCCCTTGTATCTCTATACCTTTCATTTAATTTCCTTATCTTACTGCATTAGTTAGGATATTCAAGATAGTGTTCAAAAGGAGTGGTAAGAGAAGACATCTTTGAATTCTTCCTGTGCTTAGTAGGAAAGGTTCAAGTTTTTCACCATTAAATATTAGGCCAGTTTAGTGATTAGTTTCTCATCATTAAGTATTTTAGATAGTCTTTATCAAGTTGCAAAAGTCCCCCTCTATTCCTGGTGTACTTGAAAGGTTTTCTTTCTCCTTTCTTTCCTCCCTCCCTCCCTTATTTCCTTCCTTCCTTCCCCTTCCTTTCTTTCTCTCTCTCTCTTTCTTTCTTTTTTTCAGTATGGATGTTAGATTTTATAAAATGTTTTTTCTACATTTTTTCCTGCTTTCTTTTTTTCAGTCTGTGTTTTTAAGTCTGTCCTCAGTCTGTTGATACGATGGATCATATTAACTGATTTTAGAATGCTGACTCATTGATTTCTTCTATTTTAATTCATTTTCTTTTACTCTGAATCCTTCTGAATTCATTGTCTTGTGATCTTAGATAATTTTTGGGAATTCTGATCTTTAAGTTTTCCCTCAACTCTTCTCATTCTAACTGGTCTACCTTGAAAATACCATATATTTCAACTGCTTCAAATCCTTATGTCTCTCAAATCTTAAATTTAACTATGCTGATGTCTTTCAAATCTTAAATCAATTACAGCACTCATGTTTAAGCTCCAGAAGACAGTAATAATAATAATATTAATTATGCTTATATGATACCATATAACTTTTTTGAGTATATGTGTCAGACATCCTTATATGCATTTTACTTCATAGTGTCAGCATTAATATTAATTACATATCAGATAGCCATATATATTGTGTAGTATGTCCAAAGTTAAGTTTAACTATCAAACATAGGATTCAAGGGGATTTTAGCTAGGCAACCAGGAACCAACTGCATACCTGGTGTATCATTTTGAATGTCTACAAGCACCAAAAACAGCAAATTAATTATTAACTCACAAACAATATATTTCTAATTGTTATATGTATATTATATATATGCTATATCAATATTGATTTATATCATATATAAACATATATAAATATATATTGATATTGATACATGTATATGATATATATGTATATCATATATATATATCATATACACCCACATGCACACACCTCAGAAATGAACCAAGAGTTTCTACCATTCATCAGAAATGTAAAAGTTAGAGATGCCTGGGTGGCTCAGTGGGTTAAGCCTCTGCCTTCCGCTCAGGTCATGATCTCGGGGTCCTGGGATCGAGCCCCGCCTTGGGCTCTCTGTTCAGCAGGGAACATGCTTCCTCCTATCTCTGCCTGCCTTTCAACCTACTTGTGCTCTCTCTCTTTCTGCTAAATAAATAAATAAATAATCTTAAAAAAAAAGAAATGTAAAAGTTGAAGCATAGGGACACATATGTAAATAAAGATACATAGGTAACTATCATATTTTTATATAATTTAAGAGTTTTTTCTAATCTATAATAATAAAATAGAATAGTCCCTAGAAATGTCAATGAGATAAATATAATGTAAAATATGTCCTCATTTATATAAGCGTAATATTGAGTAATAATTTTATTTCCTTGAAAGAAAGCCTTAAGTAGAATGACAAACTGATTAAAATAGAGGAAATAAAACTTATTCTGATATACACAGAAAAGAACACTATTGCAAAGAATGGATTCCTTCATTTGACTGAAGAAGTGATGTTGATCATAAATGACACGTAATTTCTAAGTCCAATAGAGAGATGTTGGGCGCTAAATTAAGATACAAGTTTGATTGCTTTAAAGTTAGAATGATTTCAACTTTTCTACTTTTTTCAAAATTTAATTTAAAAAATTAACACTTCCAAAACGTCTGAAGGCAATATAAAGAACACTTAAATATTCCTTTAGATTCATTACCTTTTAATATTTTGCTGTTTTTGTGTATGTTTTTCTTCCTCTATCTCACTCGCTGTTTCATTCATATATACATATATATATGTAACTGAATGACTTGAAAGGTATTTGCAGGCATCAATGACACTTTACACTTGAATGACTTATCATGAAATTTGTAAGGGTAAAGACACGGGCTTACATAGCATGATATCAAAATATCTACCTAAAGAAACTGATAATCATCACATCTTACCATCTACTCTCCTGTACAAATTCAAATATCTCCTTCCAAAATGCTTTTGGAAAGTTTTATCAAGACTTATGAATTGTGTTTATTTGTTAGATATTTTTTGGTCATTAAAATCAGAGACAATAACCTCATTTTATTTTTCTTGACATTGACTTTCAAAAAGTTTACTTACAGATTATATCTCATTGTTTCCTCCTGTCATTTGATTTATTACAATACCATCTGTAGTCTATATAAAAATGTCTGCAGATGAATAGACTCAGATTAATCATAGATGATTATGAATCTTTTCCATTAGGAGGCACATGATGATTATTGTACTGGAATTGAGAAAAATTTCTTTGAACAGTTGATCAAAGGGATAACTGCCAAATCTTTCCAGTATACAGGTATACATTTCCTTTTGTGATTAGTTAAATAATCTGTGGGGAGAGGCTTTTAGACACCAGTAATATCTTAATATCCAAGTCAATTATTCAATGGTTTCGGTTCCCGCGGATATTCCTTGTGCAAATCATTTACTATATTGGGGATTACAGAATAGTGGTTTTCTAATTACATTATTCTCTTTTCTCATTAATTACTTGGTGTTATTGTGTAAAGAGTTTTACTAATTCTCTTTCATTCTTTAAATTCTTCTCAAGGATTTTTTTTAATTCATTGTTTCATAATACATTATGATCATTATTTCTGTTGTTTACATTTTAAATTTGTCTACTGAGTGCCCCCTTCATTGTTAGTTCCTCCATTCATTTGCAAGGAGGCTGTCCAAAGGCGCTTCTTGAAACAGCATGCCCTATGTTTTCTTTTCTCTACACCAGAACTGGAATAAAAAAAAAAATTATTTACTCTAAGAAGTGTTGGGTCTTTTTAATTGCTATTCGGCATAGGCAATAGTAATTTAAATCTGAGGTCTGATCTCCAAGTGAACAGTTTACAACTATTTATAGAATTAACATGTCTATGTTCTTTTTCAGTTGTATAATTCTTCACTCAGTAGTATATTAAGTCAGTTTCCTATTAATAGTTTTTTTAGTTGCTTCCGGTGTTTTACCAATACAAATACTACTACATATTTGTAGTTGTTTTATTTATGGTTTATTAACTTTTTAAAGATTTTATTCATTTATTTATTTTAGAGAGAGAGAGAGAGCACGGAGGGGCTGGGGCGCAGAGGGACAAGCAGACTCTGCTCTGAGCATGGAGCCAATGAGGCGCTTGATTTCACAATCCTAAATTCATGACCTGAGCCGAAATCAAGAATTGGCTGCTCAGCCAACTGAGCCACCCAGGAGCCCCGTTGTTTTATTTATAATTCATTCCCTGAAGTTGGAAGTCAAATAGTAATTATAATATCTAAGTATATAAATATTATACACATGATATATTTATTGTACACACTATATATGCACAATATATTATATATATGCAATATATATTTAAATAAATATGTATATATACACAATTTTCATATATACACAAATATTTATATATTATGTAAATAGAAACACATATGTCAGGTAACACCAAATTCAGTATCCATAGGTATTGTGTCCTTTTATTCTTTTAAATGCAAAAAAGGGCCTTTAAAAGCAGGACAGGGTCTGTTTTCTCAAGACCTATCAACAGAGTGCTGGTCTAATTCTTGAATATGTCCCAATTTCTGACGTAAGTGGCCAACATTAATCTTTTGTATAATATGACCATATTTACTTATATGCACTACTAGTTCACTGGACAATAAGAATACATGCCAGGGATGTTTTAGATGGAATCTACATATTGGAAAGCATTTAGCCTTTGAAATTCTAGAAATTCTGATCATTAAAGTAAATAAAGACTTGTAATTTAAGGTTTGACCACCTCCATTCTCTGCTAAAATCCTTAAAATGCTTTTCTTTTGTTTTTCTTAAGATTTTATTTATTTATTTGACACAGAGAGAGAGATCACAAGTAGGCAGAGAGGCAGGCAGAGAGAGGAGGAAGCAGGCTTTCTGCAGAGCAGAGAGCCCGAGGTGGTGCAGTCTCTCTGCTGAGCAGAGAGCCCGAGGTGGTGCTCGATCCCAGAACCCTGAGATCATGACCTGAGCAGAAGGCAGAGGCTTTAACCCGCTGAGCCACCCAGGCACCCCTTAAAATGCTTTTCAAATGAGAGAGCCACATTTTTTTTTAATTAGAAATTCCAGTTCCGATACTAAGCTAACTTTGCTTCAAGGACATATTCATCTGCATTACAATTCATGACAAAGCTACAAAGAGGAATCACTTTCACTGAGTTGAACTTATGTAAATAGTAAAGCATAGCAGGTCAGGATGTAAAATGTCATGTCAATGTAATATACATGGTTTAATCTTTTGTACAAAAGAAAATGCCACTGAGTTTCCTCCTAACATTTATTTTTATAAGAAATTTATTTGGTACAGTTAGAGTATTGGTCTGTTTAACATGTTTTTAAATGTTTTTGTTACAAATTCTTTTTTTACTAAAAAGAAGTGCCTAATAAACATTTTTCATTTAGGAAAATTACATCCCCTCCCCAAATTTAAAGTGGTCCATATCTTTTTATATCTACACATATCTTTTTTCAAAATTAATTCTTTATTCATCTTTAAAAAGATATATTCTTACATCTTTCTATATCTATACATATCTTGAAAATTTCTAGATGCATAGGTCTTGCTTATGTCATCAATAACTCTTTCATAATACTTTATAAATGTGATGGCAGTTTAATGACAAATTTAAGTAGGAAAATGTATATGAACATGTTGAAGTCTACTTTAAAGAAAANTTCTCTCTCTGTCAAATAAATAAAATATTAAAAAAAAATAAAATATATCCAATACTTGTAAAGTTAATTTTGTAAAGAATATCAAAATTCGTGTACTCCTTTCTGCTATACTTTGTTTTTCTAGGAAGTCTCAAAATGTCTAAAACTTGAGAATACCCTAGCTATCACTACCTGGTTTTGGTTATAAAATTAAGTAGAATGGTTAGCATGACATTTTTTTTTAACAAAGATAAATTGCTGTAGAGTAATCTGATTAAATTAAACTGCATGTAATTGTTCCATTAAAAATTTAAGGGACCGTTGTTTCATATAACAATGAGAAATGTTTTTTTATTACTAGATAAAGTAAATATGATTTCCCAGTTGGATAAGTACAATGTATTTTTGTTTTCTGGATGATATATAAGACAAACACTATCAACCTTTTTTCTCTTTCTGAGCTTCAATAAATGCACTTTTATTTAGTTGGAAATTAGAGCCAGATCTTTGGAAGCCAAGCATTCATGACCAGTTGCACATATTATACAAAGATCATATGTAAGAAACATGAAAACCTATAAAGAAGCTTAAAATTCTACTTCAAATGGTAAAGTCTATGACACAAAATAAACTGTAAAGGCAGCATCAAGTTGTAAAGGGGAGGGAAGGTAGAATATTTTTTTATTCGTTGAATAAATAAATAAATTGCTAGTGAGTTTTGCTTTAGAATGTGAATTACCATCATACACTACCTCTCCCGTACCACATATATAACACTCACTGGTAGAAGAGACATAGCAGAGTAAATCAGGTCTAATCAAGTATTGAGTTTAAGCAACTCTTTTTACACTCCATCTATTCCTATCATCCTAAAATAAAACCAATCACTTGTTGGTTTCTTGCTGAATTAAGTGGATAAAATATTCACTGTGTCAACAAAGATTTACTTTAGACATACATTACTAGAATAAGGACTAGTGATTCCTCCTTGTTGTCTTTTAACTATTAGTCAAGTCAGCCTTATCAAATGTGGGTTATGTCTTCATGCTATAAATGTTAAAAAGTGAGAAAAAGAATGATGATTAAGGGAGCAAAAAGCAGGTACTCTTAAATAATGCTCAGAAAAATTGATATGACACAAGCAAGAGTCAATCAAGGGAAAAGAATTCACTGGTAAGGCTGTTTACATGACCAAATTAAATCAGATCCATACGTGAGAGTCGCCAAACTATAGTATTTCCACAAAGCTGTTTTTTTTTTCTCATTAAATAATTTGGTTAGGTTCTTAATATATCTCTTTCCTTATCATAAATACAATAAAACACAAGCATATTTATATCTATATAATACAGGCAGACACTCACACACATCTATACATCCACCACTGCCTCCACAATCACATGACTTTGTCTCTCTCGAACTTATCTTGCTGTAATTGTGTGAATTATTTACCAGAAATATGATCACAGACAGCAATCTCATAATGTAATTTTCATCATAGAATCTCTATATTAAGAATACACTATAAATGAGTGATTGTGTGTTTTAAATACATGCAGTACCAACATAATGTAACAGTGTGGCAATGTAGAAAATTATATAGACTGTTTTCCCAGCCTATTGAAATTATGGGGAGATCTCATTCGTATTATAATGATAGGTTAAGAATAAAGGCTCATATATGATATACTTCTAAATTTACTTAGTAGCATCTAACATCAAAATTCTGTCTTTACCTCAAGATTCATTCGTCTTCATTCTTTTTTTTTTTTTTAAGTTTATTTATTTATTTATTTGAAAGCGGGAAAGAAGACCAGCAGGACAGGGAAGGGGCAGCAGAAGAGGGAGAGGAAAACTTACTCTCAGTCTTTACCTCAAAGTTCATTCCCCTTCATTTTTTTAAAGATTATTTATTTATTTATTTATTTATTTATTTATTTATTTATTTATTTATTTGAAAGACAGGGAAAGAACATGAGCAGGATGGGGGAACGGCAGTGGAAGAGGGAGAGGGAACTGACTCTCCACTGAGCAGGGAACCTGATGCAGGGCTAGATCCCAGGGCACGGGGACCTTGACCTAAGCTAAAGGCAGAGGCTTAACTGACTGAACCACCCAGATGCCCTTCACCTTCATTCATATAAATATCTCACCACTCCTTTTGACAGAATCAAATCTGTCACTTTACACTAATAAGAAGAACATGAAATATAAACAAAAAGAAAAAAAATGATTTACTCAAAAGAGAGAGAGACTGGTAACTATTAGTAGACTATTTTATTTGTGGTATTTTTCAGTTTTCTATGCCCCACAAAAGGCAACGTAATTTAGTGGAATGATCAACAATTTAAAATTGAAAGGAACTAAGTTTAATGACTCCTGCTCTAACCAGGTATATAGTACCAACCATGGATTTACAACGATAATTGAGTTTTGCCTTACCATGAAAATCATTGGGAATACCACTTAAAAAATGGTAATATTTGCAAGCTTAACAACCATTTTAGCTTTACTTTAATCATCCTTAAAATAGTGTATTTTCCTGTCCTAAAACTTGTTCTTCTTTTTTTGTTTATTTGTTGTAAGGAAAAAAAATAGAATAATTAGTAACTCTTACCCTAAATTTTAATGCAAGGACAAATAAAATAAGCTTTAAAGAACAAGTGAAGTTTTTAGGTAGAACTTAACTCATATTTTGGCAATATAAACTCAGCCTGCTTTGCCTTCCAGAGTGTTTTGAGCATGTCATTGGCTAACGTGCTGACGAACACTTTGACTCATGTGGTGGTTGTATCACTCTGCTTATGGCTAACTGCCTCATCTACTCTCTTTAAAATGACATGGTAAGTTAGAGTAACAATCCCAAACACTATTATATCATTTGTTTAAGGAACCCTAGACAGATAATTAATACAGTTCTCCACAGGTCGAAATCTAGAGCTCATAATGAAGCCTAAAAATCTATAACTCCACCCAGGGGCTCCTCCTGGGAGTTCAACTCTGTTCACTCAGGCAGTTAAAAGTATCTCATAATCTTTTATTGCACTACTCCTAATATCTGCACTGAGGAACAAAAAGCTTTCTGTTTCCATGCATACTATTCCTGTGTTATCAAGTCGTGTGTCACTTCAATACATCTTGGCACATATATTCATGTTATTTATATGTCCTAAATGAACGTATCAATGAGAACTATTTTAATGTATTTCTTTATAAAATTCAAAATATTGTATGATTTTAATTTAAATAATATTAAGATTAAAGAGGTGTTAATGAAAAAACTAATTCTATAGATCGAAATAATTTTATCTTGTATTGTTGATTTTATCCATTGTAAAAGGTGTGAGGTGATTTCTCATTGTAGTTTTAATTTATATTTCCCTGATGATCAGTGGTGTTGAGCATTTTTTCATGTGTCTATTGGCCACCTGGATGTTTTTTTTTGAAAATATCTATTCATGTCTTCAAAGTTCTTTGTATATTTTGGGTACTATCCTGTTACCAGATATGTCATTTGCAAATATCTTCTCCCATTCCATAGGCTGCCTTTNCTTTTTTTTGGAAAATATCTATTCATGTCTTCTTCCCATTTTTCAATTGGATTATTCATTTTTGGGGTGTTGATTTTTATAAGTTCTTTGTATATTTTGGATACTATCCTGTTACCAGATATGTCATTTGCAAATATCTTCTCCCATTCCATAGGCTGCCTTTTAGTTTAGTTTAGTTTAGTTTTGTTTTTTTAAAGATTTTATTTATTTATTTCACAGAGGGAGAGAGATCACAAGGAGGCAGAGAGGCAGGCAGAGGGGCGGGGGGGAAGCAGGCTCCCCGCTGAGCAGGGAGCCCGATGCGGGCCTCGATCCCAGGACCCCGAGATCATGACCTGAGCCGAAAGCAGAGGCTTTAACCCACTGAGCCACCCAGGTGCCCTGCCTTTTAGTTTTGTTGATCATTTTCTTTGCTGTTCAGAAGCTTTTTACTTCCATCATACTTAAATTTAAGGAATTTTATCTTATAAAAATATTTTAACATGGTATTCAATACTTAGATAAACTCTAAATAAAATGCATTTACTTTGAACCACAGCTTCTGATAAAAATAAAGTTTTGGTAGAAGTGAGATATTTTCCTAATTACTCACTACTCTGTAATAGAAAAATATATCCACATCTTTTGTTATGTAATTTCCATTATGAAGGGAGAACTTTTTGTTTATGTTGGAGCTGTATAGTAATCAGTTAATACAGTATTACAAATAACTATAACTTCCATGTGTAGATATGCCTCAGAATAGCTTCCTGCAGGAAAATCATTCATTGACCACTATGAAGCCTCAGGTCAGAAAATGAGAAATATGTACAATATATTGTAACGAAAGTGAGCTGTTGGGATGAGGCCATGAACAAGGATGGGTCCACAGACTCACTGAAGCCACTGGAGATATACATGGACCATGATTCCTCTTCTGACTTGAGTTCCTTAAATTTCTCCTCTACATGGAAGACTGTTACAGTGTGTGGGATCCCCTGGAACAATTTTGAGCTCAGAACCTACCTAATACCAATATCCCTGGATCGTCTAGGCATTCATTTTCCCTTACTCCTGTGATTATTCTGCCTCCTTTGTATCTTTTTGTTATCTTTATGATTGCATCCTGCACCTGATTTCTAGGAGTGTCTTCCCTATGCTTATAGAAGCTATGGGTCTCTTTACATACTGTCATGAAGGTATTTTTACTGTGACAATATGTCTTAACTTGGTATTGGCTAAGTTGAGACTGCTACTTTTTCTGGGCTTCTAAAAATTTTGCCACAAGTCAGTGATTGTTATAATCTTTAAAACAAACATTGTCTTATACCATTCATGACCCATGCCTGACATAAGTTAATGCTTCACCATACACCTGAAACTCATTCCATTTCTCCACTTCTGAGGTCTCTACTATGTGATCCTACTGTATGCCCAAGGTTTTCACCATGCGTTGATGTGCCAAAAATGGAGTAAACTTCTTTGCCTCTGCCTGCAGACTTGCTCTGTCCCAGAATTTTGCCCACAAATCCACTTCTCTTATCAATGATGGAAACCTAGTTCCCCCCCAAAGCAGAGCCAAGCTCAAGTACTTGAGTGCAGGTAGTTCAATATGGGAAGTGAACCAAAGGAAAAGAAGTGGAACTAAAAATAAGGAAACAAGGTATATAGTAAAATCAGTCTAAAGGTATGTGACTGAGTTTTCTATAGCTGTGGACAACTGGGATTAAGTTCCCCGAGGCCACTCCAACAAGCCTTGTAGAATGAGTTCTAGAGAAATAAAAATAAAAAATAAATAAAAATAAATAAAAAAAGAAATAAAAGAGGAATGAACAAATCCATGATTTTCTGTTTCATATTTGAATGTCCAATGTAGGTTTATTTTTCCAGACTACAAAGGAATTCACCATTTCTTGGTGGGCACTAATATAGAACCCCACAACTTAACTCAGCTTTGACACAGTCTCCCTGGAGATAACATAAGATCCCATAGATAAGAGCTTCTGACTTCCCCCTCCATACTTCAGATGCCAATCACAAGTCAAGTTTCCTGTGCTTCTGATCAACTGGCTATAAAGCAGAAGTTCTCAGGCCCCTCTCCTTGGGTTTGATTAATTTGCTAAAGCAGTTCACAGACCTGAGAGGAAGTATTTACTTAAGTTTACCCATTTGTTAAATAAAGAATAGAATTCAGGAATAGCCAGGTGGAAAAGATGCAGAGGGGATTATTGGGAAAGGACAAGTAGCTTCCCTGCTCTTTCTGGGTGGGCTTCTCTTCTCTCAGAATCTCCATGTGTTCACCCATTTGGAAGCTCTCTAAATCCTCTCCTTTTTGGGTGTTTATGGAGGCTCCACTACTTAGGTGTGATTGATTACATACATTAGCCATTTGTAATTGATTCAACCTCTGGTGCTTCTCCTCAACATGCATAAAAGTTCCACTCCTCCAATTTTGGTTGGTTTCCTGGCAACTAGCCCCAAACCTAGGAGTTTTCTTAAAGTCACCTCATTAACTTAACAAAAGATACTTTGATTGCTTTTGGGAGATCACTTAAGAAATTATTAGGAGCTCTGTGCCAGAATTTTTTTAAATTATAAATCACAGTATCTCAGAGCATCAACTCCTTTACACTTCTGCCTTATCCCCTAAAATACTGTAACTGGTGCACATCTGGTTGGCCCAGTAACAGCTGCACTAAAAACATGGGTCCAAAGTATGTGAAACAGAATAATGCATGTGAAGAATTCTTCACAGTGTCTGGTATATAGGAAGTAGTAAGTCCTAGCTATTATAAAGAAATAATTATTATAAAGAAATATTATAAAGAAATAGGTGGCTCAGTTGGTTAAGGGTCTTCCTTCCACTCAAGTTGTGACCCCAGAGTCCTGGGATCAAGCCCTGCACTAGGCTTCTTGCTCAGTGGGGAGTCTCCTCCTTCTCCTTCTGCCCCTCAGCTTTCTAGTGCTCTCTCAAAAGAACTATATATATATATATATATATATATATATATATATATATATACACACACACACACACATAAACATATATACACATGGTGATATATAATTAATATATAATAAATATATAAGATATATAAATTATATATAAAATATAAATATATAATAAATAATATATATATAATAATCATTCTTAAATACAATGTACCAAATGAGCGATCCAATAGTTCCTAGGCACAGTGGAAGGCACAGAAATCAACAAAGAAGATGGATATTGGAGTTTCAGTTTTTATTCTCAAATTAATGTACTTTTACATAGAATTGACATACCATATTGAAACATGACTCCCCTCCCATTCCAGACCAAGCCTCATTGGCAAGTATACTTTCCTTTAATCTTTAATTAAGCACCCATCAGTTTTGAATAAATTATACTCAAACCTATTCATATAATGATATACTGGGGCTACAATAAAATTGAAAAGAGAAAGAATATAACATTTATTGGGACCCCAATTTATGCAGGCATTTCTATTTAATTTATATAAAATCTTTGACCTGATCCATACAATACTTATATGAATTGTTCTTACTATATACATGAGGTAAGTGTGGTGCTAACAAGCTAAATAGTTTTGCCAAAGACATACTGTTAATATGTAGCAAATCTCTAATTTAAAATTTAAAATTAGGTTTTCCTAAGTCCAAAAGCTACTTCCTTTACAAGACTTCAATGTATATAGAAACTAAATTGACCACTAGTGGTATATACTAAGCCATAACACCTTTTACATGACAAGAAATGTGAATGCTACAAAACTCAATTAGATTTACAATTAGTAAAACTACTACTCATCCAGATTTAATATGTGCATGTTATGGAAGAATGTTTTTGTAATACTAATCCTTTAGAGATCTTTAGACCTAAAGCAAAACTATGGAGTTTTCTTAAAAAGTGAAATCCTTATAATTAATTTCCAGGGGAGAAAAGGATAAAATGTTCTTAGAGATAGCACACAAATGCATCAACCTACAAGCACCACATTTACAGAATACTCATTATATTTGTGGTAGAATAGTATTTTGAGATAAAAATGGAAGTTTTCTTTCCTCTCTCAACACTTCTTATGCTATTGTCATTTCACATTCAGAGAGAGGTTCTTATGGCATAGCAGAAAAACAGAAAATATTTTGCATTTAGAAGTCAAACCTTTAGGCTTATAAGATTCTGTGGTTTTGAGCTGCAAAATCTTAAGCCCTAAAATTTGTATGACCATAAATGTGGAATCCTGAATTTTTTAAAAGATATCTTTTCCTGACCTAGAGAAAAATAATTATTCATTGGTTAGTAAGGAAGAGAAAAAGCAATCTCAAGAAAAGTTTATATATATTTTTTCTTCTAAAGCTGATAACATACCTCCTGATGCAATTAGGGACCAGAGAAGAAGAAATCCCTTGTAGTAGAGGACTGTGTGCACAAACCATAAGCAAGGACTGGATATTCCCTCTCCATATAGAGACATGATTGAAGCTCCAGGACAGGGAAAACAAAAATGGCTATGTTTAAACTAGTTAAGTTTTTTTTTTTGTATTATTATGTTCAATTAGACAGCAAATAGTACATCATTAGTTTTTGATGTAGTGTTCAATGATTCATTAGTTGTGTATAACACCTAGTGCTCATCACCTACACATGCCCTCCTTAATACCCATCACTGGGTTACTTCATTCCCCCAACCCCCTCCCTTCTGGAAGCCTCAGTTTGGTTCCCAGAGTCCAGAGTCTCTCATGGATTGTCTCCCTCTCTGATTTCTTCCTATTGTTTTCCCTCCCTTCCCCTGTCCTCCATGCTCAGCCTTATGTTCCACATATGAATGAAACATATGGTAATTGTCTCTCTGCTTGACTTATTTCACTTAGCATAATCCCCTCCAGTTTCATCCATGCTAAGATTTGATTAGGGGCTAGTGAAGTCCACCTCCAAATAATGGCATATTAATCAAGATGGAAAATATATCTCTTTCATGTTAGCAGCATCCAAAGAAAGGTTGTCTAGGGCTATGCGATGCTCTGATGTATAGTGCTGGAAAGTCAGGCTTCTTCTGTCTTGTTGCTCTACATCCATGGTGATAGTCCTGGAGTCATCTGATGACCCAAGATGGCAACTCCAGGTCTAGTCATCATGTCTGCATATAAAACTATAGGAAAGAAGAAAAGCAAGAGAGAAGTGGTGCCTCTCTATGTAAATATAAAAACCTTCTCAAATTCTGCTCGCACCACTTTTTCTTACATCTCCTTGGCAGAATTAAATTATGCACCATACCTGACTGTAAAAAAGTCACAGAAAAAATGTAATCTTTGTGAAGCCATGTTCCTAGGTNGCACCACTTTTTCTTACATCTCCTTGGCAGAATTAAATTATGCACCATACCTGACTGTAAAAAAGTCACAGAAAAAATGTAATCTTTGTGAAGCCATGTTCCTAGGTTATAATATTATACAAAAAGAGTGAGAACAACTAATTATAGTGCACCTAATAATTTCTACTACCAGGGGGAATCCTCAATGAATGAGTTGTATTTCCAGGCACCCAGAGAATTTTTTATTTAAATGTAAAAATTTTGTTTTTATAGAAAAATATAGTCACATTTCATGCATGACAAAATTTGTAACCCATTTGTACCCACAACATATTTCTGCATGAAAATTAGAAAATTACATCACCAAAATAATTTGGAGTCACTCCTCCATCAAGAACAGATGAAGAACCATACTTTTCAAACTTCATCTATCACCAGTTACTTCTTATGGCCATCTGGATATTCTTTTGTGACAATTCCTTTTTAACATTCTGTAATCACAAAGTAATTGGCAATTTCTTATAAAAATTAAGAAACTTATTTTTATAAACTCCATATGTTTCTAACATGAATACAGCTTAAAGGTTTTAAAGGGTAACAAACACAATTCTTTAGGAATCACAGATTTTGGTGGCAACAAAATTTTGTCTCTTGGGGAAAAGGCAAATGGTTTAATGATCTAAGGGTTTAGATATTAAAAAGGATTCTCTAAATGTCAAACAAAACTAAACTTAAGTCTTACATCTACTTAAATATGTATATATTACAGGCAACAGTTGGGAAACCTAAGACACACAAAATGAATTTGTAATCACTTAAGAAACCATAATGTGATTGACACAGTTTCATACAAATTTAGATCTCAAAATAAGACTGCTAGGAANTTGCTAGGAACATTTTCTGTTAGAAATTATAGAAATGATTCTATTAATCCGTATTGTTCCCACTTACCTACAATAGTGGGATTTTTTTGTTTAGCAATTGCCTTGATAATTTTTCAAGAGATATGAAGGCTAACGCAAGTTGTGGAACTAGCCCTGCATCAAATGCAAGGCAGAAACCAGAATGGGTATTTTGATGTATCCTATGATG
>LNAC01000013.1:801908-826318 GCA_002007465.1 Ailurus styani | reverse complement strand
GATCATGACCTGAGCCGAAGGCAGAGGCTTAACCCACTGAGCCACCCAGGCGCCCTTTTTTATAAGTTTTATTGTGTTATGTTAGTCACCGTAAAATACATCATTAGTGTTTGATGCAGTGTTCCCAAGATTCATTGTTTATGTACAACACATTTTCTTTCATTTCACTTTACTCTATATTTATTCCATAGTATAGTAAATGAATACAAGATTTAAAACTCACATCGTAACATACCCTTAATTCCATTCCAAAAGGCAGACTCTTTTAACCTTTTATATTTGGAGTTCCAAAATTTAATCCCATTAGTTAAAAAATATACTCTTGTCTCCATTTCTTGATTTATCCACTCCTCTATATCTAAGGGTCTTTTCTAAGAAAAATGAGAATTTATCCACCCCACCAGCTCTAATTATCCTTCCCCTTCTGAAAATATTTGGTAACGAAGTATGAATTTTAAATTTATTAATGGACCCATCAATATATTTTAAATGTTTATAAACATATTTTTATCAATTTTCCTTAAAGCTAAATCCTTCTAAGAAGATATCATTTATCTTTTCCCCTTGCTGTTTCTCCCATTTCTACCATCTAAAAAAATATAAATATGCATTTACACAGTTTCTTCTAACCTTAATTAAACTGTTCAGATTTTATCTATAATTTGATTCAAATATTTGAGCAGTAACATTTATGATATTAAAATCACAAAATTATTTTTTACTACAGTACTGGAGAATGTGCTTTGAATAATGCATCTTCACTAAAATCCCTAGTGACAAAATGCAAAGTTCTTTTGATGGATTGTATTCCCATTCAGGTGAACTATTTGTGTATTTCTTCTTACATGTCATTGATTTCATAACTCATTTAATGTTTCATTTTGTTTCGTATTTAGAATTTGTTTTTCCCTAAATAACTTTGTCTACATTTTTAATTGTTTTTCCTTCCAGATTTTGAAATTTTCTTCATTTTAATAGTAACAGAACATTACAAATCAGATATACTCAAATGATTTCAATCTTGGCAGTCACACTAACATTTACAAACATAAGACTCAAGAAAAATACCTTGGACATTTATGCCAGAAGTCTGGAAATGTGCTTCCTCTTCTGATCTTTACCTTGTTTTGTTTTACAGCTATATCTTCTGTGAACTTTCTTTCATTGCATTTCTTGGTTAGGTCCATTTTTCAATAGATACTATTTTATCTTTTTCTTTCTTGTATTTCTCACTCATTTTGCTTGATTCCCTCAAAATATGGAAAAGATTTTGTGGAAAAAAAACAAACTTATGGAGTCATATTTTAAAGTTAATTTCAATGTCTTTGTTTAATACTTGTTCAATGCTTTGGTAATATATAGATTGTGAGTTAAGGAAATATTGTTTCATTAATAATTAGGTATCTATTCTATTCACTTATGAAAATTTTGTTGAGTTCATTCACATGATTTTAGAGCAACTATTGAAGTGTTCATACTGAATTTCTCCCTTTATTAATATAAGATACAACTACAAGTTTACCTACTTTAAATATTAGTTATATTTCTAGATTAGATACTATTATATCATGGGGCAATGGTTAAAAAAAAGAAAACAATATACTAATGTTTTAGTTAAGCTTTGTCATATTTGGCAAAAAACTAATAGTCTGTTTTCCTGATGCAATCAAACGTGGATTAGCTTCAAAAAAATTAGTGGTATGATTTGACATATTTTTATATTATCTGGTGAAGTTTTTTATAAGGTAGAAATTATCTTCTACAGAAGTAATTAATAGATTTGACCTAATGACCATCTGACTCTTGTGATTTTTTAAAAGATTTTATTTATTTATTAGAGAGAACATGAGAAGGGGGAGAGGTAGATAGAGAGGGACAAGCAGACTCCATGCTGAGTGCAGAGTCCCATGTGGAGCTCAGTCCCAGGACCCTGACATCATGACCTGAGCTGAAATTAAGAGTCTGACACTCAACTGACTGAGCCACCCTGGCTCCCCCCTTGAGATTTCTCTTATTTGTGGGGAAAGGATGGTAACTTTGATTTAACTGATTTTTTAAAGTTGTTTTCTATTATCAGTTTAAATATCTAAGATACCTTGGTTAATTATATTTTTCTAGAAAATTTATATTTTACTTAGATATTGAAATATAGAGCATATATTTTTCTCTGTCATCTCTTTTGTATTTGTAATTATAGACTTTGAATTTATAAATTCTCTTTTTTAACTTTGATCTTATAAAACAGGAACTTAAATTATGACTTTGTTAACTCTACTGTTTCATATTTATATTTCGTTAACTCCATTATCGTTTTTATAAAACCTTACCTTCTACCACATTCAAGTTTATTATTCCATTTCTTGATTCAAGAGTTGAAGCCCTGGCAATTCATTAAAATTTGTTGTTGTTGTCTTTGTTTTTGTTGTTGTTGTTGTTGTAGTGGTTGTTTTAATATACACAATTTAGCAGAGGATTTCTACTTCTTGGAAGATTGAGTAGAGATGCTTTTCCTTATCTTTCTTGAAAGTGCAGTTAAATACCCTGGACATTATATGTATTAACTAACACAAGGAGACTAAAAAGTGAAGAAAAGTTTAGCTGCCTAGGGACTTTAGACCCAGGATGGATACAAGATTGAGTTTTCTTTTTTATATTTGACTATCCCAGGCCAAGTGCTAGAAAAGCCAGAAATATCCCAATGTACACATGAAGGAAAGAAAAAAGTCAAGGAAACATTGCTTTCTCTAACCAAAATACAAAAGAAGGGGCAGCCTAGAAAAATGAGAAAATTTTGGAAAATAGCTTCTCTACTCCAACCAAATTTTTCACCCAGTAGGGAAAAAATTACAATGTTTTAGAACTTCTCTTTTGATCAGGTTACCTGCCTTATCCTTCAAAAACTGTATCTACTTGAAACACATGAAATATTCTTTCTTTCTTTCTTTCTTTCTTTCTTTCTTTCTTTCTTTCTTTCTTTCTTTCTTTCTTTTTTTCAGTGCTCCAAGATTCATTGTTTATGCACCACACCCAGTGCTCCATACAATACATGCCCTCCTAGAGGACATAGGCAGTAACTTCTTGGACTTTGGCCACAGCAACTTCTTTCAAGACTTGCCTCCAAAGGCAAAGGAAACTCAAGATAAAAAGCTTCTGCACAACAAAGGAAACAGTCAACAAAACAAAAAGGCAACCCATGAAATTGGAGAAGATATTTGCAAATGACACTACAGACAAAGGGCTGATATCCAAGATCTATAAAGAACTCTTCAAACTCAACACCAAAAAACAGATAATCATGTCAGAAAATGGGCAGAAGACATGAACCGATACTTCTCCAAAGAAGACATACAAATGGCTAACAGACACATGAAAAAATCTTCATCATCATTAGCCATCAGGGAAATTCAAATCAAAACCATATTGAGATACCACCTTACACCAGTTAGAATGGCCAAAATTAACAAGATAGGAAACAAGTGTCGGAGAGGATATGGGGAAAGGGGAACCATCTTACACATGGAATATTCTTACTGAGTCCCACAGCATTTCCCTCTAAAAACTATTTAAGAGATAATAACATTAAAGAATGGCTGCCCTAGGAATGTTTACTATTCCACTGGCCAAGGATACTGTCAATTCTTATGGATAATGCCTTCAAGAGATAGAGGCACTTTTTTTTTTCTAATTTTGGATTAATTATCTCCTCTTTTATTTATTTTATTTATTTTTTTATTTTTTATTTTTTTTATTTTTTCATTTGACACAGAGAGAGAGATGACAAGTAGGCAGAGAGGCAGACAGAGAGAGAGGAGAGAGGAGGAAGCAGACTCCCCGCTGCACAAGCAGGGAGAGTGGCAGAGAGAGAGACAGCAAAGCAGGCTTCCCATCAAGCAAGGAGCCCAATACGGGACTTGATCCCAGGACCCTGAGATCATGACCCAAACTGAAGGAAGATGCCTAACCAACTGAGCCACCCACAGTTTTCTAAGACACTTTGGATTTTCAATTACTTTTCCCAAAAAACAATAAAGATCCCAACCTCTTTCCTAATTCATTCCAATAAGACCACTGCAACTTCACAGATCTTTCCTTAAACACTGCCCTCTCTACAACTCCTTTAATCTACTGTTTCTCCCTGCCCCCATTTCATTCTTCTTATATTTAGAGTAAGGTAAGAACAACTTTCATGTTTTTCTCATCCCTTCCTTCATTGTGTCTCTGCAAACTTGATTCTTCAAAATATTTGTTTTTGGAATGATCCTATTGGGTTATTTTTTTCCTCCTTCTTCTTCTTCTTTTTTTGATGATTGATCTATTCCCTATAAAGTTTCCTCTATTTTCTTGTAATGTATACCCTGAAACACACTAAGAAAGATCCACTTACCTATGTTCACAAAACTTGTACTTTAAGGGAGGAAAAAGTTTGTTCTGATGCCTTTAGATAGATTAACAGGAGAAAAGCAAACAAATTTTCTTGATTTTTTTTGCATGTACATGAGAGACTTCACAAGGGAGCGAAGACCTGAAAAGCTGATCAGAGCAAGAATATTTGATATGTTTTTGATTAAAAGAATAATAAGTTTGTAAAGAATTGACAAAAACTAAGAGGTTTGTACCAGGGGTAGTAAATGGTGAAGAAGTAACTAGGAAGGTAACGGTTAGTTTAATAAGGTTTGTTTGTACATATTTCTTGGTCTCAAATTTCCCTTCTCTAATGACAAGTATGTCTTCTTTCCTCTTGGTTCAGGGAGGGTACTATTCACATGGGACTATTATAATTGATCTCAGGGAAGAAGGACAAGAGGGCAAGGAAGGTCAGAGTGCCCTTCCTGCTTCTACCATTTTTTAACAAATATTTTCAGCTTAAGGTATTTAATAGGCTAAGGTACTATAGTTTAAGGTATTGTGTCCTGAACCCCATCAGTATATTGATATTTGCCTGTTTTCACATGAATTTTTACTGACCCTTACAAGGTCTCCATGTATGATTGAATTTCCTGAACACAGGAATTCATTTTCGGCTCCAAGTAGACAGATTTGAAGCAAGCCTTTCTCTACTCTAAGTAAAACCCACTTCAGCTTCTTTAGCTTGAAATCCCACTCAACCTGTCTTAACTAGTAAACTTCATCTCTTATTCTGCTAAACTTAGCCATGGTATAATGATTAAAAAGACTATTTACACTTACCTCCTATCCCCATCGTTAGAACTACCCATCCTGGTTAAACCTAGGGACACATGTGGGGACAATAACCACTGTAAACTGCATAGATAAAATCTCAAAAGTCACTTCTTACTTCTAACTTTCAAGGTTTCCAAGCCACTTCATGTGCTTGAGGATACTGTGGGTCTGTGTATACTGTATATGAAACAGATGAAGAAAATATGTTGCCAGTTAACTGTCCACAGACCCTACAGTTTCTGAGGCAAATTTATTCTAGGCACAATTAGACAGATAGAAATTAAACATCATCATTTACTTGACAAAACTGAGTTTAAGATACGAAGTTGGACCAACATCTAAAATGAGGATTTCTTGGGTGCCTGGGTGGCTCAGTGGGTTAAAGCCTCTGCCTTCGGCTCTGGTCATGATCTCAGGGTCCTGGGATCAAGGCCCGCATCTGGCTCCATGCTCTGCAGGGACAGGGAGCCTGCTTCCTCCTCTCTCTCTGCCTGCCTCTCTGCCTACTTGTGATCTGATCTCTCTCTCTGTGTCAAATAAATAAATAAAATCTTTAAAAAAAGTAAAAATAAAATGAGGATTTCTTCTCTCTCCTCTGTGAATGGAACCTGAGTACATGGTTTTAAAAGGAGGAATCAGGAAACAAAGTAGTCTTTTCCTGCAACACAGAAAGGTAAGTCTCATCCCAGGAAGCTTATTATTTCACAGAAGGAAAGCATATTTCACAGAAGAAAGCAAGGAAAAAGTGTGTCCCACATGTGGTAAAGGAATTCACAATGAAAGAGAGAAACCACTGTTCTCTATTTTTAGCCAAATAACTCCATTCACTTCTTCATGGAATGTGGAAAATCTCCACCACCTGGGAGGTGCAATGTCAAGGTCTAACAATGAGGAAAATTGTGCACATCCTACACAGACACTGCAATTAAGAAACTAGGAAGACATTTTGCAAAGACTTGAAGGTAACTTTTTTGTAATAGGGTACCACAGCATCTATATATTATTTATTCTGACTAAAAGATGTATACTTTTAATCTATTGAATTTATGATGAATTTGGAAATTATAATTGTACATGTGTATTCTGTATACCTACCCCCAGATTTTTGAAAATAAAATACTTTTGTGGATCTAGTATCATTTTAACTTTGATATTTCCATATGGTTTGCCTCATAGCTTCCCATTTTCTGACATTGGTATCAATTACTTAGGTGATTAATTAATTAATTAATTAATTAATTTTTACTTTTTCTTACCCTAGTTCTACTTTGGCTCATTTCCTTCTACCAGTTTTTCCTTTTGTATTTCCATCACAATTTTTGTAAATGTTTCTTGCTATCTGAAGATACACTTTGTCATTTACTTCCATTATATTTGAATGACTCTCTGAAAGCAGACTTTAAACTTCAATGGAATTTGTCCTGTGTTTCCATAGTAACCTACTCAAACATCACTGTTATCTTGTCATACTGCTTTATTAAAGCTTTTGATATATCCCAATTGTTGATGAGAGAAAGTTCATATATCTCAATTTGGCATTTGAGGAACTCTATGATATGATACACGTATTTTTAAAGTCTGACTTTTCAAACATGACTCATATTTTATTGTTTAACCAAATTATAAAAAGTCATTATTCCTTAAATACATCTTATAATCTCCTGCCATTTTATATTTGCTTTTTATAATGTTCATATAGTGTAGAATATCTTGACCTTCAAAAATGTCTTTAATGTCTTCCTAGCTTTAAATAAATCCACTTTAATTTTTATCTCCCTCATGAACTCTTTTCTAAATTTCCCCAAACTCTAATTCTAATCCAAGTTTCTCTATGGATTAAAAATGACTCTCTAGCCATGTATCCACTGACTTTTGGTTTTACTGATGCCAATAATTCAATATATTCAAAGCTGAATGTATATATTCTCTTCTTATGGCAGAAATTATATAATTGTTTATGAGACAGTTTCCATTTTGTCCTGAGAATTCAGATGAGTTGCATCTTCCAGTTTATTTTACAAGTATATAGAATAAAGTGACTAAATTCTAGTCAATAGAAAGTGAGCATTAATGAAAATAAACTACTTCTTGGAAAAGTCCATTAATAAAAAAGACAACCTACAATGAAATTCTTCATACTTCCTTTCATAGTGTTCCTTTTCATTAAAAAATGGACAAGATCAGGTGCCTGGGTGGCTCAGTCATTAAGCATCTGCCTTTGGCTCAGGTCAAGATCCCAGGGTCCTGGGATGGAGCCCCACATCAGGCTCCCTGCTCTATGGGAAACCTGTCTCTCACTCTCCCACTCCCCCTGCTTGTGTTCCCTCTCTGTCTATGTCTCTCTCTGTCAAATAAATAAATAAAATCTTCAAAGAAAAACAAAAACAAAAACAAAAAAACATAAAATGTGGACAAGATCTTGAAAGACTATGGCATCCCATTCAAACCAGAATTTTAGTCCCTTAGTGACTATGTTAGCTTACATTTATGTTTGTTAGACTGTGGTGTGAAAAAAAAGATGTTTCTCATGTTAAGCCAGTAATATTATAGGGTTCCACACTAGTTGAATTAGCTCAAAATACATGCAAAAGACCCTCATTTCTTTCTATATTAACTTCCACCACCATAGTCCAAGGCAATATTATATCTTATTGGTAATACTAAAAGCTTCCTAATAGCTCCCCCTGCTTCTGCACTTAATTCAAAATAATTTATCTTCTTCATAGCCAGAAATATCTTTTCAAATGTAAATTCAGTTATATCATCTTTGATTGAAACTAAACAGTGATTTCTCATCTCACTGAGAATAAAATCCAAATTTCTAATCCTAATTTAAAGGAATACTCATTAAATCAAAACCCTTTCAGCAAGAGACCCTGGAAAGTGAAGTTCTTACATCAGGTTTTCAGCATTTTAGGATTACAGACCTTATAGTTTAGGGGAGGCAGTAAAAAACAAAACAAAACATAATGTAAGCTAATTGCAATATACACACATATGTACATCACAGTAGATAATACAGTAAAATCAAAATTATACTTTTTAAATCAATACTGCAGAGCATATTAAGTTATCAACATACAATTAAAGAATTAATATGGAACAAATACATAACACTCATAGATTATATTTATTTTATTTTAAAAAACCTATTGATTGCCTGGAAGTTTTGGTCTTTGTACTTAATCATGTTCTCTTGAGTTTCTTCTTTTTGTAATTTATATATTTACCTCTATGTATGTATAACTTACATTTATATTATACTGTGAATTCTCAAATGATGAAGTGCTAAATTCAGATTTGTAATTGGTTATACATAGGCATGAACCATTAATTTTAAAAAAACTGGAATTCCTTAATATAAATATGAGGATGATATACAATGAGCTAGAACAGATGGACAACAGTAGATTAGGTCAACAGGATATCATTTATGTTTGGGCATTGCAAGAATTTCAGTACAATACATTGGGAGCACCAACTTGAAAGGTAAAATTACTTTCATTTGAAATAGTCATCCTTATTTTGGTGTCACTTTAATGATTATAGCACCAGTTTTAGTTAAAATAATATTACATGGAACACTGGGTGTTATATGCAATGAATCTTGGAACACTACATTAAAAACTAATGATGTACTGTGTGGTGACTAACATAACATAATAATTATAATAAAAAGATAATGTTGGATCTGCCACTGAAATCTGATGAACTGATTTCGGCCAGCACCAAATTTGCTGATATTTTTTATCATGTTTTCATGTAAACCCTTCTTCACTTTACTTTGGCCTGCATTTAGTGATATATTTTAAGTATCAATGACAGCAGCAGGAAAGCACTTTTCTTTACATATAAGTATCAGTGATTTTTTTCCACATATGTATTTGTCCAGCCCACAAAGGGGAGTCCAAAAATGTCAGGGAGTTAATGACCCTGGAAAGAACCCTCAAATAATTCAGCTTTTTGACTTACTGAAACTCAAGTCTAAAGCATGTCTTATACCATCAGAGATCCACAGTAATATTTATGTGCAATTATCCAAAGAAGTTACCTACTGGTATATACTTTCTTTTAGTCCCCTTATTCAAATTTCATTAATTTCTGCTTTTACCCTTATGATTATTCATCTTTATATGTATTAATCCTGATGTTGTAATTTCTTTACTTTCATAATTTGTTCATCTATCAGCCTTTCATATTTTCTGAGATTTTTTTAAAGATTTTATTTATTTATTGACAGAAAGATCACAAGTAGGCAGAGAGGCAGGCAGAGAGAGAGGAAGAAGCAAGCTTCCCTCCAAACAGGGAGCCCGATGTGGGGCTCGATCCCAGGACCCTGAGATCATGACCTGAGCTAAAGGCAGAGGCTTTAACCCCCTGAGCCACCCAGGGGCCCCATTTTCTGAGTTTTTGAGCCTAGAAATCTACCATCAAGTGAAATATCCCATGTGTATTAAAATATAAAATTATATCATTCAATTCCAAATATTTTATACTTTTCTTTTTGATGCAAAATTTCTTTTAAAAGATGTTTCCAAATTGTAAAATGTGTGGAGATAGTGATACTTTTACAGCAGAATTCAGACTGCATTATTTTGTAGAAAAAATATGTTCTACTTGCTACTACTGATCTTTTGCAGTTTGAAAATTGGGTCAGTTGGTGAAACTACCCTGCATATGTTGGAGAAGAGTATCTTTTCTTTAATGTTGGGTGCAGCTTTTTATTGTTAAATAAGTGTGCCAAAGATTATCTCTGTATATTGATCCCTATTTCTTCTCTAAATAGGCTGATGTTAATTAGCACAAAAGTCCTCAGAAATGAAATTTAAATGTTTACACATCAATTACTTTAAAAATAGCTCAAAAAAAGATTTTTAGCCACTTAAAATATCTGTTTTGCCCTACAAAACTACATCTAATAGCTCTTACCTATTGTTAAGATAGACTTGTCATTATAAGACCCAAATTATATGGTGATGTAAGATTTGGTTAAACTCCCCTTCTTTCTTTTGAAGATTGGTCACCCAATGTTATGGATTAGGTGAAATTATTTATAGATAATTTTGGGTTTTTTTTTTAAAGATTTATTTATTTATTTATTTGACAGAGAGAGTGAGATCACAAGTAGGCAGAGAGGCAGGCAGAGAGAGTGGAGGAAGCAGGCTCCCTGCTGAGCAGAGAGCCCGATGTGGGCCTTGATCCCAGGACACTGAGATCATGACCAGAGCCGAAGTCAGAGACTTTAACCCACTGAGCCACCCAGGCACCCTTATAGATAATTTTGATTTTGATTTCTGTAGACTGCTTCTAGCCACTTTGAGCAAATTCCTGTAAAAGTAATGAACTCATGTTAGAGTTCTTCAGTGACTTAGAAGACATGGAAAGAAAAAGAGATCTGATCATGGAAGTGGCTAGACTGTGGTTAGACCCAGTTTGATGGATAGTAGAAGAGTTGTTCATTTTGAAGTTGAATACCAGCAGCTTCAGTATGCCACCCTGACACTGGCATGAAGGTAGTATTGAAGCAGTGGGTTTCTCTTGAAGTACTCTGACAAATAATGAGAGTTATGTAGTGGCAAAGATTAGAATTAAGATATTTTCTTCCCTGCTCAATTAAAGTTTCCTATTTTGCATAGTACCAAGGAATTCAGCATAAATTTGGGGGAAGGGATTGAATACAGGTGGGGCATGGTGGTCGAAAAAGTAAAAGATCAAAATCATCAGGCCTTAAAAAAATGATTAAATGAAATCTTGTGATTTACTTGCACATGAACTGACAAAGAAGAAATTGATCATAAACTTATTGTTTTCGAAAGAATGATATTGACAAACACAATCTTGACCTACAAAAAATCTAATTCTTTCATTCCTAAAGCAACTTCCTGAGCCTACAAACCTGTATCAAGCAGCATGTAGGCTACCAAAGCTGTACAGACTTGATGATGGGAAGTTTTCCCAAGGAGTCCTCCTATGTGGCCGAAGAGGATGCAGGACAAGGAGGGCAGCACCCATTGATAATTTCTAGATAGGACTTGAAAATGAGGATAGTATGGAAAGAGGGTGCATGTGGGTATTTGAATGACTAAGTGGCAAATGGAGACATCATATTATTTGAACCACAATATCAGTTCTCCCTCTGTTTCCTCAGTATTTGAACACTCCAAAGTTAGCTGGGCTTAATCCTCCCTAAAATAAAATAAAACTTTTCAAGGTCTTTGTAAGTTGGTATAGTAACAAAATAGAAGGAAATTGGGTCGCTAAAACTTTGGAGACACATAACCAGCCTGGAGGCCCTGCCTAAATATTTATATAAGATAAATATAAACCACTGTGTTCTTAAACAAATGCTTTTTTCTCCTTTTTGTTGTTATGTTCACATCCTAATCTAATCTAATTAAATAACATCCTAAATAATTACAAAAAGAGGTTAAAGTTACTTACTAGAATGCACTATGTATACTTTAAAGTAGAAGAAAAAATAAAAATATCAGAAAAAGTATATCCAGGAATATCCTTTAAAGGAATTAAAAATATGTATTCTTGTGATCTTTAAGACTAGAATTAGATTCTAAAATTCCTGCAAGTCAGCTTAAAAATTAAGAGTTCACATTTTTATTGAAATTTGCCTTTTCAATCTGAAATAGTTGAGTGTTAACCTAATATTGGAATACATAAGGTCATAGAATTAAAAGGGAAAACTTGGTCAATAAAGGCATCTTTAATGTCTATGATGCCAAGACAGACTTATTTTTTATTAACTTTTATTTATATTTCCATTTTTCTTTGTTTCCTTCATTATGACTTTTTTTTTAGTTTTTATTACAATTCCAGTTTGTTAACATACAGTATAATATTAGTTTCAGGTGTACAATTTAGTGATGCAGCCTTTCCATGAAACACCTAGTGCTCATCACAAGTGAACCCCTTAATCCCCATCATCTATTTAACCCATCCCCACCCACTTCCCCTTTTGTAACCACTGGTTTGTTTTCTATAGTTAAGAGTCTATTTCTTGTTTTTTCTCTCTCTTTTCCCCCCATGATCATTTGTTTTGTTTCTTAAATTCCACATATAGTGAAATTGTATGGTATTTGTCTTTCTCTGAAAAATTTTGCTTGGCATAATACACTCTAGCTCCATCCACATTGATGCAAATGGTAAGATCTCATTCTGACTAATATTCTATTGTGTGTATATATAGATGAGATCTTTTTTATCCATTCATTGGGTCATCAGCAGTTAGGCTCTTTCTATAATTGGGTTATTTTTAATAATGCCTCTATAAACATTGGGATTCATGTGCCACTTCAAATCTGTATTTTGGCACCCTTTGTGTAAAGACCTAGTAGTGTGATTGCTGGGTCATAGGGTAGTTCTATTTTTAACTTTTTAAGGAACCTCCGTACTGTTTTCCAGGATGGCTCTACCAGTTTGCAGTCCTACCAATAATGTAAGAAGTTCCCCTTTCTCTGCATCCTGTTATTTCTTGTGTTCTTAATTTTAGCAATTTTGACTGGTGTGCAGTGATATCTCATTGTAGTTTTGATTTGTATTTCCCTGATGTTGAACATCTTTTTATGTACATATTGGTCATCTGGATGTCTTCCCAGAAAATTGTCTACTCATGCCTTTTTCCCATTTACTTAACTGGATTATTTGTTTTTTTGGGTATTGAGTTTGATATGTTCTTTATATATTTTGTTTTTCTTAAGATTTTATTTATTTATTTGACAGAGAGAGGGAGATCACAAGTAGGCAGAGAGGCAGGCAGAGAGAGAGGGGGAAGCAGGCTCCCCGCAGAGCAAAGAGCCTAATGCAGGACTCGATCCCAGGACCCTGATATCATGACCTGAGCCAAAGGCAGAGGCTTAACCCACTAAGCCACCCAGGCGCCCATGTTATTTATATATTTTGGATACCAACTCTTTATCATGTATGTCATTTGCAACTATCTTCTCCCATTCCATAGGTTGCCTTTTAGTTTTGATGATTACTTCCTTCACCCTTCACTCTACAGTTTTTGTTGTTGTTTTGCTTTGTTTTGTTTTTTTATCTTGTTGAATCCTAATAGCCTGTTTTTGCTTTTGTTTCCCTTGCCGCAGGAGACATAGCTAGAAAGAAGTTGCTATGGCCGATGTCGAAGAGGTCACTGCCTGTGTTCTATTGGATTTTAATGGCTTCCCTGTCTCACATTTAGATATTTCATCTATTTTGAATTTATTTTTATGTATGGTGTAAGAAAGTGGTCCAGTCCCACTCATTTGCATGTTGACGTCCAGTTTTCCCAGCACCATTTGTTGAAGCACCTGTCTTTTTCCCATTAGATATTCTTTCCTTTTTTATTGAAGATTCATTAACCATGTAGTTGTGGGTTCATTTTGGGGGTTTTCTATTCTGTTCTATTAATCTATGTGTCTATTTTTGTGCCAGTACCATACTGTCTTGATTATTACAGTTTTGTAATATAACTTTAAGTCCATAATTGTGATGCTTCCAACTTCGTTTTTCTTTTTTAAGGTTGCTTTGGCTATTTGGGGTCTTTTGTGGTTCCACACAAATTTTAGGATTGTTTGCTCTAGCTCACTGAAAAATGCTGTTGTATTTTGTTTGATAGGGATCACTTTAAATGTGTAGATTGCATTAGGTAATATAGATATTTTAACAATATTTGTTCTTCCAATCCATGAGGATGGAATGTTTTTCCATTTCTTTGTGTCATCTTTAATTTCTTTCATCAGTGTTTTATAGTTTTCAGAGTATAGATCTTTTACCTCTTTGGTTAGGAATATGGTTGTGTGGCTCATTAACATACACTCTCATGACAAAAAGAGCTTTGTCTTTGGGACATCCCAAACAGCTAAAATAGTGCGTGCCACTTTAACCAGCTCTCAGCTTGAAAGCCACTTATCTAAAAATGTAAAAAGTGGAAAATAAAATTAAATATTAATAAAAATTCAATCTACATGATGATATTTTATTATGTCCTAACTCATTTACTTTGCATCTTCATTTTTAAGTATTTGGAGAGAGGCTATTTGGATAAACACTAAAGAAAACTAAATAGGCTACTTCTGGTTTACTTCAACCTGTTTTTATAAGATTACTTACCAAATTCCTATAGTTAAGGGGAAGTGAAAACCCATACATACACACTGACAGAAATCTATTAATGCATTACTTAAAGACAAGAGAAAAAACATGGGGGATTATATAAAAGTTAAGATTGTTTTTTCTGCACTACTGGTTAGATAAATTAGTTTCATTGTATTAATTAAATAACTTTACAAAATCTTATCAAATGTAGTTTTAATTTTTTAATAGAGAAAGATAGTGAACTTGACAACTGCTGCTCCAAAGTCTAAGCACTTCATTTAAAATGAGAGCTAGAGACAGACCAGCAGCATGACAAAGTGACTACTATGACATCAGATGTCATCAAAGACCTTGAAAAACACTAATAATGTGAAAATTGTCATCACCTTCTCTCTCTCTTTTCTTCTTTTTTTCTTTCTCTCTTCCTTTCTTTTTTTCTTCCTTTCTTCCTTTCTTTCTTTCTCTCTATCATGTACCTCAGTTCTCTCTATAGTAGGTGGTTTTAGCTGAATGTTAGTGCGTGTCTCCTTGACCTGTTCCTAGACTAAGAAGTCTTCTGTACACAAAGGAGCCAATACTGAGTCTAGTCTGCTTGTGAGATGTTCTGCAACAGATAAAAGCAGCAACCTTGGAAAACAGCAGATGTCATGGGCAGGCATTATGCCAGCTCATAATTATGACTTGGTAAGCTTAGGGGACCACTTGTGTGCACCTTAGACCTGGAACTAAATGGATCTATATTTTTCTCTATTACTGTCTTCTTTCCCATTGATGTGGTTGCTGATACGGTCACAAGAGAACAACAGAGGATTGTGTGTGTGTATGTGTTTTAAATCTAAAGGAATAAATAGCACCCAGAGTAAAAGCAATTGAATTTGGCCATTTATAAATAACAATGGTTCACTCTGTGCCTATAGATTTTGAATTTGTTGTGTCTGATGATATTCCTTCCCATTCGGATTTGTGGCTGCATTTGTGTTTGTTGACCACTAACTATGTGGTTAACTTATGAAACAGAAAGCTATGATATTTATCATTTTCATAATTTTTACACATATGAAAGTTGATAACAAGCATCTTATAGGAAGTCTATGATAGTACCCAGTGTGACCAATGAAATCTTTATTCAGAGAGCAGCACAGGCTGCTGCTGACAGTCTGTAAACAAGTGTGAAGGTAAATGGGAAGGACAGCATTACGTTTGTACTGGATTCTACACTTAGGACCATATCATCCCATGAATTCCACAGCATAAAGGTGAGATACATAGCAGCTTTAAATGTTGTAAATATAATGAGGTAACTTAGCTTTCCCTTAATTTTCAAAACAACAAAGAGACCATAAGGGAGATAATGACAGACATTACAAGGGAGGATTAGTTAGGAGACATTTTCTTCCCACCATTACATTATTGGCATTCTGTTTTTAACTTCTAATAATACTAATGAGGTAGATTATTAGAGAATCTGTCCCCAATTATTTCATTCCTTCTTATACCCACCGTACCTCTCTGAATCCCTCCCACAGTGAATCTAAGCTTGGTCAATGGAATAATAGTATATGTGGTTCAAGTGAAGACTTGAATGACTTTTTCATGTTGAGGCTTTCCCTCTTCTGTTGCACTTGGGAAAACTGTAATTATCAACATGTGAAGAAGGCTTGGTAGTATGCTGGTGGATGAGAGACTATATAAAGAAATCCCAGTTCATCCTGGCTGTATTAGACAAGGCCATGGCAAAACAGCCAACTCCAGTCAAGCCAGCAGCTGACTGGAAAGCATGAGTGGGTCCAGCCAGATCAGAACTACTCATCATCATAAGATGACAATGATTAAATGATTAAATAAAGTACTATAAATGTTTTATTTATAAATGATAAAATCTATATAAATGTATAAATTTTAAGTTATATAAATTTATAGGTGATAAATGTGTTAAGTCATTGAATTTCAGAGTGTTTCCCCATATGGCATTAAAAACCAGTAAGTTTCTGAAAAAGAAATAAAGCCCACACACCAGTGTTCATCTCAGGATCACTTTGATCAAAAGTGAAAAATGTTTTAGAAGCTCTCTAATACAAGGCCTCTCAAACTTTTTTGAGAGGTGAAACCTAAAATTACACCTTTCTAACATACTCCCAGTTGTTGTCTATAAAAAGTTCTAATATACTACCTTCCAATTTTAGCATTATGGAAACTGAGATTGAGGGATTCTGCCAAATATTGACCAATAGTTTCTTGAATACCTTAAGGTGTTCTTGTATTTGTGTGTAGTTGTTATTGTTGTTTTCATTCTATTATAAATAATAATCAATGTCATAGAAAGAAATTACATAAAATCTAGTGAGTCTTAAGAGTTAACATGAATCTGATATTTAAACTTCTGAAGCCTGAAAAAAATGGAAAATTTAATCACAATTTTTTGAACAAAACATTAAGATGAATGATCTAGTTAAATGTGTTAGTCATTAAAATTACCAGAAGCAAATATTATTAATATTAAATAATTAACTTAGAATTAAATGTGCCAATGATTTCTGAATCTATATGTGCAAAATAAAATAAAGCATTAATATGTTAAATGATTTTTTCCAGGTTTTAAATCCTCATTTTTATTGTTCGCATGTGATTTGTTATAAAGCAATACTTGCACACATTTATATGACAAAATAGAAGCTTGAAAAATGAGATAAAATTTAATTATTAAAATAAAATGTGTGCATCATTCTCTAATAGTAGTTTCTACAGAGCTGAAACAATATTAGTGAAATGAAGGTCCAGTTGAACGATTCTCAGAGAACATAGAATAGGAAAAGAGGCAGAAAGGAAGAAAGAAAAGATATATCCACAATTTCTCAAATCCTTTCTCATTGGAGCATCAAAGAGGCCATAGAGGGAAAAAATGAAGAAAAATATGGGGGGAAAAAAAAGCTGACTATTTTCAAAACTGAAGAAATGGTGTTGTCTTCAGGTAAAAAAGAGATGAGAAATGCAGATCATGATTTAAAAATGGGGAGGTAATATACAGATAATGTAACTTACACATCTGACTCTCTGAATCTGTTAGTGAAACTTCAGTGTTTAAGACAGAAATGATAATCATACATTAGAAAATAAGACAACTACCTACAAGGAAGAATTAGATTGGCATCCATCTAATATTCAGTAATATAGTAAGCAAGATATAGTGCTTTTTTTCCCTCCAAATTTATGATGGAATAATTCTTCATGACCTGTACTCCTACAGCTAGACTTAGTTAGAGCCATGTTGAACTATTCAAGCCAAAGGCCGATGCTTAACCAACTGAGCCACTCAGGTGCCCCTATGTCTCTGGATTGTTGAGAAAACATTTCATTGTCCAAATTCACCTGACCTAGAATTTCTGGGGTGTGTGTGCTTGTGTGTGTGTGTGTGTGTGTGTGTGTGTGTGTGTGTGTGTGTAAATTCTCTTGCGATTAATCTAACCAGTTTTTTTGTGAGCTTTTCTTTTTTCCAGGAACAATAAATTTCAACAATCAGCATTCTGTTTTGAGACAATTTTACCCAAACCCATAGATCATTTAAGTGTACTTTCTATTTCCCATGTTTTTTCAGGATACAGTTATGTTTCCTCACTACCTATACAGTGAGTCACTCTTCTATACCAGTCTCCTCATCATCCATACTTGGTCTCAAAATCAAAGCTACATATCTCAGCTTAGCAGACTTCCCATTTCACTTTCCCTTGTTAATCAGGTTTTGCATGGCTCTTCCTGGCTTCAGATGAACAGAAGTGAAAACAACTATAAACCTAATACAAGTCATCCTTCTTGGTCAGCCTTTCAGTTGAATTATCCCTTTTTATTTTGGCCCAGTTCGGTAGCCAAATAAATAATATAACTAAATAATATAAAACCACTGTAGTAATCTATACTAAAAGTGTATTGAAAAATACCACAGTTGTTTTATATTATTTAGAGCTCTTAAAATGGAAAGGTCTATTGTGAGTTTGAAAATAGAGACATATTATGCATCATTTTCAAATTACTTAAAAATAAAACTTTCTCTTCCTTACCAGCTCACTCCCTACCTCCCTCCCTCTCTTCCTTTTCAAGTCCCTCTCTCATTCATTCTTATAAAACATTTTTAGAGAGCAGTGTTCCACACAACACATTTTTGTAAGCACTGTATTAAATCAAAGTAGAAGCATGATGCAATTACTCACTTAAAAATTGTTTTTCTATTCTACTTTTTTTCAAAACATATAACAGTGCTGCTTATTAGCTGAGGTTTGATTATTTTTCCATTATTTAAAAATTAGTATATTGCATACAGAATTAATGAAATACAAATATTCATTTGTCTTCCAGAAGAAATATGCTTCTTAAGTGAGAAGCTTAAAAATTATAGAACTTTACCAATTAAAACTGTAATAAGTTATTTTGTGATTATTTTAATGTAGATATTTTTGAAGAAGAAATAATGTAAGTTATAGGTGCTCAAATCAAGATTTAATAGTTACTTGGGCATCTACAGAAAGAAAAGTGTTGTGTTCTACTTAAATAATCCATCTGATTATCTATATAATCTGATTATCTATCTCTGTATATATTATCTTTCTTTGGATTTTTTAAGTAGAACACAAACTATTTTTTGTCATAGTTGCCCATATGCATAATGTAGACTGTATATATAAAATTTGTGATAATGGTTCACACAACAAAAATTCTAATTGATTTATTATAGATAATGGATGAAATATATTTTCCTATTTTATTGAGAATAAAATCTTAAGATTATTTAAGACTGGAGATATAAGTTTCTTAGCTAAGTAGTCTGTATTTTTTAAGTATTGTTGAACCTCACCTATTTCCTGAAAATGAGGGTTTTGATATACCTTAGAGAATGTATAATTTAGAAATTCTGTATTGTTAATGATTGAATTTTTATATATTGATATGTCATATTATAAGCATAAAGGTATTTTTCAAATTCATTTTGCAGGATGCTAAATGGAAAAAATAAAATAAGGCCTAAAAAGAGTAAACCAAGTTTAAACACTTAACAAATAATTTAAAAGGTGGTAGATTTGCTATATAAACTTACACTAATATTGTGATAAAGACCTTAATGAAGTCCTTGTTGAATAGATGCTTAGTGCTTAATGAGAGCACATAGAGAGTGACCTGGTACTCTTGAGCAATTTAGTCATTGTCCCTTTATCACTGATTAAACATAAAGTTCTTTTAAACAAAGGGCTCATTTCAGAAGGGTAACCTGAGGTAAAGCACAAACTTAATAAAATGATGGTGTCCTTTTATTTTTGTTTTCTCCTCTTTACATGGCATTCTTTAAGAATCCATTCATATTTTTAAAAGTCATTTCAATATTTTAACCAACTGATGAAATTTAAGCAGCTTAGAAACATGAACAGATGTCTGCATGTCTCACTTGACTTCAAGAGTATTCTAAATAATTTCTTCCATCTACATTTCTTTTGATTCTCTAGTTTTGCCTGAGACAAAAGATAAAATGAAAAAAGAAAAAGGAATTTCATTGAATTAAAATACACCAAGGACAGAATTTTTATCATTCCTTATTCCCATTTGTGTCTCATGTATTTCTGCACAATTTCAGTATCATTTTAAGCAAAATTTCCTGTTGTTTTTCTATCAAAAGTAGTATTCATGAAACATCAGCTTCCATAGGACTTTCAGTTTTGCACCCTTTGCTATCCATAAGATTTGAGTATAGAAATTCTAATATCTGTTTGTTATGTGTGAATTTCACTGTTTTATAAAATCAAATCTTAAGGTTTTGTTTTATGGTTAAAACTATGTTTCCTAAGAGTGGTTTTATTCTCCACCTTCCCATCAGAATAAAAATAAAAAATCATGGAGTAACAATATCAGTTGAAAAATAAAGGAAAACTGACCAAATAAGAGTAGAAATAATTTCAGTAATAAAGAAGCCATTTATCAGGAGGATAGTTCGATGGAGAAGTTATGCCTTGTAAAACAGTTATTTGGAGATATGACTCAAAGTTAAAATGAAATTTTTCTTTAAAAGTGAAAATAAGGGCGCCTGGGTGGCTCAGTGGGTTAAAGCCACTGCCTTTGGCTCAGGTCATAGTCCCAGGGTCCTGGGATGGAGGACCACATCGGGCTCTCTGCTCAGCAGAGAGCCTGTTTCCTCCTCTCTCTCTGCCTGACTCTCTGCCTACTTGTAATCTCTCTCTCTGTGTCAAATGAATAAATAAAATCTTAAAAAAAAGTAAAAAATAAAAGTGAAAATAAATTTCACTGAATTAACAATTTGAGGGGCACCTGGTAGCCCAGTTGGTTAAGTGTCTGCCTTCAGCTCAGGTCATGATGTCAGAGCCCTGGGATCAAGTCCACTTCTGTCTCTCTGCTCAGTGGGGAGTCTGCTTCTCCCTCTCCCTCTGCTGCTCTCTCTGGCTGCTGCTGTCTTGCTGATGCTCTCTCTCTCTCAAATAAATGAACAAAATAAAATAAAAAATAGCAAGTTGAAACAAATTAAGATTCATATAATGTTAGTAAATAGTCTTTGAATTGAGCACTCATACTCTGCAGTAGATCAGGTCACTTGAAATCAGGTCACAATTTTAGAATTCAAACTTGCAAAGTAAATATTAAAAGGTTCTTGTCTTTGCATCAGCCTTAAGGGAAAAAATATGAATACAGAAATATACAAAACAATAGCATTCAAAGTAACAACAAAACAAAATCTGGATACAAATCTTCCTCAATTTAGGATGTGGTTACATCTGATGAACCCACTATAAGTCAACAACATTGTATGTAAAAAAATGCACTTAAAACACTAAAATGCTAAACATCATAGTTTAAACTTGCCTACCTGATACTTGCTCAGAACACTTACATTAGCCTATAGTTGGGCGAAATCATCTATACAAAATCTTTTTTATACAAAATCATTGAATGTCTCATGTAATTTAGTGAATACTGTACTGAAAGTAAAAACCAGAATGGCAGTATGGATACAGAGTGGTTGCAAGTGTGTTGGTTGGTTGCCTTGGTGATCAAGTGGCTCCTGGAAGCTTCATATCACTCCTGCTGCCCAGAATCACTAGAGGGTCCTCCTACATGTCACTAGCGCATGATGGAAATTTCAAATTCAAAGTATGCTTTTTGCTGAATGTATGTCACTTGTTACACCATTGTATAGTCAAACCATCTTAAGTTGGGCACTGTTTCTATAGTAAAATTCATGTGTGTGCATGTAAATATGTATTTGTCATCTATCTATTGAGTGAATACTGTAAAGTATTATATACCAAAATGTTACCAGGGTCTTATCTCTGGATGATGGATTATGAATGATCATTATTTTGCCTTTATATTCATTTGCATTTCCTAATTTTCCAGATTACTAGTAATTATTTAAATATTTTAATACTTAGGTTACACACTATGTTTTATGTAAAAAGTTTCAAGTTAGGAAAAAAATACAGGTTAAAATTCATTCTAATTCCCTGATTAACCATGTATAAAACTGTTAGCAGTAACTAATTATATGATAAACAGACACACACACACACACACACACACACACACACAAATTTACTTTTCAATTCACAATGCTCTGAAAACTTTCCCTTACCAGTACCTTTTTCTTTGCCTTGTTGTTTTTGAAATTTCATTTTATTCTAAGGAATACACGGGGTGTGGTGCATAAATAATGAATCTGATCACTGAAAAAATAAAAGAAGAAAGAAAGAAAGAAAGAAAGAAAGAAAGAAAGAAAGAAAGAAAGAAAGAAAGAATATGTATACTATAATATACAAATGCAATTCCTTATTGGTTGTACATCTCTGAGACTATTTTCAAAGATTTAACTATTACAAACAATGCTCTCTTCCCTTATTTGCACTTGACTATCTCTGTACACTCCAATTACTTCTGGAGAATATCAATCTAGAAATAAATTAGCTTTACCAAATTTTATGTATATTCTGCCTTTCAATATACAGTGGTCATTCATTTGTCCTTCCTTTTTGGTTTTTCATATATTTTTTAATATTCTTGATGTAATTATTTGTTTACTATGCTGTTGACATTTTCCAACTCTTTGGAGACTATCTTCTTATACCCTGCTTGACTATCATACTAATATTGAAATTTAAAAAGTATCAGTTGTAATAAATAAGGGTTAAATAGTGGGCACTGTTATGCAGGCCCTAATGAGAAATAGAAAAAAGTATGAAATTTATATTTTGAAACCAGTGATGTCAGTGGAAAATGAAAGTTAATTAGAGAATGGAACTGCTAAAACTTTTAAGAGTTAGGTAAAATAATATAAATTGCTATCAGAGCAATAGAATCTACAAGCAAATTGCAAAGTAATTGATTTAAAACTAGCCTAAATGGCAAAGGGACTGTAATAATCTGAGCACAAGCGCATTTCAGATACTTCACAACTTCAAAATAAATGCACAGGATGTGACGATTTTAGAGCTCTCTTAAGGGGAAGGCAAGTTCCAAGTTGCTTTGGGCAACTGTTTAGTTGAGGATGTGGTTTATGATATTGCTGAAACATCCCTGGAAAAATTACTTTCTCCATATAGCTCTAGAGTAATCTAAATTAAAAAAAATAACCTCAAATCACTCTGATGCATGAGACAAGTAGAAAAATGTTTGAATAATAACTAGTTAATAATAATATCATAGTTAGAGAGAATAACTTTTCCATTGTTAACACCTCTTTGGGATAGCTTTAGAAAAGTTGTCCTGAGAGGCACCTGGGTGGCTCAGTCAATTAAGCCTCCAACTCTTGATTTCAGCTCAGGTCATGATCTCAGGGTTATGAGACTGAGCCGCTTGTTCGACTCTGCACTTATTGGGGAGTCTACTTGAGATTCCCTTCCTCTGTCTCTCCTTCTGCCCCTCCCTGCTCACACACATGTTCTCTCTCTCTCTCAAATAAATAAATAAATCTCAAAAAAAAAATAAAATAAAAAAGAGAGCTGCCCTGAGACATTCATGCTTTAGAGTCAAATAGTCTGGCTCTTTAGATCTTCAGTTGTGGCCATCACACACATTAGTTTTGTGTTCTTTGTTTTTGTTTTTGTTTGTTTGTTTTTTTCTTTAAGCCCAGTTTTCTTTATTTTTGTTAGAGAGGTAGCAGCTACAAATTCATAAGATTGCTTTTGGAATTAAATGAGATGGTCACTTAGTAACATAGTTTCTGAGTATCAGGAAATAGAAAAAGGAGGAGAAAGGGGAAAGGGAGAGGGAGGCAAAGGAGGAGGAGGAAAAACAATAAAAGCTTTGCCTCTGATTTGGAGAGGCTTACACTGTACATTTCATGTTTATGCCTCATTGCTGGCATTTGGAGCACACTGGTTTTATGAAGTTACTTTTGCTTCCAACTTCTTCCCATATAAATGACCTTCAGTATAAGTAATAACATGGCACATTAGGATGAGAAGTAACCAAGAAGCAACGCTGAGTCTAAATAGGTAACAAGAATATAAATGTAGAAATAATTCATTTTGAACTCAATTGATTAACCCAAAACCATTTCATTCTTGTTATGTGTGAATTTGATTGAATTACTTTTATGAAACTATTGATTGTAAAATCTAGTTCATTAGATTCTATTTAGCTGAATTATAAACCTATTAATTTTGCTTTAGCTATGCCAGAATTAACATAAATAAAAAATCTGACAGATGAAAAAGCTTAAGTCTATACCAGGCAACTTACAAATGTCTCATGTTACTTTGTGGCAGGTTTTAAAATATTCACACCTCAAATAAAAACATAATGTGCTAAAATATTTGTGTGTGATTGAATTTTAACACATCCAAAATAAGACACCCTTCTCCTTAAACACAAAATTAAAGAATGCTTCATGCAGATTGACCCTGTTTTTACAGGAAAAGGAAAAGAAAGAATTACCTTTGTTAGGAACACCTGCAAATAAAATCACCAAGAATACTATAAAACTCCTAAATAATTAATTATTTAAGAACAAGGAGAATTTTTTTTTAAAGATTTTATTTATTTATTTGACACAGAGAGAGAGATTACAAGTAGGCAAGAGGCAGGCAGAGAGACAAGGAGAGAAGGAAGCAGGCTCCCTGCTGAGCAGAGAGCCCGATGCGGGCCTCGAT
>LNAC01000013.1:571579-801823 GCA_002007465.1 Ailurus styani | reverse complement strand
AATTAATGGTAATTCTTTATTCTTTGTCAAACTAAATGTAATAAATAAGATCAATAAATAATACATAGAAAAAGAAACAGTATATACAATAACTAAAGAAAATGAACTTTTTATACTATATAACTCTTTTTGTGTTTGTATGTCTATGTGTTTTCTTATTAAATGATACCTCAGGGTTCCTGGGAATCATGTGGTTCAGGAACTCACTTACAAATAAAGAAACATAGAATAAAGAATACTATATCAAAATTTCAATTATCTAAATTTTGGTGGAACCTAGATTCCTTAGTGAGACAGTGTGCAGAATATTGGATTTGCCATCGTATATCTGATTTGTTGATCTAACTCAATCACCATGTAGCATTATCTTGTGATTCCATAAAAATGAAAATCTTCTCAGTATTTTAGTTTACAATTTAGTGGTGCAATATTATTTCTGACTAAGTAACCCAGGAAAGTACTATTTCATTACTGACTTACTCCATTTTAAATTAATTTCCTCTTATACACATTCTTTTCTCTCTCTTTCTCTCTTCATCTTCTACCCCTCCCTACCTCAGAATTAGAGCAACTTGGGAAAATTCTTTGTCTGATGAGCACCAGATGTTATACACAACTAATGAATTCTTGAACACAAAATCAAAAATTAATGATGTACTATATGTTGGCTAACTGAATATAATAATAAATGAATAAATGAATAAATAAATGAATGAATAAATAAATAATATAAAATGTTGAATGAAAATAAATTTTATAAAGTTACAGTTGAAATTGGGAGATTTGAAAATGAAAGTGGGTCACTGCTAATCAATTAATTTTGGATGGTAGGCATAAACCAAGATTGCCCTAGACAAACCGGCACATGGTAATTTTAGTTAAAGATAAACACGACATAGAAATGTGACTATCACGAAATAGTTCACAATGACATGACCATGAGACTTAAAACTTGAGGAAAACTGTCAATGAGAACAAATGAAAAAAAAAATCATAAATGTATCAATTTTGATGATAGTATACATCTAAAAGGTCCAATTGTATCAAAAGTATAGCCTATCTTAATGTTTGGACTTTGATGTCCTTAAATGTAATTTTTATTAGTATCCTACCATTAAATAGTCATATTTTAAGCATTTTTATAGAAAAAATTAAGTTCTATATATTTTAGCATAATTCCTTTAGGGTCTGAAATAAATATTAAGAATTATAAATGTGACTCTCATTCTAGGTCAGAGCAAAATGTTCAGTTCTTTCTAACTTTTAAATTTCTACAAATGCTACACTTACTGCACTAGGAATAAAAGTAACTGAAAATGAAAATGGATAAAAATAAGCTACAGAAATAGAGAAGATACAAATACATAAAAGATTTCCTTGGGATATTCTGTGTTAAGTGTTGTATACCAGAAATTATGAATTCCTGAAAAATATTCATAACAAAATCCAACATTCTATGTTGAGTGTTCTTTTTTTTTTTATTTGACACAGAGAGAGAGATTACAAGTAGGCAGAGAGGCAGAGGCAGGCAGAGAGACAAGGAGAGGAGGAAGCAGGCTCCCTGCTGAGCAGATAGCCCGATGTGGGCCTCGATCCCAGGACCTGAGCCCAAAGCAGAGGCTTTAACCCACTGAGCCACCCAGGCGCCCTTTGTTGAGTGTTCTAAACATAATTCATTTACCCAACCTGACCATGGCTTTTCAGGCCTTATTTTTATGCTCTCCAATTACTTGTTATGTGTTCATTTGCGAATCAGAATCACTGTTAAAGATGCAATGATATTTCTATTCATATCAACATTCTCCTTTATTTGGCATATTGTGCTTTGTGTTCTTTAAAGTGTATTTAACATTTAAATAAGTATTTTAATATCAATTACCTTCCTTTCAACCTCTTTCCTTCACTAATATTCCTTAAAAACCAAACCTTAGATACCATAGGATTATGCAACTTCAAATGATCACCATTTTCATTACTTCATTCAAAATTTTATTGTGCACATGTATGTCAGGCATCATGGAGATTGATAATAAAGAGAATAATATTACAAGATAAATTGTACATTAAAATTTTGAGGAATTTATTTGAGCAAATATGGACTTGAATCTGGCAGTGCCAAAATGAAAATGGTTAGGAGCACTCAGCCAACAGATTCTAAGGGAAAGATTCTTGTAGAGCAGACAGAAGTAAAGCTTAAACGATTGCTTCATCTGGAAAAGCCTAGTTGGCTATTTGTGACTGGTTGTTCTTAAGTTTTAATTTCTTAACCTTGAGGAATTTATAGGAATTTATTCTGGCTTACCTTTCAGTTTGCTTACATAGGTCACTAAATGATCAAATCCATCTCAGTCTAATGGCCTCTTTAATTATTTTAACAATAGAAAATGAGATTTCAGTTCTCATGGAGTTTATGTTTTATGTTACCAGCCAAATGGGTTTTGTTTACATGGTTCTATATTTGGAAAAAATATTAAATCATCTTCTACTTACCTACTTCTATTTTTAGGTCTGTATTTATCAAAGACCATATATCCACCATTTTCATCCAACTCGAATATGTTTCCCCCAATTTAAAGTCCATTAGCCCTTTCCACCAAAATGTAAATAATATCTGTCAATCATAATATTCTGTGAATTCTCAATGCCCTCAGGGGGAAAAAAGAGCATAGTAGATCATGTAGTTTATAAGGACTTCCATAAATACATTACTTCTTATATCTCTTTCTCCATTTACTTCCACTTTTCCCATCAGCATGTCACATCCCATGCCCCAACAATATGGAACCATTTCGAATCTCTTACAGTCCTTCATAGTACAATTGAAAAAATGACCACCATTAAATATGTTTGAGAGTGTCCATATAGTGTCCCATTAGTAAGAGTAACCTAAAACCTTTTTCTTTTTTCTCATCCTAGAGCCTTGAAGACTAGTGAAATTGGCATAACAAAACACACAAACTTTGTTTGCACACCTAGAAATCTTCAAACATATTAGTACTTCAATAGAGTTCTCTAAATAATTACATATTGTCAACTAAAATCCTGCTTTGAAGTAGATGGCATTTAGATTGCAAATAAATTATCATGTATTAGAGCTATTGAATGTAGCATGAATAGCTAAAAGGAAAGCATGCATAATTTTATTGTGGACAAAGACAAAAACACATGAATATATACTGAAAATAACTTTATCATAGTGTTTGATTTTGTACTATTGAGTACGTCATGGCATTTCAACTTGTCTATTACTTGAATGTATAAAATTGAAAACATGTTTCTCAAGTAAATGAATTTCATTAAATTATAAAAATGAGAAATTTAACAAAATAATTATTATATGACATAAATGTGAAACTCATTTTAAGTAACTATCCAATGTAGGCAAAAATACCAATGTTTTTGTTATTTTTATAAGAGACATAAATGTGCCAATGATAACAACTATTTGATGAAAAATGATGGATCTTTATATACTACTAATATTATGAACTAATTTACTATAAATCACAAATATGTCATTATAAAACTTTATATAAGAAAGTTTAATCTTTTACCACTTTATTACATGTATATTTGATCCCATTCTTAATTACAATATGCCAGTCAATTCAGTGTATGGTATATAAATTTCAAAGAACATAATTTTGTTTTTGCCACTGCTTTTTATAATGAAAATAATATGATAAAGCTTGCCAATAATGTACTAAGTATACACTCCACATTTTGAATTTTTAGAATGTAGAATCTGCTTTCATGTATAAATACAAAAATAATTGTTTATGTATGTCAAATATTCTTAAAAATCACTCAAATCATTTATAGAATATTCTCTCCTGGCACTGAATATGATTTTTATGACTAGGTCTTTTATTATATGACAGCTCAACAACAGTTGACATTTTGTAAGAAACTGGCTCTGTAAAAGTTGATTTAATACCCCTTCACAGCTTTAAGTTAAATCTCATAAGTTGTAACTTCTTTTTATTAAAAAATATTTTATCACTGAACTACTTGGAAATTGTGCAGTAAAGGGTTAGCTCAGTAGTTCTGGGTTGCCTAAACCCTGCACATTACAAAGTTCTTCAGGAATGGCTTTTGACCAGCTCGGAATCTATGGGATACCCTGGTTGAAAAGAATATCTTTGTATGGTACAGCCACTGTGGAAAACAATATGGGGGTTTCTCAAAAATTAAATTAGAAATAAAAATACCATCTGATCCAATAGTTCCACTACTCGGTATTTACCTAAAGAAAATTAAAACACTATTCAAAAAGATATATGCACACCTATGTTTATTGCTATATTATTTTACAGTAGCCAAGATATGCAAGCTACCCAAATATCCATTCATAGATGAATGGATAAAGAAGATGTGATCATATATATAAATATATATATATGTATGTGTGTGTGTGTGTGTGTGTGTGTGTATGTGTAGGACAAATACCATATGATTTCATTTATATGTGAAACCTAAAGAACAAAACAAATGAATAAACAAACAAAAAGCAAAATCAGGCCTATAAATTCTGAGAACAAACTGATGGTTGCCAGAAGGGAACACAGTGGAGAGAGAGACAAAATGGATGAAGGGATAGGAAAATACAGGCTTCTCGTTATGGAATAAATAAGCTATGGGAGTAAAGTTACAGCATAGGGGGTGTAATCAATGATATTTTAATAGCATTGTATTGTGACAGATGGGAGCTACTCTTATGGTGAGCACAACGTAATGTATAGAGTTGTCCAATCAGTATGTTGTACACCTGAAACTAATCTAATATTGTGTGTCAAATATACTCAAATAAGAAAAGAAAAGAAAGTCTTTGCATAACTGAGGACTTAGCAATATGAGGTAGTTTATGCCAACAATGTGACTTATGGCAAATAACATTCATGACAATGGTATTATACTCTCTGAACAGCTAAAAATAATCTCCAATGCTTGGTTAGTTTAACATCTGAAAATAATTAATGTAACATATTGCATTCACAGAATAAATAATAACCACATGATCACATAAAGATATGTTAAACACTCTATTTACTATAGCACTCTATTTAATACTCTATTTAAATAGCACATCTATTTACTATAAAAACCCTCAGTGAACTAGAAATAAAAGGGATATTTCTCCACTTGGTAAAGTGCATCTATGCAAATCCCCCTGCTAACATCGTATTTAATGACAAAAGACTGAAGACTTTCTCAAATATAATGAACAAGGCAAGGATGTTTACTTTTGCCATTTCTATTCTACATTGTACTGTGTATTATCTAGCTAGCATATTAAGGTAACAAGTATAAGAACAACAAAATAATTTAAAGACATCTAGTTTGGAAAGAAAAAAGTAAACCTGTGTTTAAGTCCAGGAGATATGATCCTGCATGTAAAAAATCACAGGGAACACCCCAAAATTACCATAAGAAACACATTTAGCAAGGTCACAGTACACAAGTTCATTACACAAATAACAGTTGTATTTTTTATATGCTAGCAACAATCAGAATTTGAAATTAAATAAATTATTGCATTTGCAATGGCAATAAGACAATAAAATTTACAAAATATCATTAAAATAATTAAAAGACAAGCCACAGACTAGGAGAAAATATTTTTTGTTTCAAATTTTTCTTTAAATTCTAGTTAGTTAACATATAGTGTAATATTTGTTTCAGGAGTAGAATTTAGTAATTCATCACTTACATAGAACCCCTAGTGCTCATCACAGTGAGTGCTCTCCTTAATGCCCATCACCCATCTAGCCCTTCTCCCTTCCCACCTTCCTTCCAGCAAGCCTCAGTTTGTTCTCTGAGTCTAATTTATAGTTTGCCTATCTCTCTCTCTCTCTCTCTTTTTTTTTCTTCCCTGATGTTCACCTGTTTTGTCTCTTAAATTCCGTATATGAGTGAAATCATACATTATTTGCTTTTCTCTGAAAGGTTATTTTGCTTAGCATAATACACTCGAGTTCTAGTCACACCATTGCAATGTTGAGATTTCAATTTTTGATGGCTGAGTAATATTCCATTCCATCTATCAATCTATCTCTTTATATGTAGTATATTGATGTATGTGTTTTCTTTACCCATTCTTCAGTAAATGGACATTTGGGTTTGGGGTTGTTCATAGTTTGGCCACTGTTGATAATGCTGCTATAAACACTGGAGTGCATGTGCCCCTTTGAATCAGTATTTTTGTATCTTTTGGATAAATATCCAGTACTACAATTTCTGGGTTGTAGGGTGATTTTATTTTTAACTTTTTGAATATTTTCAAGCGACATTTTTAAATAGCTTATCTAAGACCATATAAAGAATGCTTACCTTTTATTACTAGGAAGACAAATGATATAATTAAAAATGGCTTAATATGAATGACTAATAAGAATTTAAAAATATGATGGATTACTTTTCAGAGCATTATGTTAAGTGAAAAATGGATTCAAAAGGCCACATTCTATATGATACCACTATAGGGCATTTTGTAAAAGGCAAAAATCTAAAGAGAAAAGTCAGATAAATACTTGTTAAGGAATGAAAATAAATGGAAGGATTTGTTACAAATGGGCATGAGGAAATTTTGAGGCGATAATTGAATTGTTCTTTTTTTCATTCATGTTGGTGGTTGTGCAAGTTTATGTATTTTTAGAACTTACAGAACCTTCCAACAAAAAACATGAATTTTATAATATATATTACACTGTAAATTTTTCAAGTCATTTTAGTGAAACAAAACAAAACATTACAAAAACAATAATTTTAAATAGTATTAGAATTTCAACTCTAATCATGATGTAAAAAAGATACAAGGGAGTGTTGGCCTACCCCTAACGATATGAAAAACTCCATAATATGCAAATCATAACTTTCCTTGAGTAAATCAGGTGTGAGTTTGTAAATTAACCTAGTCAATTGGATCCCAAAGGGTCATAATCCCCACAGAGGTGAGACAGGACTTGAACTCTTTCTTTCACCTTTAGCAGATCACTGAAAGAAAACATAGTCACCATAGAGGCAGGTAGGAACTGCTTAAAATTTTAGAATATTTTAGCTGCTGAACATAAACTGTCAATTAATTCAGTATCCATGGGAATGTCAAATAAGAAAAGCCTGAAATCACTGACAAGCTTGTAAGGTTTTTTCTGGTCGCGAACAGGAATAGAGACCGCAAAGGCAAATCGTGGTCCAAAGGGAGAGCTTTATTGCAAGCACCCTTGGGCGAGGTTCCGCGACTCCGAGAGAAGGGCGTTGGGGAAGTCGCGCCCAAGGCAGGGTGAAGAGGGTATTTATTGGGAACGGTAGGCGGGGTGGGGAGAGTCCGGCTAGGCGGAGGGAGGAGAGTTTTGGTTCCCTGGAGTTGTTTTGGTTTTTCAGTTTCTTGTTTAAGTTTTGGTTTACTGGAATTGCTTCGGTTTCTTGGATTTGCTTAAGTTTTGGTTTTCTGGAGTTGACGTGTCAGCTGCAGGGGTTTTGACGGGAGGGTCAGCAGTCTTGGACTTCCTCTATTTTATACAGCTTCCATCTCCCTCCAGCCCAACGAAGCTCTCTTCCATAGGCTCCATACTCTTGATAAAGATTTTAATTAACATATATCTAAGTTAAAATCCATAGAAAAATATTTTAGCCCTTTCTATTTTCATACATTTTAATTATTTTAACAGTAGAGGATAAAAAATGCAAAAGTGACCACAACCACTTCATTTTATGCACATTAAAATTGAGACGGTTTCATAGTTACCTATTCTATTTGGCCATTAAAAACTGCGGCTTTTGATTTTGCTGCAGAAATACAAAAATCCTATTTATGTCCATGAATTGAGATTGCATGGTCAATGAAGAATGACAAACATAATGAAAATAATCGAATATGGCTAATATACACATGATATACATGGGGCTCATTTGTAGACTCATTACCCATATCCCTTACCATGAGGTTAAGCTTTGTTTACATACCATCCAAAGAAAGTACAAATAGATGATTTTTTAGAGATGGCCAGCAAACGTCTTTGTTGTTTAGTAAAGATACTTCAGCACTCCTAACTTCTTAGCTTCATCAGCTCTCACATTTGGGAGATCAATGCATCATATGACAGCATGGGAATATTTTCTGGATGTGTTTTTTTGGACATGTATTTTGAGATGACTCCAGCTAATGTGTTGTTCGAACAGATCTAAGAGTTTAGTAACATTAGCTGGCAAGAAATTTATCCTGTTCAGTCCTTAGTGTACCTATTTAGACTGGGTAGTAAACACTCTTATTATCACCATTACACTGAAAGTAACCAAGGCTTAGTTAGAGCTGAATTAAATTTCTCAAAAACTTCAGATGGACACTGAATTTGTTCTAACTCCAGAAAAATTGCTCATGATCATTAGAGCATACTTCCCTTATTTGTGTAAACCAATGTATCTTTTTTTTAAGATTTTATTTATTTGTTAGAGAAAGAGAGAGCACAAGCAGGCAGAGCAGCAGGCAGAGCAAGAGGGAGAAGCAGGCTCCTGCTGAACAAGGAGCCGATGCAGGACTCCATCCAGGAGCCTGGGATCATGACCTGAGCAGGAGGCAACTGCTTAACCAGCTGAGTCACCCAGGCATCCCTAAAACAATGCATCTTAAAGGGTAATAGATTAATATGCCTTGTCTTTCAAAAAGTGGCACATTCTTAACAGGTTTGCTAGATACAATAGATGAAAGAAAAATGAAAATTTTAAGCAGACACCCACAGAAGAAATCTTTGGATTAATGATCATGGCTGAGGAAGATGGGACTTCTATTGTAACAACCATAAAATAGTTGATATATTTTTAACAAATAGAAGAAATTCTTAATTAATTTTACAGAAGTGCACAACTATGTATCTATTATAACAGACATTTAAGATATTGAAAAATTAAAGACTCAATATTTCAGAATTGAAGAACTTCACATTCCTCGTTTTTGTTATAAACAAATTTTCAAACTATCTATTATGAAAGAACGTGACAAAAGAAAACAAAAAAGATCAGTTAGGGTTCTCCATAGAAACCTCATTGTTTACCCTCAAGGCCTTTAAACTACTTGGATGCGGTCCACTCATTTTTTTTTTTTTTTTGAAGATTTTATTTATTTATTTGACACGGAGAGATCACAAGTAGGCAGAGAGACAAGCAGAGGGAGAGGGGGAAGCAGGCTCCCCGCTGAGCAGAGAGCCTGATGCGGGGCTTGGTCCCAGGACCCTGAGATCATGACCCGAGACAAAGGCAGAGGCTTAACCCACTGAGTCACCCAGGTGCCCTGGTCCACTCACATTATTGAAGGTAATCTTTACTTAAATCCACTAACTGTAAATGTAAACCACATCTACAAAATGCCTCCACAGCAACACCTAGATTTATGTTTGACTAAGTAATTGAATACTACTATAGCCTAGCCAAGTTGATGTTTAAAACTAACCATCACACTTTGCTAGAGAGGTTTTAAAAAATTTGTTACAGTTCTGATGACCAGTGTGTATACATTAACTACCTTCTATAATCAAGAGTTTTATAATGTTATGTGTAGATAAATTCTTGCACAGCTATAAACTATGTCCAAAATAAAAGGAAATAAAATAACTTAGTACAATCCTTCTTCCATATCCACTGGTTCAATACTTCATTTAATCATATAGTACCATTAGTGTGTTGAATTAAATGTTAGATATCAAATAAATGTGACAGAAAGTCCTACATATTTTTATCCATTCAGTTTTTACATTTGTTAAATGAAACTCTCTGGATTCCAGAAGCACTATGTGCAACAATGAGGTATTTAGCTTTTATACATTTTTAAACTAATTCCAAATCCTGCTAAGCTTTTAATAGGACCCAGAGCAAGGATTATTCCTATTGTCTTTTTTGCCTAGTCAAGATTTTTTTTAAATAAATAGTTGCAAATTGTAACATTAAGTATTAGCAAGATGACTTGGTCATAGTATGATATCTGGGAGCATTCTGGACTCACAGGGTCTAGCAGTACTACAGTAAGTATCTAGGACTCAGTGCCAGGGAAGGGCCACATTCAGTAGTTATCAATAGCTAATATATTCTAACCAGGCTATTTATGCATCAAAATTTTGACTGTAACTTTTTTTTTTCTTTGCTTCTGGTCCAGTTGGGCTCCCCAAGTTTATTTTACTTATGATTTCCAAAATTTCATTTTTCGATTAAGTTAGAGTCCTGATGATGCTAGTATCAGAGCTTTTTTTTTTTTAAGATTTTATTTATTTATTCGACACACAGAGAGAGATCAGATCACAAGTAGGCAGAGAGAGAGGAGGAAGCAGGCTCCTTTCCGAGCAGGGAGCCCGATGCGGGCCTCAATCCCAGGACCCTGAGATCATGACCTGAGCTGAAGGCAGAAGCTTTAACCCACTGAGCCACCCAGGTGCCCAGAGCTTTTTTTTTTTTTTTTTAAAGAAATGTAAATATTAATCTCATCTGCTTTCAAGTTAAGACTTCCTGACCAACAAATGTGGTCTATAGCACTATATAAATGAGAAAAATGGATGAAGTCCTCACCTGCCTATAAAATGACAAATGAAAAGATCTCAAAAACAGAGAGTATATAAAGAAGTTGTATAAAATCCTGTGTGTAATGTGATGTTTCCCAAGGAATCCATATTCTTTAAAAATCTTCCAGTCAGTGAGAGAGTGGGAAATTTTCTGTACACTCAATAGCTAAGACAGTCAATACTCCTTTGGAATTACCATCAGGGGGAAAAAAAAGGTAATGATTGCAATTTGACAGAAAATAAAGCTGATGAATAAGCCAATTTCAAAACCTCTCAGGCTAGTGGTAAATCTCCTGATCTAAATAAAATGGTATAAGCTCCACAGTACCAAATAGAACAATATTATAACTCCTATTTATTTTTATAATAAGTTTAACTTAGATTTTTACAGAATGATTTTATTAAACATTTTTCAAATATGTAAATTATTTTATTGATGCAAGGAGATCACATATTTTCAATAAAAATATCAAATTCTCACTCTAAATTACATTCTATATGCTATTTGCTTTTCTAAACATGGAGACCCGATGTCCATATTTTTTAAAGAACAAATAAGAATAAACTGGTGTATTTTAATGACTGAATCCTTTTTGCATCACAGAATATTTCTTAGCTCACTGCTGTGATAGTAAGTAAAAATTTAAAAAGGAATAGATGAATAAAACTCACTAGAGGGAGTTTGAAACTACATCACTAACTTCTCATGAAGCACTTAGAAATGTCTAATATGAAAAAAGAAAAAGTGAATTAAAGACGTGATTTATAAGACAGTATTTCTGTTTTTCCCTTTGATCTGAATATGCTATGTAAGGATGTAATATTCTGCAAAAGGTTACATTTTTTGTGACAATCCATTGTATTCGAATTTTCCAGAAGAACAGAACAAGCAGATTTATTATAAGTTATTGGGATACCTGGTGGTATAATTCTAGACTGAGTCCAGAACTAGGAGAAAAGTGGTATAAGTTCAGAAGACCAATATCCAGCTCAGTCAGGCAGAGAGAGCAAATTCTCCCTTTCTTCACTTTCTTGTTCTATTCAGGCCCTCTCAGGTCTGATGATGTCCACACATTGGGAAGAGCAACCTGCTTTCCTCAGCCTGCCAATCCAAACGCAAATTTCATCCAGAAATACCCTTGCAGACACCCAGAAATGATGTTTAACTCAAATGTCTGGCATCTTTCTTCCTTCTTCCCTCCCTTCCTTCCTTCCTTCCTTCTTTCCTTCCTTCTTTCCTTCCTTCCTTCCTTCCTTCCTTCCTTCCTTCCTTCCTTCCTTCCTTCCTTCCTTCTTCCCTCCCTCCCTCCTTCCTCCCTCTCTCCCTCCCTCCTTTCCTTCCTTCCCTCCTTCCTTCCTCTTTCTTCCTTTTCTGCCAAAGCAACGGATAAACATACTTAACATTTGAATGTACCAAGCTACTAATAGGTGGATATAATTAACTGTTGTCTCCCTTATGACTCAAAGAAATATACTCTAGTTACTGTTGTCTTTGAATTCATAGAGTATGGGTTGCCTGGGTGGTTCAGTCCTTAAGTGACTGCCTTCCTTAAATGACTGACTTCAGCTCAGGTCATGATCTCAGGGTCCTGGGATCAAGCCCCTGCTCTGCGGGGAGCCTGCTTCTCCCTCTCCCACTCCCCCTGTTTGTGTTCCCTCTCAGGCTATCTCTCTCTCTGTCAAATAAATAAATAAAATCTTTAAAAAATTGTTGAATTCACAGAGTAAGTTTTGTTAGAATTGCAGGTACCCAAATTTAAGCTTATTTCTTCTTAATACTACAAAGTACTTCAGGCTAACCTTCTATGTTTCCTGTTCTAATCCTCCAATCAGCCATTTTTTCAAGGAGCACTGTTCCCTTTATTGGAGAATAGTATTAAAAACCAAGATCTGGGTAATTATTGTATTTGGGGTGTCGTTTTTGGGGCCCTCTCTGCTGACAAAACAAAAAATGTGTTTTTACTAACCCATGTATATGCAATATTTATGAAGATTCCTATACATAAACATTATATCTTTATTAATCTAAACATGACTTCATACAGAAGTCATGATTCTAAACCATTACCACACGAATCATTCTAAATTTCCTCACCTTGTTCATCCGCACATTTTTAATCCCATGGTGACAAACAGACTTCAAGCATTTGCCATCCTTTTACTTAATTATCCCATTCCCATATAAGTGTTTAGCACTCTAGGCATTACCAATCCATACTCTTTTAACTACTTTATCAACTAGTATGTAGTGCTTATGTGCAGTTCCTTAGAGCTCATTCCCAAAGTTACTTTTGTCATCACCTCTCCTTCTATGACCTTCAGTGAGATTCTTTCATGCACTTACAATACAGCTAGATTTTCTTGTATCAGGGGTAGGGGCTCAGGATGATATTTTGTATATTTGCACATATTAAGATTCATGTTTTTGCTATACATTTCTATGGACTTTGACAAGTGCATAATGTCTTTTATCCACTATTACAGTATTTTATAAAATAAATTTGCTGCTTTAAAAGCTCCTGCATTTCACTTATTCATCTCTCACCACAAATTCTACCAACACTAACCATTTTAGCGTCTCAATAATTTTGCCTTGTCGAATATGATACAAAGCTGGGATTCTGCATACAGTATGAAGCTTTTCACTGGCTTATTTCACTTATATCTAGGAGTACAATATCTAGGAGTACATTTGATGGATCAAGTAGTAAAACTGTTCAGCTTGTAAGGGACTGACACACTGTCCTCCAAGGTACATACATCATTTTTCATTCTCAGGCAATGAATAAGAATTCCTGTTGCTCTACATTCTCACCAGCATTTGGCATTGTAGCCATTGTAATTAGTGTGCAGTGATGCCTCATTGTTGTTTAATTTGCAATTCCATGATGACAAATGATGATGAGCATCATTCATGTTTATTTACCACCTGCCTACGTTCTTTGGTGAGAAATCTGTTAAGATATGTTGCAGATTTTTAATTGATAAGTGTCAAATTTCAGTAGTGTCAATCCCCTATCTTTGTTCTTCTTTAGTGTTATGCTGGTTCCTTTGGATCTTTTCCCTTTGAATATAAACTTAAAATCAGTTTTTCAATGTCCATAAAGTAACTCCATGGAGCTTTCTTTGAGATTGTGTTTAATTTATAGATCAAGTTAGGAAGAATTGATATCTTCACAATATTGTGTTTTCCGTTCCATAATCATAAATAACTATCCATATTTTTAGATGTTGTTGGATGTCTTGTCTCAGAGTGTTACAGCTTTCTACACATAGAATCTGTATATGTTTTGTTAGATTTATGCCTAAAAGTTCATTTAATATTGCTATTATAAAGTATTGTGTGTTTAACTTAAAATCCTAATTGTTAGGGTGCCTGGGAGGCTCAGTCAGTTAGGGGTCTGACTGCTGATTTAAGTTCAGGTCATTATCTCTGGGTAGTGAGATTGAGCCCACATCTAACTCTCCACTGGGCATGGAGTCTGCTTAAGATCCTCTCTCTCCTTCTTCATCTTCCCGTTTCCTTCACTCTCTGTCTCTTTAAAAGAAAGAAAAAAGAAAATGTAAAACCTAAGTTCCTAATTGCTGATATATTGAAAAAGCTTAGCCAATAATAGGGAAAAAATCATCCAGCCTTATGAATTGATTGGGATTTGAAGAGATTGAGAGCTTGCCCATTTTATGATATTTAAAATCAGGTGAGACATTCCAGTGAAGACATAGACTATCTCCACTTCTAGTTTTTAAATACACGCATCCCCCACCAAATTCATGTGTTGAGGTGATGGTGTTAGGAGGTGGGTTCTGTGGGTGGTGATAGGTTGTGAGAACAGAAACTCCATGAAATGGACTAGTGTCCTTATAAAAGAGGTCCCAGAGAGCTAGCTTGTCCATTTCGTCATGTGAGGACACAGAGAAGAAAAAATAAAGAGATAAAAAAATAAATAAAACCAACTGAGAATGTGTGTTCTATTCCTCTAATAATATGTTAAAGAAGGATCAGGTTCCCCCCAAAAAATATAAGTATAAAGCACAAGATGGATCCAGATTTTTACCTACTCTAGTGTGGCATTGGGATAGCATAATGCTTTCTCATGTGAACAAAAGCACAATGGAAATCAGGAAGAAAACTTTGTTAAAAAAGTGGTCTTTGCAGCAATGCAGAATCAAGGAGGTATTACCAAAAGAAATAACAAGTAGCTGAAATATAGTTAAAAATTGCCTTTTGATTTGTCAAGTCATCAACCTCTAAGAATTTTATGCAACACCAGAGAAAATGGAGATAGGACAATTGTTGATTGCAAATTTTCATCTTTTTGGAATATGCATTAAATGTGTTTCTTATTGCACTTTACTGTTGTATCTAAAAGAGAACCTGTTCTTAGAAAAGTCTTCAGCGTAAAGCATTTTGATTTTTGTCTTGTTGTCTAGAAACCAAGTACAATGAAAACTTTAAAAATCACAATCTACCTCAAAACAAAACTGATTCTATGGCACATTTCAAAACAATCAACCCTCTCTTTTTCTTCCTTCCTTCCTTCCTTCCTTTCTTTCTTTCTTTCTTTCTTTCTTTCTTTCTTTCTTTCTTTCTTCCTTCCTTCCTTCCTTCCTTCCTTCCTTCCTTCCTTCCTTCCTTCCTTCCTTCCTTCCTTCCTTTCTTTCTTTCTTTCTTTCTTTCTTTCTTTCTTTCTTTCTTTCTTTCTTTCTTTCTTTCTTTCTTTCTTTCTTTCCTTTCTCTTTTTTAAGACTTTATTTATTTGACAGAGAAAGACAGCCAGAGAGAAAAAACAAGCAGGGGGAATGGAAGGGGAGAAGCAAGCTCCCCGTAGAGCAGGTAGCCCAATGGCAGGCTGGATCCCAGGACCCTGGGATCATGACCTGAGCTGAAGGCAGTCACTTAACCAACTACCCAATCAACCCACTTTCTAAGCAGCTTATTTTTTTTAACTAGTCAGTAAGGGCAATATTAATGTGGTTTGCAACTACACAGATGGATCTGCAAATAGAAGTATTTTTCTTACTAAAGTGTTCTTTTAGGATGTTTATAACAAGTAATATCCTTTCACATTTAACACAGTCTACATTTGAAATGTTTATTCTGTTCATGCTACCAGGATATCTTGCATTTATTTTTTTTCAAAATTATATATACTAAGAAAATCGTATTCAAAATAAGATATAAATTTCATTTTGCAAATGTCTTTAAATGTACCCTTGAATATGTGAGCCACAATATATTGCCACATTTGTCAAGGTTCACAGAACACAAATTATTTAAATAACCCTTGGTTTCTAAATATACAGCAAAGATAAATAAGTAATCTTACCACAGGCAACATTTTCATACTTCTCTCACTGTCTGACAGCTGGACCTTTTTAATATCCCAAACCATAACTGATTGGCTAATGCCACCTGTTCAGCACAAATTTGAGAGCCATTCACTTGTATAAAATAAACAAGCACATAAAGAAAGCATACTTTTTACAGAAAATATAAAATATATACTTAAATGAGAAATAGGAGCAAAAATGAAAGAATGTACTTAGAAAGGAGAGCTGTGATTTTGTAAAACATCCAAGATAGTATATCCACTGCAACGTTAAACCATTACAGTGACTCTCTTTTCTGAATACACCATAGTTTGAGAACTAGAGGTTGTTAAGATTTGTTATATCTGTCACTTGCCAGGTGTGCTAACTTTTAAAAGATATTTATCCTCTCAAATATGCATTTCTGCATCAGTGAAATAACACTTAATTCAGATTTCTTGTAGATATCTAAAGGAAATTAATAAAAACTGATTAAGTAATGGTTTAATAGGATACTTCAATAAATGTTACCAATTGAAAAAATAAATTTTTAAAAATTAAATACACTGAAAGCTTTCATACCTAAAAATAAAAATTACTTGCCACCCCACATACATATATCTTCACCATTGTGCATATTTGTGATTTTCCTTGAATTAAAAAGCTTAATGAATCTTATTAATAAATTATATCATTATAAATACTATTAGTATTAAATTTTTTTCCAAATTGGTATGACTACTACATCATTCCGATTTAGTGGTGCAAAGCAGTGACCATTCTGTTATGCTCTTGGACTCTGTGGTTTAGGAGTTGGAGCAGGACACTGCTGCGCAGCTCTCATGTGAAATGTCTGATATTGTTTCAGTTAGATGTTAGCTGGAACTAAAATAATCTAAACACTTGAGTAGGCTGGGAAATCATGATGGCTTGCTCACGTGGCTTTCTGTTGGCTAGAATCCAGCTAGTGCCATTGACTGGAACACTAATACATGGCATTTTGAGCATAAGAGTCACTAGGTACATGGATTTTCCCAGACTGAATGTCCAAAGATAACCAGGTTGAAGCTACATGGCCTTTTACTTCCTAGTCTTGAAAGTCATAAAGTGTTACTTTTATCATAATATAGTCAGAAGCATGCCCAGATTCAAGAGAAAATGACATAGATAGCTACTTCTTGGTGGAATAAACTTACTTACTAGGTACGTTTAAATTGCAAAAGAACATGTGGGAGGGGAAATAGAAATGTGGAAATTCTGTTTCAGGGGTCATCCCCCTGGGAAAAGTTGTTCTCTCATAGGCTTGGAAAAGACAGAAGATTCCTGATGAGACAGGCCTGATCACACAGTCACCTGTGTCTGTGACTGGATGAATAAGTACATATAATTAAAGAATAAGGCTTTAGAGATTTTATGAGACCACAGTTCTCCCAAGAGAACAGATAGAGAAGAACATTTTTGAAATAGTTTTATCAGCATTAATTTTTTAAAGATTTTATTTATTTATTTGACAGAGAGAAAGAGATCACAAGCAGGCAGAGAGAGAGGGAGAAGCAGGCTCCCCGATGAGCAGGGAGCCCGATGTGGGGCTCAATCCCAGGACCCTGAGATCACGACCTGAGCTGAAGGCAGAGGCTTAACCCACTGAGCTACCCAGGCACCCCTCAGCATTATTATATTAGTAAATAAAAAATACAAAAGAATGTTATTGAGGAACATATATCTGCAGAAACATGTTCTGTTTTTCAAAACAAGTGAGAGACAACACCAAGAAATAATGTTTAAAACAATTAAATTCAAGAAAAACAACAATGAAACCCCCCAGAAAATGTGGAACACGAACAGATGTTTAAATGCTTAAACAAATTAAAAGGAAAAATGTGTGAAAATTTCAAAGAAGTCTTATGGTGAATTGCTTCTTTTATTTAATCTTCATATTTTGAAAGCTCATTAACTACTATAAACATCTACCATAATTTTTCACAAGAAAAAACAAAATTCCAGGGCGCCTGGGTGGCTCAGTGGGTTAAAACCTCTGCTTTCGGGTCAGGTCATGATCTCAGGGTCCTGGGATCCAGGCCCGCATCGGGCTCCCTGCTCAGCGGGGAGCCTGCTTCCTCCTCTTTCTCTGCCTGCCTCTCTGCCTACTTGTGATCTGATCTCTCTGTCAAATAAATAAATAAAATCTTTAAAAAAAAAAAGAAAAAGAAAAAGAAAAATTCCAGGCATTCAGTTCTTATAAAGGTATTTTATTCTAAGAGTTTTACAAAATACAAATGTTGTTTCAAACTATAAAACGTTCCTGCTAGTTGGTGAAGCAATGTCATTAGAAACAATAAGGTATTCTCAAAGTATTCTACCTCCTCTAAAAGAAACTTAATAAATACAGTTTTGTAGGTGCCTGTAAAATATACATATTGTGTCCATAAAGCCTAAGCTTAAAACGTTAAGTGTACATATAATTTGTAATCCAGTATGTTTTTGGATTTTAGAAATGAAAGTAATAGGTATATGTATCTTACAGTGTATGGTACCATTTCAGAATTTAGGATGACTTCCTTCCATCCACTGCCTGTTTCCTCAAGGAAGTATGTGAATATTCATTAAATATGGACTACAAATACATTAAGTTCGAGTCAAATAAGACTTCTTAACAAATCTGTAATTCAATTCAATTTTTTTTTCAGAAGTTTTTTGTTTTCAGATTTTTAGATGAGAGATTTGGGGTCCAAATGTAGGATGTAGTCTATCGTTATTTCTCTCTCAATATAGATGGACAGACAGGCAGACATATACATATACATACATATATATATGTATATGTATACATATACATATATACATACATTTAATATATAAACACACATCCATATATATTTTTACTTCTTTTGCCATTCACACTTAATTTATCCTTGAATTATTAATACATTATATATAAAATATTGGTGAGCAAAAGAAAATAAAATGATAAATACCCATGTTTTAGAAATAACCTCAAGAAAAAGAATATTAGTGAGGTTGATTTTAGGCAAATTTGAGTTAATTCTAGGCAAATCTAGGTATACTAGATTAGTAGGAGAGTTTCACTGAACTATGACACTATCTAATTTGGTCAGTTTAAGCAAATAACTAAACCCTCTTGGTTTCTCTAAAATGAGATTCTTAGATTCCAAAAGGAGAATGTTCAGTATATGGCTTCTCACTTTCCTTCTGGTCTAAAGTTGTTTAACAGGTTTATCATCACTATTTTTTCAGAACATATTACCCTGATCACATTTAATAAAGTGTCCACTGCCAAATAAAAACAAATCTGGAATTAGATAGGGATGTGTTAGTTAGAAAGATGATTGCAGTAGGGAGAATGAGCCAAAGTGAAATCACCAAGTTTCTCAAAAACAAACAAAAAGAGGCCCTTCATTTATAGGAAGGGATAGAGAGTAAGCAAGGGGAAGTTAAGTAACTTGGTTGAAATGATCAGGGGGCTCTGACAAGAAAAGTGAATGCCTGTGGTCAGCCTATTCTCAGGAGAAGCTGATAAGGATACCCACCTACTTTTTAGTTCTTGCACATCCTTGGAGGTGAACGGAGTTCAGGGACCAATAGGAAGGACAAAAGCATGAGTAAAGTTTGGTCAAGACAAAGTGAAGTGTACCCAGTGGGCACTTGTGAGTACGTGGAATCCACCCATTTCCCACAGAGATTAGCATCTTTCTCTGAGGTTTTCAGATCTAAATTTGATATGATATTTAAAATGTTGTGATTCCTGCCCTTAGAGGGATGCTTAAACATAAAAATGTTCCCATGTCCACAACATACATGCCATTTTACTGTGCTGAAAATATTTCAACATGTACAATCATGTTGTCTAATATTTCATGACAAATCTACTTTTAATCTTTTCACTACCAGTTCTGTTTAAATCAGAAATTTAATCCAGTAATACACAACTTTTTGATGACCTTGCAAAAGCATGTTGCCATACTTTGAGAAGAGGGTGTCTGTCTTGTGGTGAGGACCTAAGGGTGGTTTCTGGAAGTTGAAAGGGTTCATCAGCTGACAGCAAAAAAATGGTGATTTCATTCATACAACCTCAAAGAAAGTAATTTCTCCAAGATCATGAAAGAGCCTGAACCAGAATCTTCCCTACTCAAGTTTCTAGATGAGATAGCTGCCTGGCAGACAAAACTGATTTTAGCCCTGTGAAATACTAAACTGCCCCTAGACTTCTGACCTACAGAAACTGTGAGATAAGAAAGGTATTGTTGGAAGCTGCTAAATTTGGGCAATTTTTAAAGCAGCAACCAGTAAGTAATAAGGCACATATCAAAAATCTTGCAAATATATAAAGCTTATTATTGAACATGTAAAAAATATTGTCTCCCTTCTAAAATGAATTCAATATGAAAGTCAGAAAAATCTGTTAATTTAAGTTTTACATCTATTGTGTGGAAGCCATAAAAATGGTTCCCACAGTATCATAATACTTCACAACTTTGTAAAAGATATAGATATTAGATACAGATATGGAAATTAAGGATGTATCACAACAAAGCACACCAGGAGACAGTTCTGAAAATAACAAATGCTAGCCCTTATTTGAGAAGTACACTTACTAGGATTGAATATCAATGAGATGTAATTGCTGGATGCTTTCATATTCCAGCTTAGCAAAATAAAACTGTCTAATTTTTGAAATGTTGAAAATGTCAATGTATGCAAATTTGAGGAAGGGCTGGAAATCACAGGGTGACAGAAGGGAAGAAAGAAAGGAGATGAAATCCTACAATTAGATTTTCCTGATATGAATATGAAATGTAAAATACACATAAAAGACTAGTAGTAATTCCTCAATTGCCAATGTCACCATGTTCTATAAAGTGATAAGTGGAGCGTCTATGTTAAGAAAAAATGAATGACCTCAAACTTTATAACCTGTAAAATAGGATTTTGAAGTTAATAAATGGGCTGTTTCCCTTAAGACATTATTGCCAATGCAACAAATGTAAAGTATATTCTCTGGAAAGTGTGAGAGTCTTTGTAGAGCTATTACTAGTATGGATATTCTTTATGATGGATAAGTTACCACCTCCCTGCACTCTCAATATACAGGAATTCATAACTCATTAAATGTAGATATGCATTACTTCCTTTTTTCTCACTCTGCTCTAAAGATGTTGTTAAATCTATTTTAACAACTGCTATCCTCCAGGAATACTTAAAACACATTTGATTACAGCTTGGCACACTCAATTTTTAAAATTTTATTTTATTTATTTTTTAATGGGCAATATATTTACAAGGGAAAAGATGAAAAGGAAAAAAATGGTACAATTCTTACCACTCCCTCAGCTTTCCTCTGTCCAGTGGTGGTTACAATTACCCATCTTTTGTGTATTCTTACAAAAATATGAATATGTATATAACTGTGCAAGTGTTTGTATATGTATATACGTATGTATATATATATATATTTTTGTATGCATATGTATAATTATTGAAAGAAGCTTCCCTTATCAAACACCAGTCCTACTCTCAAGAGGCAAATTCTTTTAATTTATAAGTTTCCACTTGTGATGGTTAATTGCATTTCTTTAAATAACACATTAGTATTACCAGATCTTTTATTTTATTTTTTAAATTTTTTATTAACAGATAATGTATTATTTGTTTCAGGGGTACAGATATGTGATTCATCAGTCTTACAAAATTCACACTTCTCACCATACCAGATATTTTATTAATTTGACAGGATATCTGCTAAATTTTTGAAATAGTAAATACAAATGTAGCTGACTTTACCACAATTCTACTGCTTTTTGCCTTGAAATTGTATTGTAACATAAGAAAATATTATTTCTCATTCCATCAGTTATTGAAACCTTGGAATTANAATTCTACTGCTTTTTGCCTTGAAATTGTTTGTATTGTAACATAAGAAAATATTATTTCTCATTCCATCAGTTATTGAAACCTTGGAATTAAGAGTTAAAGTTCCTAAAGAAAATTAACAGAACAGGTTATGGTTCTGGTGTACCATAAACAGATGAATGTACTCAATCTGACTAGCAAGGAAAGAAATAAAAGTAAAATTTCGATGAGATATCATGTTAACAATGTGACTTAGGTGAGTTCTTCTACATGAACATTTATACAACTACCCGGGAGGGTAATTTTAATGTACCTTAAAAAGTTTAAGATGCACACAGTCGGCAATTTCATGTCATTTCTATATGATCAATTCACAAACATGCATGAGGAAACATGTAAAGAGTGCTCATTGCAACAATGAACAGCAACAAAAAAATCCGCAAACCAAATGAAAAATATGTTCCACCAATAAAAAATGGCTAAATAAATCANGATCAATTCACAAACATGCATGAGGAAACATGTAAAGAGTGCTCATTGCAACAATAAACAGCAACAAAAAAAATCCGCAAACCAAATGAAAAATATGTTCCACCAATAAAAAATGGCTAAATAAATCATGGCATATTTGTGCAAATGGAATACTACACTGCAATAAGAAAATGCAATGATATTCTAATATCTACATTGATAAATGTAACACAGTTTTGATAAAATGTTTTAAGAGAACACACAAGTAACGATATCATTTGTATAAAGTTCAAGATAGACAGTGTATCTTATATGTTGTCGGGCATATATACATACGTGTTTTAAGTATAAATGGCACTTCTGTACATGTTGGGATATTCTACTGAGTATTCCTGCTTTTCTCGTGTAATATGGTATCTGAAAATTCCATGTCACTATATAGATCCACCTTACCTGTTTTAACAGCTCTGTTATATTCCATTGTTTTAGTATAATGAAATATCTTAAATGTACACAAATCTCTCTCTTCCTTTAACCTGACTTATACTATTACAGCTATCTTTAAGCACACATATTGATGATACCAGAACTACATAATTAAAAAAATGTGTGCCCTTGAATCAATATTTGAAGAGGACCCAAATGTAAGCAAGAGAAAATAGCTTCATAAAATAATGCAGTAGAAGGTGCCACATGTATAAAGTTTTAAATAGGCCATTAACCTACCATATTGTTTATAATTTTATATATATATGTAATAAAAATATGTGGTCATGCATGGAAATGATAAATTTTTAATTTAAGCTTGGTGTGACCTCTGGGTGTGAAGGAATAAGGAGAGATATAGTATTGTGATCCTGTGTGAAAAGTCCACAGGCCTGGACCTCTGTTAGCCTGTGTATCTTCTTAAATTGTATATATAATTTGTTATATTTTNATTTGTTATATTTTTTTTTTTTTTAAAGATTTTATTTATTTATTTGACACAGAGAGAGAGATTACAAGTNTATAATTTGTTATATTTTTATAGGCTTTGTATGTTTGTTATATTTCACACATTCTTAAATTTGAATTCAGTTCACTCTTCTCATTATATTGAGAACAGATATCTGAGCAAGTAGAAATAGATTTGGGATCATTTTCCATGTTTTAGCCTAAAATCTTCTATTTCTTTCAGTAATTAGCACATAATTAATATACAGTATTAATTCAATATATTTTTGTTTGTATAGTTATTTTTATGATTTTAATCATAAAATCATATTCATAGTTAATTATATCTTTGTTTTCAATAAACTGGGAAAGAATGGACTACCGTTGATTGGTAAAATAAACACAATGGTTAAAAGCAATGGTCTGTAATATATCTTAGCTACATACATTTTTGGTGTTAGAAGACATAGAAAATTCAATCATAAAATGTTATGCATATTTTAAAATTTTTTAAACATTAATTTTTAAAGATTTATTTGTTTTATGAATATATTATTTATTTTAATTTAAAGATTTCTTTGTTTGTTTTAGACATTTATTTATTTATTTTAGTGGGGGAGCAGAGGGCAAGGGAGAGAATCTCAAACAGATCCCACACTAAGCACAGAACCCCATCCAGGGCTCAATTTCATGACCATGAGATCACAACATGAACTGAAACCAAGAGTCAGANGTGCATATTTTAAAATTTTTTAAACATTAACTTTTAAAGATTTATTTGTTTATGAATATATTATTTATTTTAATTTAAATATTTCTTTGTTTGTTTTAGACATTTATTTATTTATTTTAGTGGGGGAGCAGAGGGCGAGGGAGAGAATCTCAAACAGATCCCACACTAAGCACAGAACCCCATCCAGGGCTCAATTTCATGACCATGAGATCACAACATGAACTGAAACCAAGAGTCAGACACTTAATTGACTGTGCTACCCAGGTACCCCTGTTATGAATATTTTTAAGTATATGGTAAATACCAATTCACATTTAGAGAAGAAATAAAACATGGGTAAATAGCAAGGAATACAAGAAAAAAAGGAAAGGAAGAGCTTTTCTTATATACCTTGAAGTCTGCATACTGATTTAATAAAATAACTGGGACTCAATTATTCACACAGCAACAATCATTTCCAGACTTTAATTTCATATTAATAAAAAAAAAACCTTGTTGGCTTGGAGACTCATTTGAATTAATTATATTATGTGCTCAGAAGCTGTGAAAACTAAGCAGCACACGTTATTGAAGAGTGACTTAAGAAGTAAGATTAGGAGAATTGTTTAAGAAGCTTTTAATTCAAGAGAAGTAATTACTTCAATACGCACAAAACACAGGCTATTTTTCTACATAAGCTCACAAATTCAAACAACTGAAGGACGGTGAAATTGATGCCTTCAACAATTTAATCAGCTGCAGAGTTTATTAGTGTTTCACTTTGTTTGCATCATTGGATACCTGCCTTCCTTATTAAAATTTTGCACTCAAAATTTTATACAATTACTGAGAATTGAGGCTAAATGTTTTCAAATGATAAGCTCAAACATACTGGGAATATACTTAAAAAACAAAGTGTAAAATATTGGTAAGAAGAAGTTTTACATATATTAGTTATGATTGGTCCACTATTTGCCAGGCAAATGTGATAGCCCTGAAAGAGATTCAACTGTCTTTTAATTGATATACTTTATGTTAATAAGTTTCCGTCCAGGGAAAGTATGTTTGAAGATGTAAAAATATTTCCAAACACATAATTATTATTAAGTGGTAAAACAATTTTTAAAGCTTCAAATATTCCCTTACTACTTCTTTTTCAGTTATTGTCAACTTTCCATTAAGTTCTTTATAGTAAGTGGTTACACAGCTGTTGTGGTAACCTGTCAGAGGTAGAATGGACTCCACCACACCCTCAAAACTTGGTTTGTTGAGACTGTTACATGCAGTCTCATGCATGTAAGGGACCATACATGCAGCAGGAGGGTTTGAAACAGTTTATTGCTCAGAAGCTTCTGAGAAGAATAAGGCACACTCTCAAGATGGTCCAAGATTGGCTTGCAAGAAAGGGAAAGGAAATTTGATTGATTTTGTGATCATTAAGGCATAGAGCTGGGGTGAGTGTTTTGCACTGGTGAGGGTTTGCATGTCTTGATTTCTCTAAGAATGCAAAACAGCAAGCCCCCTGGCTCTCTAATTAGTTTGCTCAGATGTGGGACAGAAAGAAAGTGGCAGTGGTGGGACTTGAAAGTTGTATGCAGTCAAATACCAAAAATGGATTCCAATTTAGCATTATAATCTTAATAAGTCAGAAATTGCTGAATAATGATGTTACCTAGTGTTTTTTTTTTTTTATTCCTGAGCATCTTGCTTCACTATATATCTCAAAGTTGGAAGCAGTCGAGGATAGCACCATGACTAAGTTCTAGCCACTGAGCATTGAAAGTAAGTGACATTAAAACTTCTGGGTCTAGATTTTCAAATGTAACACACATTACTCATTATATTTCCTGTCTTGATACAGAGAAACACAATCACATTTACCAAGTATTATAATGCATGTTAAATCTGTAACTAGTCTACCAATTCATTGCTTACCCAACCAGGATGGCAATTTCAGAAGCTGCTGGGCATTTTTATTGCTTCTGCTCCAAATGCAATAAGCCTCCTTTGGCAGAGATGATAGTCTTCCACCTGACAGAATTTCTACTGGAAGAAAGCCAAGAGGGGCACATGAAGAAAGTCTCAAGTAGGAATGCCACAGACTTATACCCTTCCTAACCAAAGCTTAATAATTAAAGAAAAAAAAAACAAAAAACTTCTAATTTGTTGCATTCCTTTTGTCAAGTTCCAGATTCTTAAAATGGCTATTTTCACAATTTTGTCCATTTTGTAGTTACTCTGGTTTTACAGTATGATTTTGCCAAACTTCTCAATCTGAGGTGTTGTAATTTATGCCTTTCNCATCATTGGATACCTGCCTTCCTTATTAAAATTTTGCACTCAAAATTTTATACAAATACTGAGAATTGAGGCTAAATGTTTTCAAATGATAAGCGCAAACATACTGGGAATATACTTAAAAAACAAAGTGTAAAATATTGGTAAGAAGTTTTACATATATTAGTTATGATTGGTCCACTATTTGCCAGGCAAATGTGATAGCCCNTTTGCATCATTGGATACCTGCCTTCCTTATTAAAATTTTGCACTCAAAATTTTATACAAATACTGAGAATTGAGGCTAAATGTTTTCAAATGATAAGCGCAAACATACTGGGAATATACTTAAAAAACAAAGTGTAAAATATTGGTAAGAAGTTTTACATATATTAGTTATGATTGGTCCACTATTTGCCAGGCAAATGTGATAGCCCTGAAAGAGATTCAACTGTCTTTTAATTGATATACTTTATGTTAATAAGTTTCCGTCCAGGGAAAGTATGTTTGAAGATGTAAAAATATTTCCAAACACATAATTATTATTAAGTGGTAAAACAATTTTTAAAGCTTCAAATATTCCCTTACTACTTCTTTTTCAGTTATTGTCAACTTTCCATTAAGTTCTTTATAGTAAGTGGTTACACAGCTGTTGTGGTAACCTGTCAGAGGTAGAATGGACTCCACCACACCCTCAAAACTTGGTTTGTTGAGACTGTTACATGCAGTCTCATGCATGTAAGGGACCATACATGCAGCAGGAGGGTTTGAAACAGTTTATTGCTCAGAAGCTTCTGAGAAGAATAAGGCACACTCTCAAGATGGTCCAAGATTGGCTTGCAAGAAAGGGAAAGGAAATTTGATTGATTTTGTGATCATTAAGGCATAGAGCTGGGGTGAGTGTTTTGCACTGGTGAGGGTTTGCATGTCTTGATTTCTCTAAGAATGCAAAACAGCAAGCCCCCTGGCTCTCTAATTAGTTTGCTCAGATGTGGGACAGAAAGAAAGTGGCAGTGGTGGGACTTGAAAGTTGTATGCAGTCAAATACCAAAAATGGATTCCAATTTAGCATTATAATCTTAATAAGTCAGAAATTGCTGAATAATGATGTTACCTAGTGTTTTTTTTTTTTTATTCCTGAGCATCTTGCTTCACTATATATCTCAAAGTTGGAAGCAGTCGAGGATAGCACCATGACTAAGTTCTAGCCACTGAGCATTGAAAGTAAGTGACATTAAAACTTCTGGGTCTAGATTTTCAAATGTAACACACATTACTCATTATATTTCCTGTCTTGATACAGAGAAACACAATCACATTTACCAAGTATTATAATGCATGTTAAATCTGTAACTAGTCTACCAGTTCATTGCTTACCCAACCAGGATGGCAATTTCAGAAGCTGCTGGGCATTTTTATTGCTTCTGCTCCAAATGCAATAAGCCTCCTTTGGCAGAGATGATAGTCTTCCACCTGACAGAATTTCTACTGGAAGAAAGCCAAGAGGGGCACATGAAGAAAGTCTCAAGTAGGAATGCCACAGACTTATACCCTTCCTAACCAAAGCTTAATAATTAAAGAAAAAAAAAACAAAAAACTTCTAATTTGTTGCATTCCTTTTGTCAAGTTCCAGATTCTTAAAATGGCTATTTTCACAATTTTGTCCATTTTGTAGTTACTCTGGTTTTACAGTATGATTTTGCCAAACTTCTCAATCTGAGGTGTTGTAATTTATGCCTTTCTCATTTCTATTGTGTCTTTTCTTCTTGTCTACTATAAATCTTGTTTTCTTTAGAACACTTTGTATAGCATACATTTATATATTTGTATATAGGTGTCAATTTTAATTTTAATATTTATTAATGAAGTTATTTTTCTTTTGTTTTTCTTTTTCCTGAATTCAGATATTATCCTTTTTTTTAGCTTTTGTGTTTGTTCAATAGTTTTTCTCATTTAAGCTAATTCTGATTTTTTTTTCTTCTTTTATAGTTTATTATTATTTTCAAAATTTCATTTTCAGTTGTTTTGACAAATGGGTTACACATCTCTTCTGATTATGGGCATGTTTTTAGAGCAAGACTTCAGAGTTGTTTTGTTTTGTTGTTTTTTTCACTCTGTTTCCCTCTCCCTCTACTATCTGAAAATTATTTTGCCTTTACCACCTACTGACCATATTTGACTCAAACCTATTGATATTCTCAGTAATGTCTATTCATTGTAGAGTTTTGTTCTGGCAGGATGTTTAGGCCAGCTGGTTGAGTATTTTTAGGACCTGGTATCAGCAATACCCAGATATTTTCCTACTTGCTACAACTCACACATGGTTTACTCAGCACAAACCGGAACTCAAAACTCCTTTTGACTTCTTCTCAGTAGGCTTAACAAATTTCCATTTTAAATGAAGACTCACTTATGTAATGACGATTTGTTAGAGATTTCTGTTTTTTGTAGGGCTCAAGATCATTAATGTTTCTTTATTATACCATTGCTTCTTTCTAAGTAGATTATAATTATATAGAAATTGTCGCTCTTGATGACTACTTCTAGTTTGTTGCTTATGAGAATACCTTGTTACCTAGTTTTCATTGATTAGTTTACAGAGGTGGTTTTTATAAACTAGTTTGTATGACTAGTTTGTATGAATAATCCCTTTCTAAAGGAAAGGGATTTGGGAGATGTTTGTGACACAGAATTACCGTGCTGTTAGCTTGTATTTTGAATGTGTCTCTATTGTAAACTGGTCTTTTAAATGTTCTTAATGTTTGTTAATGTGTTCTTTACATAGTTCGAAAGAAATAGGAACAAATGGGACAAATAGGACATTTTAATATGATATTGAACGGGAGAAGAAAGGAATATAAACCAATGTAATATGGGAAATGTTTGTGAAAACTGATGATATTTATTTAGCTTGGTGGAAGTGAAAAGTGAAGAAAGACATACCTATCATATTTTTTCAAACTTTTAATTTTGCACTAATGTTAGGCTTACAAAAAGTTACAAAATATTACAGAGAGTCTCCATATACTCTTAACCTAGACTCCCAATTGTTATCATTGTGCATAACCATAATATAATCACCCAAACCTGGAAATTAACATTGGTACAATACTGTGCTTACACTGTTGACATTTATTTGTATTTTCTAAATAATCACCTTTTATTTACTGATCTAGGACTCAAAGATAGTATATTACATTTGTGATATTTCTGCATTCTTTCTTTATCTTTCATCATCTTGATACTTTTTTTTTTCTTTAAAGATTTTATTTATTTGAAGAGAGATGGAGAAAGAAAGAGCAAACATGGGCTGGGGGGAGATGGTGGGGGGTCGGGAAGAAGGAGGGAGAGAAGCAGACTCTCCACTAAACAAGGAGCTTGATGCAGGGTTCTATCCCAGGACACCAAGATCATGACCTGAGCTGAAGGCAGATGCTTAGTTGACTGAGCTACTCAGGCACCCCTCCTCATCTTGAGACTTTTAGTGATCACTGGTCAGATTTTATTTTGAAGTCCCTCAATTTGGGATGGTCTGATATTTTCCCATGATCAGAATAAAGCTATATATTTTTGGCTAGACTACCTCAGAAGGGCTATGCCCTTCTCAATACATCACATGATGTCAATATATCTTGTTATTGATTACAGACAATGTTAGCCTCAACCAGTTAGTAACAGTTGTGTCTATTGGGATTTCTCCACTATCATGTTACTTTTTTCCTATCTTTATAATTAATATCTTGGGGAAAAAACTTTGAACCTATGCATATAGCATACTTCAAACTTTCACATGCTAACTGTAACAATTATTGAAGAACATTTTGGTTGTTCTCAGTTTTTAATGAATATTAACAAAGAGGCTATTCCTATTCACACGTAGATTTCTGGGTAGACACTAATCTTTAAATCAATTGGGCAAATACCTATAATTCAGTTGTTGTGTTGTATTATGTGGAAAGAATACATTTAACTTTATTTTTTTTTAAAGATTTTATTTATTTATTTGACACACAGAGAGAGATTACAAGTAGGCAGAAAGGCAGGCAGAGAGACAGGGAGAGGAGGAAGCAGGCTCCCTGCTGAGCAGAGAGCCCGATGCGGGCCTCGATCCCAGGACGCTGAGATCATGACCTGAGCCGAAAGCAGAGGCTTTAACCCACTGAGCCACCCAGGCGCCNGAATACATTTAATTTTAAAAGAAACTACCAAACTGTCTTCCAAAATGTCTACTATTTTTCATTTCTGCCATCAATGATTGAGCTACTGTTGCTTTGCATCCTCATTGACATTGGTATTGTCAGTGCTTTGGATTTTATTTTATTTTATTTTATTCTATTCTATTTTATTATTTTATTTTATATGTTATTTATTTATTTAAAAGAGTGAGCAAGAGAGAGAGAGAAAGCACAAGCCTGGGGAGAGACAAAGGGAGGGAGAGAAGCAGACTCNACAATGAGCTATTACTATACACCTATTAGAATGGCTAAAATCCATGATGCCTGGGTGGCTCGGTCGGTTAAGCATCTGCTTTCAGCTCATGTCATGATCTCAGGGTCCTGGGATGGAGCCCCACATCGGGCTTCCTGCTCAGCGGGGAGTCTGCTTCTCTCCCTCCCTTTGTCTCTCCCCAGGCTTGTGCTTTCTCTCTCTCTCTTGCTCACTCTTTTAAATAAATAAATAACATATAAAATAAAATAATAAAATAGAATAGAATAAAATAAAATAAAATAAAATCCAAAGCACTGACAATACCAATGTCAATGAGGATGCAAAGCAACAGTAGCTCAATCATTGATGGCAGAAATGAAAAATAGTAGACATTTTGGAAGACAGTTTGGTAGTTCCTTTTAAAATTAAATGTATTCTTGGGCGCCTTTTTTTTAAAAAAAAACCAAAATCTTAAAAATATATATTGTCATATTTAATTGGGTTGTTTGTTTACTTATTGCTAAGTTTTAAGAGTGCTTTGTAAACTTTGGATCCAAATGTTTCATTATGTATGCATTTTGCAATATTTTTCCTGGTCTGTGGCTTGTATTTTCATTCTCTTAATAATATCTTTTATTGAGAAGTTTTTAATTGTAATAAATTTTAGGTTGTCACTTTTTTCCCCCATGAATAGTGCTTTTGGTGTTGTCTTTAAGATGTCATCACAAAGTCCAAGGTCACATAGATCTCTTGCTATATTTCTTTCTAAAAGTTTGATAGTTTGTATTTTTCATTTAGGTCAATGGTCTGTGTTGAGTTCATTTTAAAAATTTTCAAACTAATGGAAAGGAATATAACATCAAAATTTGTGAGATGCAAAGACAACAGTGTATAAAGAGAAATTATAGAATTAAATGTTTCTATGGAAAAAAGAAATCTATATTCTAGGCTTATGTTGTTGGAAGCAAGTACAAAAATAAAAATGTAAACCTAAAACAATTAGAAGAAACCAATAAAAATTAGAGCATAAATCAATGAAACTAGAATTAGGAAAACAGTCAATAAAACCAAAGCTTATTCCTTGAAAAGGTCAAAAAATTTGATAAACCCAAAGCCAAACTAAACAAGAAAAAAAGAGAAGGCAGAAATTACCAAATTGGAAATGAAAAGGGCATTATAACTTCTAATCCCATGGACACTAAAAGCATAACAGAGGAATATTATAAACAACTCTATGTCCACAAGTTTGATAACTTAAATGTAATAGATCTGTTAATTGAAAGCATATACAAAAAATTCACTAAAAAATAATCTAGGTTTATGTATATTCAAAAAATGAGTGAATAATTAATAACCCTCCAAGACAGAAAATAATAGAATTATTTGGCTTTACTAGTGAATTCTACTAAACATTTAAGGCAGAAACTATACCAATTCTCCACAGCTACTTCCATGAAATACAAGTAGAGGGAACACTTCTGAATTCAATCTATAGGACTAGGATTGCCCTAAGAATAAAACCAGATAAAAATATTACCAGGAAGAAAAATCGTAGATCCATATCACCCAGGAACAGTCATGCAAGGATCCTTAACAAAATTTTGGCAAATAGAATTTAATAATGTATTGTAAGGATTGTATACTCCAACTGAGTGGGATTTGCAAGTGATTAGTGACATAGTGGGATTAAAATGTACCTTGTTTGTTGCTGTTTTTATTCACAGCATTTGTTTTTCAACCTTGTCATTTTCCGCCTTCTCTCTCTCTCTTTTTTTTAGATTTTATTTATTTATTTGAGAGAGAGAGAGAGAGAGAGAGAGAGTGGAAGAGAGAGAGCAATCTTGAATGAGGGAGCGGCAGAGGGAGAGGGAGAAGCAGGCTCCACGCTGAGCAGCGAGCCTTGTGAAGGGCTCAGTTTGGAACTCGATCCCCAGACAGGGATCACAACTTGAGCCAAGGCAGACACTCAGTCTACTGAGACACGCAGGCACCCTGAGATGGTGTCTTTAATCGCAGTGTACAGACCCCTGAATGTTTTAATTGAACATTCCATATGATTCTATTTTATCTACTTAGCATACTGATTATATTTCTTTTTTTAAAATTTCTAATGATTTTCCTAGAGTTTTCAATATACATTTCATCTACTCTAAGTATTCTTTCAAGCAACATTATACAACTTCACCTGTAGCAGAACCTTATAACAGAGTAGACTCAATTTTTCCCACCAACCCCTTTTGTTATCACTGTCATCCACTTCATTTATCCATATGCTTTAGTCACCTAATGCATACTTAAAATTATTACTTTAACTGTTATCTTTTATATATATGAAAAATTAGAAAAATGTTTGGTTTTAAACTGGTAAGTCTATTCTCTCTTGTTATGACTGATAAGATTTTTCTAAATCTATAATATTTTATTTTGTGTATTTTTGCTTGCTATAGTTATTTCTCTACAAGATGTGTACTATCTTCTCCTTTATTTATTTGTTTATATTTGTTTTGTTTAGGAAGTTTTGTATTTTGTCTAGTCATATCTTTTTTTTCCAAAGATTTTATTTATTTGTTTGAGAGTGAGAGAAAGAGAGAACATGAGAGCACAGAGGAAGAGGGAGAAACAGACACCCCACTGAGCAGGGAGCCCAATGTGGGCTCTATCCCAGGACCCTGACTGAGATCATGACCTGAGCCACCCAGGCACTTCTAGTTTCTACATTTTTATTTATATATTTTTCAATGTTTTCAGACCTTTAACTGCTTAGTATATTAGTTTATTGGAATATCTTTAATATCAAACAACCTCTTGCCTATGCAAAGACAAGCTTTTCTATTTTCTGCTTTCCATTCTCATCACTTTTATGTGTTATAAAATGCCCATCTATTTTCCCGGTCCTACTTGGCTAAATAATATTTATTCTGTAGTAATTTCCTTAATATGGTCTGAAGGTGAAGAATTTCTTATGTTCTTGTATGCTGAAAACTATTCTTTTTTTGTTTCTAAATCCTTGATATAGAAAAGGTAGATGAGCTGCATATAATATCCATGGTTATCATTTTTTAATTTATTATTATAATTATTATTACTAATGTGCTTAGTTGTTACATCCTTTTACATGCTTGCTTTGAAAAGTCTGATGAGAGTCTGAAACTGTTTTTTTTTTTTTTAAGATTTTATTTATTTATTTATCAGAGAGAGAGCACAGCAGGGGGAGTGGCAGGCAGAGGGAGAAGCAGGCTCCCTGCTGAGGAAGGAACCTGATGTGGGACTAGATTCCAGGGTCCTGGGATCATGATCTGAGCTGAAGGCAGACGCTTAACCAACTGAGCCACTCAGGTGTCCCAGAAATTATTGCTTTTGTAAGTTGTTTGATACTTTTTCCTGGAGGCCTTGATAACTTTATCACTTTGTTTTTAAAATCTAATAGTTACACTAGAATAAACTCAGATTTGATATTTCTACATTAATTTTTATAGATATTAAATAATCACTTTCAAATGCTTAGATTCATGCTTTGTTGTTTTGTTTTTCTTTTTGTTTCTGGAAAGTCTCTTCAATTGCAGTTTGGTTTTTCTTTTTTTTTAATTTATTTTATTTCTTCATTGTTTAATTTTTATCCTGAGGAATCCTGAAATTTAAAACCATTTTAATTTTTTTCTATATCTTTCCATTTCTATTATCTTTTTCTTTACTTTTTTGTATCTGTCATATTCCTTCTCTTGGCTGCTTTTCTTACTTTCTTCAAAATCCTTTATTAAATTTTCATATGAATTGAATCCTCTTGGAGACCTTTAAAATTTATTTTTCATTTCTGAGGGTTTGGATGTTTCTTACATTTCTCTCTGATTTCAATCTCTTTTATTCATGAGTCACTCTTTTTTTTGTCATTTTTTGGTTTTAGTTTTTGAATTTTTGATTCAACACATTTCTATATATGCAATGCTTCTTTGAATATGAATACATTTAATTTTGTTTGGAGTGTTGACTTACATTTTCTTCTGGTTCACTGCTGTTTTTCAGTAGATGTTGCACCTCAGTTGATATATTTGGAATTTTGTTTCCAGATTTTCTACAATAGCTATATAAGGGTTTTGCTTTTCTCTTAACTGATTTTTATAATAAAGTATGTCATAAGATTATTAGTTGAATGGTGCCCTCTTCTGCCAGGATAGCAAAGTCCAGTTACTTCAGTATATATATTTTTTTAAGTTTGTTATGGGAATGTGAGAGGTTGTGAGAACTCCAAACTGATAGTCTACTTTTGTCTTTCAACACCTTAAAATTTCCCCTTTCCTTCCAGCCCAGTTGCTAAAGGATGTTTTCCCTTTCTTTTTGCTTCTTATTTTTCTCCCACAGAATCTGTGTTGCAGCAACTGGACTTTAAATCATGCAATCCTTTAAAATTTGACTGGCCTCTTTAAATAACACCTGTAGCTTTAAATTGTGCCTTTTCAAGTCACTGATCCTTTGAATTCATTCCCTATAGACCTCAATCTGTCTGGACACATTTCCAGTGGTTTGGGTTTATAGTGGATTAATCTTCTTGGTGGTTATTCCAAATCATGCTCATGGCCCTTCACTAGTCCCTGTCATCTGTCTTCCCTAAAGATTTTCTGTCTGTATTTGCTCTTCTCAGAATCTTGCAGTTGTACTGAGGTGGGGTGCCAGCCAAACGTGCTACATACAGCAATTTGGTGATATTTCACTTTTTACTCACTGCTATTTTGCAATTTGTCATTCTCTGTCTTTAAGCTAGACTAAGTGTACAGTTTCATGTTGAAATTATTTTTCCCTTCTTGTTCTTTCATGTTAGAAATATCCTTGGCATGGATATTTGGAGACATATTTTTTAATGCATCCAATGTTGTTCTTGACTACATCTATCATGACAGTTAAGAGGGTCCTTTAAAAGAAGCATTAGTATTGAATACTTCTATCCCTGGAGCAAAAATGTGATCACTAAAGAAAGCTATTTGGATATCAATTCAAGGAAGAGTATCTAGCGGTTAGAAATAACAAAGATGAAATAAGCTGCATTCAAATACACTGAATGTCCCATAAATACAGCTGGTAAAAGCTTTTTTGGAATCACTACTTGAGAAAGATGCTATGAATATTTTGGATGCTATGGATCTTTGGGAATTATCTAATTCAAAATATAGATTCTCTAGATTTCCTCTAACAACCTATAGAGCTCTAAAGATTTTTAATTTTTTGATAATCAGATACCTGATATAAAACGTTTTTAATTTTTTTACTTCTATAAATTTTACCTTGCATTTTCTTTTTTCTTTCTCCTCCATCTTTCTCAGAACATTCAATATGTTTCCTTTTATTATTTAACTCACCACCCCTTTATGCTTAACTCTCTACATTATGTGTTTGTTAATTGTTGTTTTTTTTTTTAAGATTTTATTTATTTATTTCACAGAGGGAGAGAGATCACAAGGAGGCAGAGAGGCAGGCAGAGAGAGAGAGGGGGAAGCAGGCTCCCCGCTGAGCAGGGAGCCCGATGCGGGCCTCGATCCCAGGACCCTGAGATCATGACCTGAGCCGAAAGCAGAGGCATTAACCCACTGAGCCACCCAGGCACCCTGTTAATTGTTAATAATTCTTATTTCCTTTAAATCATCTACTGCAATATTCAGATGGAAAATTCTGTTATAGATACTTGAAAAACAAGAATTCTAAATGTATTTTATTGTTCATCTTTTTTTAAAGATTTTTTTTTATTTATTCATTTATTTATTTGAGAGAGAGAGAAAGAGAGCACGCAAGCTGTGGGTAAGAGAAGGACAAGCAGACTCCATACCTAGGGCAGAACCTGATGCAGTGCCCAATCTCAGAAACCTGAGATCATGACCTGAGCTGAAATCAAGAGCTGAACACTTAACTGACTGAGCCCCCCAGGTACCCATCTTAATCTTTAATATATCTTGACAGATATTTAGTTTAAAATTTAATATAATAAATATCATATGATGTTGAATTCAATTTACTTTCACTTTTTCTTAAATTTTATTCTTAAAATTCTTAAATTATCATTATTGATTTCAAATGCTATTTCCATTGTTAGAAGACAAAGAAAAACTTTTTAATTAAGAAATAAAACATATTATTGTATCACTATAAATAGTTAACATAGTTTATATGAGCAAATAGACACTATACCCCAAGGGGTGAAATGTCTGATTTGGAGCCAGAATGCCTAGTTTTAAGCTTGGCTCTGCTACTAAGTAAGTATGTGACAGGGAAATTATGCCTACTTTCTCTGCCTCGGCTTCTTCATCTGTAAAATGTGAGTAATAATAGTGAACAACTAGTAGGAATGTTGTACAAACTAAATGAATTGATATAGATGCAAAGCCTTATAACATTATACTACTATAATCATATAATAAACTCTAGCTTTTCATAATCGTCATTATTGGGATTTTAAACTAAAGCAAAAGAAAGAAATGCAGTTTTTTAAAGTTATTTAAAGTTACTTAATGTTACGTAATACATACATATGCATGAAATACATTAAAAACAGTCTGTCATCAACAATATTATTATACATGAGACTAGGTTTTCTTTTAAATTTGACATAGTCTTTTTTTTACCTTCATTGAAATATTATTGTGTGAGTATGGTGATGACATTTAATATTTAAATTTAAGATTTAAAGATATTCCCCATAATTGTGCACAAACCCTTTTCCTTCGCAGTTTGCCGACACTGTTGTTCTTGTAGTTCACTGATTTTCTTTTAGAAGATCATTCTGAAATCTTTGTTAGACAATTCATAGATCTCTACTTCTTTAGGGTCAGTCATTAGAGTTTTAGTTTCCTTTGATGGTGCCATATTTCCTTGATTAATTATAATTCTTGTTGCCGTGCATTGTATCTGCACACTTTAACATATTTGTGTTTCTTCTGATCTTAACAGACTGACTAGCAGGCAAAACCCTTCACCAGTCAGCCTGTCCAAACATTTGCGGGTGGGCATTCTGTTTTGTCTGTGGATGGGCTTGCTTGGAATCCTCGGGCTGCCTAGTACTGAAGTGGATCAAAAGCCTGGGATGGTAGTACTGAAACTGGACCCCACTGGAACCTTGGTTTATGGCCACTCATTGGGAACCTGAAGCCACAAGAGTTACCCAGGGCTCCAGGGACTAATTGGTGCTGGGGTGTGCCAGGAGCCTGGGTTTGCTCGAGCCCTCTGGGAGCCATGTAGGCCAATAGGAGCTGGTCAGTGTTAAATGAGTCAGGAACATGGGTGCATGGGAACCTGCCAGGAACCAGGTTTCATGGGAGATGGCCAGTGCTGGGAGGAGTGGGGGACAAAAGCCTAGGGTCATCAGAGTGGCCTGGGGCCATGGTGATGCCCAGTGCTGGCAGGAACTGAAATGGATTGTGGAACTAAGTCCATGGGATTCTGCAGAGAGTCTGGAGCTAATGAAGCTGTCTGAAATTATAGGGACCACCTGTGGCTGTGGAGTCACCTGGGGCTATGGAGCTGGCTGGCACATAAGTGGGCCAGAAACTGGGCTTGCAGGGGCCCTCTGAGAGCACTGAGCTGATAAAGCCACCATAGCCTTTCCAGCTATGGAAACTGTCTGGAGTCGCTGGAGTTGGCAGGCACCTGAGTTCAACTGGGGCCTGGGTTCCAGGTACTGCAGGGAGCCTGGTGTCACAGGATCTGCCTGAGTCTGCTGGAGTTGGCAGGCATCAGGGTGAGACAGAGTCCTTGGTTCCAGGGAGCCAACAGGGACCCTGTCATACAAGCTGCCTGGAGCTGTGGGTGGTGCCTGGAACTGCTACAGTAGGCAGATGCCAGCATGAGACAGAGAACAGGGGTCCTAGGAGCCTGCAGGGAGCTATGCTGTGGAAATTGCCTGGGCCTGTGGGAGGTGCTTGAGGTCAATGGAGTAGACAAGTGCCAGGGATAGGATGGGCCTGAATTCCCAGGACACCTCAGGCTCCTTGCCATGAAAATCACCCAGGGCCACTGTAGTAAGCAGGCACAAGGATTAACCAGTGTCTGGTTTCACAAGAGCCCATGAGGAACTTGGCACCAAGAATCTCATTTGAAGCAAATGGAGCCATCTTGGGCCACTAGAGCTGGTGGGTGTGGGGGTGAGCAGGATGGGGATGACCTGGGTTAATGGGAGCCAACTAGTCCTGCATAATTTAGCTTGATGCTAAAGCAGGACAGCTCTGGGGTCTGCAGTAATGTTGGGCATTCATTTTACTATCCCTCTCCCAAGGGGAACATGTCTTTATCAGGATGGGGCTGCACAAGCTTGGAAAGTGGTAATGGGGGCTAGGGTTCCTGAGGAACCTTTGGGACCCTGATGACACAGGAGCTGCCTGAGTCCACTGGTCAGCAGGCACCTGGGTGAAAAGCAGCCTGGATTTCTTGGCTATTGTGAAGGTATCTTTGTGCATAGACAGTTGCTCAGACTGGTGTTTCTATGGGGTGATTAGCCCATGGAAATGCCACCATTTTGTTGATGTCACTCACCAACAGTCTTTCTTTTGTTAATATGACACTATGTTTTTCGATTTAAAATTTAAAATACATATAATCTATTGTACCACTTTATAACTTTTAGGCAATGGCTTAGAAATGCTCAGAAAAAAATGTACTATATTACATAAAATTCTAAATTTATTCTCAGTAGCTTATATAAATATATATTTATATATGTATTACTGTAAGATATTTACATATCTTTTAGACATATAAGATGCTGAGAATAGGTTTAGAAATTCATATAACTGTCATTACATATATAATAGAAATGACATTTAGAAAACAGAAATAATCAATTACTGGTAATATTCAGAACATGAATGATATTAATCTTAATTAAAGATTTTGGTTTACCAAAATTTAGTATTTAAGTTTGACAAAATTTAACTTGAATCAATAATTAATATTAATTCATTTTCCTTCCTTTTTGATCAAAGAAATTTTTTATACATTTCTATGTGGATACATTTTTTAAAGCATATAGGATTTTATTTAAAAGTCTTAAGGGGAGCTTGGTTAGCTCAGTCAGTTTAGAGTCTGACTCTTGATTTCAGTTCAGGTCATGGTCTCAGGGCTGTGAGAACTAGCCCCTACTCAAACTCCATGCTGAGGATGGAACCTGCTTAAGATTGTCTCTCTTGCTCTCCCTTTGGGCACTCATATGCATGCTCTTTTGCTAAAAAGTAAAATAAAATAAAAAATAGAAGTCTTGAATAAAGTTACATATACAAATTTTATTTGTATAAAAAATATTTTCTGGATGTGAAATATGCATGCTCTCTCACTAAAAAGTAAAATAAAATAAAAAATAGAAGTCTTGAACAAAGTTTCATATACAAATTTTATTTGTATAAAAAATATTTTCTGGATGCAAAATAAAACTATTTTCACTCAATTGTGAAATTAGTTCCCACATCATTCTTGTGCTTCATTTGCTATTGAAAAGAATTATTTCCAAAATATGTGGATATTAACACAACCACTGTAAAATTCTTTACATAAAATTAACAAAAATCACTATCTAAAAGATGCAAAACTTATAAAAAGATCTTTTTTTTAAGATTTTAAAGATTTTTTACAGATTTGTGACAGAGTGAGAGAACACAGAAGAGGGAGCGGCAGACAGGGGGAGAAGCAGGTTTGCCACTGAGCAAGGAGCCTGATGCACAACTGGATCCAGGACCCCGGGGTCTTGACCTGAGCCAAAGGCAGGTGCTTAAGGAACTGAGCCACCCAGCTATCCCAAAACATAAAAATATCTTACTGTTGTATCACATTCAACAGCGTATCTCAAATATTATCTAAAGTAAAAGAAACAATCAAAAGCAACAAAACTTTTCTCAAACTTAACTATTGAGTTGTTACTTTATTTTAAAAAATGATGGTACTGATTTGCAACTTATAAACTTTCACTCAGTCCACAAATTGCTAAGAAATGATCAAACTGTAACTTGTACACATACTATTTTTATTATAAGGCTGCTATCACTATAAATAGCTAGTCTATATACTTTGTTTTTTTCATTTTCAAAGAGTAAGGATATTCCATCTCACATTTCAGCTGTCATTACTGAGAATGACCTTAGCTTTCCTCATTCTAATATAATGCATAAATAAATATAAATAACTTTTGGAAAGCAATAGAGATATAAAAAACATTTGAAAAACATCAATGTAAGTAGTTTTGTTCATTGTTTTAAAATCCATTTGTAAGGTAATTTATTGCACATCCTTTCTTTTCAGAAAATTTAAACCATGGGCGCCTGGGTGGCTCAGTGGGTTAAAGCCCCTGCCTTCGGCTCAGGTCATGATCTCGGGGTCCTGGGATCGAGGCCCGCATCGGGCTCCCTGCTCAGCGGGGAGCCTGCTTCCCCCTCTCTCTGCCTGCCTCTGCCTCCTTGTGATCTCTCTCCCTCTGTGAAATAAATAAATAAAATCTTTAAAAAAAAAAAAAGAAAATTTAAACCGATACTTCACTTGGAAATTCTTCTAAAGCATGTAGAATAATGCCTCGACATTATTTTAGTACTGGTTTATTTAAAAACGTATCATCTATGTCTGTCTATATGTAAGTGATCTCCTAATTCATTCAAGACAGATTTGACATTCTATATTTTTGCTAAAACTATTTATATAAGTGAACTTATAATTCATTTTAAAATTAGAAGTGTGAATATTAATAAATATCCATCCCTCCCAGGAAATTGTGACCTTGAATTTGATGGCTGATTATCACATAATTATTTTCCTGCTTTTATGGTATCATATAATTTTATGGATTTTGAAATATGTACTATAAGTAATGTCTTCCTCTCCTTCTATCTTATTTTAAGAGTTATTACTTATAACATTCCTGTTAACTTCATGGAAATTCAAATTTCACTACTTAATAAGTGTTTATCTATAAAGTAGACCAACTTCTCCCACAGAAGTTGAGGACAAAGAAATTCATTTTCCGAACACCAAGTAATTTACTTTTAGACCTGTACATCAAGACATAATGCTTTAAAAAATATATTTTATTTATTTATTTTACAGAGAGGGAGAGAGAGAGATCACAAGTAGGCAGAGAGGCAGGCAGAGGGAGAAGGGGAAGCAGGCTCCTCACTGAGCAGGGAGCCTAATGCGGGCCTGGATCCCAGGACCCTGAGATCATGACCTAGGCCAAAGGCAGAGGCTTAACCCACTGAGCCACCCAGGAGCCTCAAGACATAATGCCTTTTAATTTTTTTATTTTTTTGGCTAAATAGGATTAGCTGGAATTATTTCTAAGAGTAAACTTAAAGTGCATATTTTTTCTATTAATAACATAAAAAATCAATGAAATTATTGTTTTTAACTACACTAATGAGATTATATTTAAATTCTTTTTTGAGTAGGTGAAGTGAGTTAATAATTCAAGTGGTTTACTAATGTGCTTTTTACTGTATCAAATAATATGTAGAATTATTTATTAGGGTTTTAAAGAGTCTAGAAACCATCTAATACAGGTGTTTTCTTAAAGAGTAGAACATTCTATGTTGTCTCTTAATAAATGCAATTCAAGTCTTCACTTACATCAATCAAGTTAAGAGAAGCTCAATCTTTTCCAGGGAAGATTATCCCTAAAGACAAAACTCTTGTTCCCTGAAGAGGTATTCTTCAGGGTTAAACATTGTATACTATCCATTTATTTTGAATGAGTTGATATCATGTCTTTTTTTAATAGAGCAACATGCTAAATATCTGGGATCCTCTTGCTTTTCTTTTTTAAAGTGAACGTGTCCAGCTACTTAATTTTTTTCATTACGAGGTTTCCATTGTTCTTCTTAAGAGAAACATTAAGATGTCAATGTCCCTATCAAAATTTGAGGTACATAATTCAAAGGCAAATCCTGCTGTGATTTGATGGACCATCTAGTCCTGTAGCCTAAAATTACAACAGTTCCTTCTTTAAAAAACAGCCTAAATACCCTTTTTTATCTTTTCATAAAACAGATAAGGATATAGCATCTAACTTTCATTTTCTTACTTGCATTTTTTGAATTACATACAAGATTTCCTTCCTATCCTTATGGAAATTGTTCTTCTGGGTTCAATATATAATTTTATTCTTCAGAGAATATCAACCTATAAAAAAGATCAGTGCCTACAAATTTTAACATACTCCCTTTGACAAGGAGAATATAAAAGCAAACAATGGTAATTAAAATATATGCCTCTGTACACTAAAGAAAGAGCAGCTAATCTGATCATGAATTATAATGCATAATGTCACCCTTTCAAGGTCATCCCCATCTAGAGAGTTCATTATTCTGTGATACTCCCTTGCATGTACTGATGATTTGCACACCTGATTCACTGTATTTCTCTTCATTCATATTCCTGATATCATTCAGAATGACTTTGATGTCCCTTCAGATGACTCTTCCCTAGCCCTGTTATCACAGTAAACAATTCATTTCTCATGACCAAGTTCACCCCATCTCAGTCACCACATACAAAATCAGTCTCTTATCGGCATTGCCTAAAGCTGTTTCACTTCCCAGTAAAATCCACATTTCTTTTTCTGCAACAAGAAAATCATATTCTTACTTGTTCAACTATCCCCACTATGTCAAATGAACAGATCTTAGAAAAGATGTCTAATTTTACGCAGATCTATACCAACAACTTCTATCATTTTGAGATGTTTCTCATAGATTTTCATACTTTCTGCCAAGTATATTTCTAAATTCTCTGGTTTGTTGCTAAAGTAATTATTTTTTCTTCAATTATGTTTTTTAAATGATTATTTCAATTATATAGGAAAGGCTATTTTTGTATGCCAATTTTATATCCTGCTAGATTATTTAATGTTTTCTCCCCTTTATAATAGTTTTATCACCAAGTTTTATGGTATTTTTAAAAGATTATTTATTTATTTATTTGACAGCGAGAGACACAGAGAGAGGAAACACAAGCAGGGGGTGTGGGAGAGGGAGAAGGAGACTCCCTGCTGAGCAGGGAGCCCAATGTCGGACTCGATCCCAGGACCCTGAGATTAAGACCTGAGCCCAACGTAGATGCTTAATGACTGAGCCACCCAGGCATCCCTATCTTTTGCTTTTCTAATTGCATTGCCTGACATATCATATGTATTTTTAAATGGTATTGAATAGGGAGAGTACTTTTGTCTTACTTTTGGCTCTAGCAGGAATGACATTAGCATTACCTCATCAAGTAAGATGGTGGCTTATTAGATAGCTGCACAATATGCTAGATGACAGATAGCTAGATATATAAGTAGATGGTAAATAAGTATGCAGGTAGATGTGACAAAATCAAGAGCATTTGTTGAATTCCTGTTGAACATACTGAAGATAACCACATGATTTTTCTCTTTAAATATATTTAATGGTGAAGCATGTTACTGAGTGTCCTTATATTTAATAATTCTTGTATTTGGGGATTAAATTACACTTTTTTTAATATACACTTTTAAATTATTTTTAGATTCTTTTTGTTAATATGTTAATATTTGAATCAATATCTCAATGTCCAACATGCTTCATTGAAATAATATTTTGATCATACTTATTTTTATATGCTCTAGACAAAGTACGTGGGGCACTATGATCTGGCCTTTCAGATTTCTTTTTTTAAGATTTATTTATTTATTTATTTATTTATTTATTTATTTATTTATTTGACACAGAGAGAGAGAGAGAGAGAGATCACAAGTAGGCAGAGAGGCTGGCAGAGAGAGAGGAGAGAGGAGGAAGCAGGCTCCCCGCTGAGCAGAGAGCCCAATGTGGGCCTCAATCCCAGGACCCTGAGATCATGACCTGAGCTGAAGGCAGAGGCTTTAACCCACTGAGCCAATCAGGCACCCTGGCCTTTCAGATTTTGATAGACTTTATCTGTGAAACCATATAGGTTAATTTCACTGTTGTAAGGGCAGATAAAATATTTTCTATGCCTTTAATGGAAATTAATTGAGCTTCCTTTCTTTGCAAGACTTATTTTTGACAAATTACATTTTCTTTGGAAATTTTCTACATCATCTAGGATAGCATCAGTGAAACACATATTTTTCTCGCCTCGGAAAAATCTGGCCATATTCATTTCTTTATGACTTTTCTATGACTGCTTTCACACTAAAATGGTGGGGATGGATAGTTGAGACAGCATTGATTCATGTAGCTGAAAATAATACTATCTGGACTTTTCCACAAAAACCTTTCTAACCCTGATAGAAGTTAACAATTATTTGCCTAATTTTGAACAAATAAGTCTCTGTTTTCAAAATTTTTATTTGCTTTGAGAGTTATATCCCTTGATTTTATTTTGTGTGTTTACTCTTTTTTCTCATTTTTTAAAAACTTTGATCAGTTTTATTTTACTATTTTATTATTCATTAACTTATGCTTTTAAAATTATTATTGTATCTACTTCTTTACAAACACAATTTTTTTAGATTTTTTATAAATAAGATTTTCATTATTATTAATTTTTAGAAACTATCAGTTTTGTTTTGCTTTGTTTGTATTTCCTCTTAAGTCTAATTGCCATATTACAGCGTGTTAAAAAACAAATGCACAATGTGGAAGGTTCTTTTTATTTTTGTAATAATTTCAATATTTATTTAATTTGTGGTCTGAGTTTTATTTGTATTGTTTATTTTATGAAATTTGTTAAACTTTTGATTGTGGACCCATATATTATCAAATTTCATGAAAGAGCTATTGGACTTCAGATGCCAATGTATTCTATGTGACCAGGGTGCAAGGGCTTTGGGACCTGAGTGTACTTTGCCTGATGTGAAGATTATAATCTTCATTTTTTTTTAATTGTTTGCATTTGTCTCCTATGTCTTTGCCATTTTCTAATTACCACTACCCGTTCGGTTTAGTAAATATTTTGTTTTAAATGTTGTTACATGAAAAGGATATATTTGGGATTTATATATCAGAGTTCAGTCAAGGAAATAATGTTGATGTGACTGGTATGAAATAAAAGGCATATTATAGGAATTAGATATTGAGCATCTGTGAAGAACATGTGAAGATGTCTATGGAAGGATTTTGTCTCTTTGTCAGGTTGTGAGCATGAAGTCATTGAAGTTTAGGAGTAATAGTAATCAGAAAGGAAAGTTGAACATGAAGTGGAAGGTATGAGGTTCAGCTAGATTCTACAAGGAAAATTTGAACCAGTGAGGGCAAACTGAAGCTCAATTATGATTTTCATGGACTCCAACCTTAACAACATGGACGACCTTCCAAAAACACTGACTCCCTTTTTCATGAACCTATATATCACATATGGAACAGAATAAAGAGAAGCTGAAGGAAGAGATCCATTGGGGTCTGGAGGAGCTCAGACCCAGCTCCTTCTCTGTGCCAACAAAGCAAGTCAGAATCTGGTACTCTACACCAACCTTCAGAGCATTATGGTTGAGGCTTCACTTTACCTTCCAAATACAGCATACATTTCTCTAGTAACAAATCATAGTCTTGGTGCATAGAGTGAAATATACTTTCAGTTACTTAAATTAATAAAGTTTAACAATATTTACATGGATGTGCACACACACACACAAACACATGTTGTGCAGCATAAATTTTGTTGGCCTCTGTAATTTGTAAACTCCAAAGCATATGTTAATTATCATATACATTTACAATATAACTAGCTAATTGTCTTAGAAGTTGACAGTCTTTTTTTTTCTTTAGATGATTCACTTTCATTGACCGAAGTATAATATGTAGAGAAAACACTAGAATCAATATATAGACATAACTTAATGAGACTGTAGACTGTTTTTTTGTGTGTGTGTGAAATTAATTATACATTTTTTTTTTACTTCAAAGTAAGGGCTGATTAAAAAACATAAATGTGGATCAATGCATTCTAAAATAGATAGTTCCTATCATAGAGTATATGTGGGGCTTGTAGAGTAACATAATTCCTTATAATATGTCAATTAATCTGCTAAGGAGATATAATTATTCCTATTAATTACAGATTAATATATGAAACTTTAAAGAGTTTCAACAGTTCACAAAGTAAGTGGAAGAGCCAGGATCTAAGTCCCAGTCATCCTTACTCCAAAAGCATGTTTTTTCCATTATGCTGCCCTGATTTAGTACAAAACAGATGAAGGCAGAGGATAGTTAGCTCATCTGTGTTTGAAGATTGAAAGAATAAATTTTTGAGAAATAAATTTTTTTGAGAAATAAATTTATCAATCAATTATAAAAGAATGGATAAATAGAATAATACTTAAGAGAGTTAAATATCTATGAAATTATAACCAACTTTTATAGAAGTTTTGAGATTCTTATTTCAGGTACTGAAAATGTATTTTTATATTTTGGGGGCCATTCGGTTTTGCCCCAAATGATGAGATTTTATTCATAAGAAATTGAAAACTCCACACCCACTGAATATTAACTAGTCAATTAGACATGTGGAAAATTCTAGCAGAACTTTTAGAAAGAGAAGAAATATAAAGAAAAAAACACATTATAGAGCAATTTATTAAACTAATATTTTCAATAAAGTAAACAATTGGGTGCCTGGGTGCCTCAGTCAGTTAAGAGGCTGCCTTCAGCTCCAGTTGTGATCCCAGGGTTCTGGGATCAAGTACTGCATCAGGCTCCCTGCTCAGTGAAAAGCCTGCTTCTCCCTCTCCCTCTGCCTGCTGCTCTGTCTACTTGTGTTCTCTCTCTCTGTCAAATAAATAAATAAATAAATAAAATCTTTTAAAAAAAGAAAATAATTCTTATTCTTGAAACAAAAATTTGTTTATTCATCTAATATGTGGAAGTTGTGTATGTTTACAATTTATATCATTAAGGGTCTGAATTTATAAATGAACATAAAATTATTTCTAAATCATTATTTGATCGCTCTCTCTTTTATTAGAAATCCAAAGTTCATAATTCTTGTACATGAACTTTATGGACAAAATCCCTGTCCTTTGAAAGTTTATAAATCAATTTGTTGATATATTATGGTTGCAGAAGAAGAACATCAATTTATTAGAAACCTAGTGTCAAATGTACTTTACTCTTTTGATCATTCTCATGGAGATATGTCAAATTTGCTTTCAACAAAATGTATATTGGAGAATGGTATTAATATACATGATGCCAGAATAATCTCTATTCATTCCTGGAAATAAGAGGTGGTCTCAGAAGAAGAGGAACAGTGTTGAGCAAGAGTTTGGAACCGGACACAGTTTTCTGTGTGATAGTTTGACTCTTTATAATTGCATGACCTTGAGGAAGTTAAAAAATCAAACTAAAATTCTATCTTTATCTGTGAATAGAAATAGTATCAAGTATTTCACAATAATTAATTATTCCAAGATAGATTAGCAAACTTTAATAAATCCTGTGTCATGCCCCAACTAAGTAAATATAGATTTGTGTGTCTGTAGCCAACTCGAATCAGACCTAAATTGATCACCTTAGGTAAAGTTGTCCCAGAGATATTTTCCTATTTTATTTTTATCACTAGAACTAACGGTACCTGAAAGTACTTATCAAGTGGTTTTTATGTTTATATGCTCATAGTGACAGAATCTTTGGGTATTTTGCCCACTGCTGTAACCTGAACACCTTGAACTGTTTCCAGAATATACTAAGCCCTTCATGAGTCATGAAACCAAATGGTGTATATGGGAAATTATGATTAGTTATGCAGTGATTGGGAATATAAAGTACATGTAGTAGATGAAAAGGCCAGGAAGTGAGGTTTGAGGCAAATAGTGTAGATACACTATTTTGTGTATGTAGATATATACTAGATCTTTGAGAGTCTCTTAGTTATCTCAATTCCTGGAGATTTTGCTCTGTTTTTCCCTATAAGATGTCGTAAAAAGAACAAATGTACTAATTTGGTCATCTAGTAAAGCTTTTCATAGCCAAGAAAAAAAAAAGAATATACTAAGACCTTGATTTTTCTTGTCAAAGGAATTCATGAAATAAATGTGGGAAAATATTCTAAAAGGTACAAAGCATTAAGCAATAACTTTGACATCCTTTAAAAGAGTGTTAGTATATTAAATACCATAATACATATAATTATTTCCTGAGAATATAGATTTAATAGTGTATTAAACTCAACACTATAGAGAGGAAATATAAAAAAAATGGTTAGTATTTTTTTCTGATTATTCTTAATCCAGTACTTTATCAAATACTGTTAGTTTCCCTCCATCACCATTTTCCAGTTGAGTTTTAGAACCTCTTAGGTTGGAAGTGGCTACACAGCTGTTAACTAAAAACTACATTTCTCAGCATATCTTGGAGATACTTGCTACTATATGACCCAATGTTTGTCAGTGTAATATGAGTGGAAGTCATTGTGTTACTTTTAATTCTCAACTTTAAAGGCAGTGGAGATACCCTTATTTTCTTCTACCTTTAAATATGGACTTCAGTGCAGATATGATGGTAAGAAATGGAGAAGCCATTAACCATCTTGTACCTAGATAAATGATGAAGCCATGTGCTAGGTCAGAGAAATGACATAAATATACATTAAGCTTCTAACATTGTTAAAGGAGTCTTATCAGAATTGTTATATCAGAGTTGTAAGTTGAAAACTAAAAAAAAAAATCTTCACTTTTTTTCTTTAAGTAATCTCATTACAGGCTACAGCTTAACTAAATACATATCTGTGGGATGCCTAGGTGACTCAGTTGTTAAGAGTCTGCCTTCGGCTTAGACCATGATCCCAGAGTCCTGGGATTGAGCTCTGCATCAGCCTCCCTGTTCAGCAAGAAGTCTGCTTCTCCCTTTCCCACTCCCCCTACTTGTCTTCCCTCTCTTGCAGTCTCTCTCTCTCTGTTAAATAAGTAAATAAAATCTTTAAAAAAAATTCATATGTACTTTTCAGGTTAGCCACCCCTGCTATAGTCTATACCAGAGCTGTTTCACAGAAATTTCTGTAGTAAAAGAAATGTTCAATATCAGTGTTGTCCAATACAGCAGCTACTAGCTTCATATGGCTTAGCATTTCAAATGTAGCTAGAGCAACTGAGGAATTGAATTTTTATTTTATTTTAATTTACATTTAAATTTAATTAGCCAATTGTGGCTCGTAACCATCATACTGGATAGCTTAGTTCTAGACGTTGTAATTTCTGAAAAATATATCCTTTTGATAACCTCAATTTCAGGTATGCTATCTTCAGTCATGCTATTCTTCACTTCCTAAAAGATTTTTCTAAAACATTAATGTCATGATAATCAAAATATGAATATAAGAATGACCCCAGGATTATAAGCTAATAATGACTGGATCCTTGATGGAATCCTCAACTGAAAACCAATTTGTTATAAAGGATATTATAGCATGCTTTACTTAGATACTTGGAGATAGTTGAATATAGACTCTACATTACATAACATTTTATCATTATTAAATTTCTTCAGTGTGATGATTTTATTGTGATTATGTAAAAGCATATACATGTTCCTGGTATATAAAAAAATTTAAAGCCAATAAACAAAGAGATAACATCTTTAAGGTGCTAAAAGAAGAAAAGCTGATCCTAGAGTTCCATATATAAAAAAGTATCCTTCAAAAGGGAAGGCAGTTTTTACCTTCCACCCTGGGATATAAGGAAATTGAAGGAGAGTGTCTTCCTCCTTTCAACAAAATAATCCACAGTTCATTTGAAATTTCTGAATTTTTTTTTTACCCTCGAACTCATCATAGAATTGAGGTAGGAGAGAGCAAACAACTGACCCAAAAATCTAAGGAGAAACAGCATCTTCAGGAAGAGAGGAGACTGGAACACTTGTCCGTCTGAGGTAGTAGCTACAACAGGACACTGTAAGAAGCGTTCAGCTAGAAAAGCAGACAAGACTAGAAAGCCTGCACTAGGGCTACTGAGATGGTGTGAAATCCCTGGTGATGCAGAATTGGGGAGTTTACATCCCCTTATAGGCTCTTTGCCATGAATTCACCAGCTAGGGAAAAAAAAAAGAGAGAGAGAGAGATCACAAAGAGCTCCCCTAAGTATCCATTTTGGTGCAGACTTGGGCCTGGCAGTAGCAATGTAGACAAGAAACTATACTCCTGTGGTTTAACAGGAATTTTTGCAGCGAAGGGATGTCCCTCTTTTTTCACTATGGAATGAAAACCTTAATACTGGGGAAAATGGCAACACTGTTGGCCCTAAGATATTGGTGAATACTCATCACGGCAGGAAAAGGGAGACTAAACCCAATTCAGGAAGGAAATACAGAACTAAGTAGGGAGAACAATACTCAGGGTAGGGAAAGAATAGAAGAAGAAAGCCTGCACAGTCTAAATTGTTGCATCAGGGCTAGCCCAAGATCGAGACTTCATCAGAACCCCAGCAGACTGAACCCCAGTTCCACACCTGGTCCAACCAAACCCTTCATCCAAGCGAATAAGCTTCAAATACTAAGTGCGGGGAGAGGGACAGGAGGGGAATAAGAGCTTGCAAAGATGCACTCTATAAAGAACGCACAAAGAAAAATTTACATATCTTAAAAAAAGAAGCTTGCTCCAGTAAATTACCTTTCACCCTAGACACAGGTTATCTCTATAGGAATGTGAAATCTGGGGTGCCCTAAGAATAAACATAGATCCAACAATAAATCAAAAACTCAGTGCAACTGCTAACCTGACTAATACAAATGCCTACATGAAAATCCTAGCAGAAGGAAAGGTGTGCCCATTTTCAGGCACTAAAAAAACAAAAAACAAAAAACAAAAAACAAAAACCTAAATCTCTGTTGCCCTCTACAAAGCTTAGACATTTCAGTTAAGTGAGCTCCTGATGATCAGTGGGGTAAAGGGACTATTGATAATTTTTTTAAAAGAGCATGTATAGTAAATATCACAAATTAAGGATATTTACAAGAAGCTATTTTGTGCAAGATTTTCATTTTTGTCATCTAGAAAATATTAACACTTCTGGGGAAAATTGATCTGGTCAATGATACATATTTGGAGGAGGGAATTATTTTACTTTATATGTGTTGAAATTGAAGGCATCCACATGAGTGACTTCTAAAGATATGGGAATGAAAGACTGAAGTGGAGATGAAAAGCTTTTGATACATGAAATCATGAATTCTGATGGGCTAGGTATTTGATTTGGTTTCAACCTAATTTCCACCCCCACAAAAACTGCAGACATTTTATTTTACACAAGCACAACCTCCAAAAATTGCCTTGAGATTGGACAAAATCTGACATTCCTTGTATGTTTCTTACTTTGAATTGTTTCCTTCTGCAAGTGGGTAATAGAATGCACCATCCAAATTTCTGCCCAGCTAAAGGGGTTTTCCTTTATAGTTCTCTGCCTGGGCCAGCTCCAGATAAATGCAATCCATTTTTCTTTCTCTCTGCCTCCTTCCTTCCTGCCTTCCTTCCTTCCTTCCTTCCTTCTTTCCTTCCTTCCTTCCTTCCTCCTACTCTTTCTTTCTTTCTTTCTTTTTTCACACTCTTAGTAAAACTATCTGTTAAAAAAAGCTCACATTTTTATTCTCCATATGCTGGTCATGGGGACAAAATATACCTCCCTAACTGTGGAACATGCTACCTCCAGAACCCCAAAAAAGCCTGACAGATTTTATAATTACACCTAAGTGGTGAAAAGAATCAGAAGCAATAATTCATCTTTTACATTTTTAGTAATGTCTCTGTATCCCTCAGAGCACTGGACTCCTAAAACCATTGATGTGACAGGCCTCTGAAACTTTATAATAATTTTTTTCCTCTCTTTCTAAGGCATTTGCTTTACCAAAGTCTCCACTGTATTGCCGCTTTTTGAGAGCCAGATTACTATGACAACACTGATAAAATGCAACAAGGTTATATCACACAGATTAGCCCAGATACCAATTCCATTTGAACTATACTATAGCAGAAGCCAGTGGCAAGTTCACATACCACAGATTAATAAATGTATCTTACATACCTGAGGCTAGGGTAATGTAAGTTAGCAAAGACAGGACAATTGGACTGTAGCTGCAATGGGAAACAATGATTGTTTTGTGATAGTTTGCTGATGCCCTTCAGAATCTATCAGGTTTTTTTTTGTTTTGTTTTTTTGTTTTTTTGTTTTAGGAACAGACTGATGAATTAAGTAGAGGAGGTAGGTCCCACCATCCTGCATCCTTCAGGTTTCTTCTCTCTTGTGATTTAATCCTTTACCTTCTCCTCATCTTTTTCTGCCTTCTGATGTGGGAGGTTGGAGTCTTTCTATATTTTACCAAGGAGATGTTCTGCCTTTGAAACTTGATTTTAATAGATGTTTAGTTATTCTTAGTCTTTGTCTTTTCCCCAAAGCATTGATTTCCAAAGTATCCAATGACGTATAAGTGTCATATCTTACTTATTTCTCAAATGCTTGATATCATTTACCCTCAGGGAAATTCCTTTCCACTGGTAGATTTTCCAGATCACCACTAGTGAACATTTAACAAACACACCACAATTTCATGTTCTACCTATCATCACTGATGAGGACCTTATTGCCAGCTAGCCATTGGATAAACCACTACAAAATCACACTCTAGAGTCTGTTTTCTAACTGCTTTCTTCTGACCTTGAACTAATAGTCACAAATCTGGTTTCTCTTAAAGCAGACTTTGAGACATTTGAGGTCAAAAGCATTAAGAGAGTAAAATAATGGGCAGAGTAAGGTGAACTACAATGCAGTTGAAAAAGATCTTAGCTTATTTGATGGGGAGCTCTGGAGGTAGGATAGGCCTTCAATCTTGTCTCTAATTTGGGTGAGGAGCCATGATCTGTCTCCTGTCTCTCTACTTACAGGGTTTGCTGACTAACAGTATCATTTACAGTTCAGTCAGGAGATAGACACCACACAGTAATTTGGACAGAGGATATTTGTTATGAAGACTTTTTTTTTAAGATTTTATTTATTTGCATGAGAGAGAGCATTAGAGAGAAGGTCAGAGGGAGAAGCAGACTGTCGGTGCAGCTGGGAGCCTGATGCAGGACACTGGAATCATGAGCTGAGCCAAAGGCAGTCACTTAACCAACTGAGCCACCAGGTGCCCTGTTATAAAGACTTTTTAATTGGAACTGGAGAGTGATAATAAATATGGAAAGGAAGCTAAAAAAAATATGCTTAGGGCTATGGAAGAGACTTTAGGAAGGATAAAAATAGAAAGGGCACCCCCTTCCCAAGGTTCCAATTCATTGTAGAAGGTGGAGTTAAAGTCCTTTAGATGTCATATAAGTTTCCTAGGCTACATGGCTGGAGCTGATCCACAGTTGTCTACCAAGCACAGTCATCTGGGGTACGCACAAGCCAATGCTATTGGACAGAAATGGACAGAAAGCCAGGACGCTGAGCACCTGCTCACAGGTCTGTATGTCCAGAGGAGACAACCTTCCAGGTTGTTATTGGACTGAGTCTACAGGGAAGGTGCTCATTGGGATTTGGAACTTTAAGAGCTTACTATGCAATAGGGCAGTGAAAGGTCTAGGACATGTGGTAGATGCCTTGGGAAGACCATTACTAGGTGGTCACTGGGCCAGGACAAGGCAGAGAATACAAGGGGGGTCACTATATTTGATCCAACAGATGTATCATTCATACATTTCAAATGACTGCACAATTATGTCTGGTACAGAGCATCACTGGAATATTTTCACGCATATGTTACTGAAAGCTGTGCAGCAAGAGTGAGAACAAATAAAACAGCAGCACACAGGAGCCAAAAGCAGTTCCCCTTCCTACTTTGAACCAGTAAAATGTAATATAGTCCTTACAGCAATGCAGAAATGTCCATCGCTGCAGAGCAGGAAATGAGAAAATTTGTAACATTGTGACAATAAGTTGATAACTGACACAAGAAATAGTTAATTACATTGAATAGAAGATATTATGAGTAGTTAATAAGATAGTCTTTGTGGCTACATTTATCTCAAATTTTATTCCATTCTCATTTTCTTCATTTTTCCATTGCAAGTTACAATTGTACCATCAATCACATAACTTTTTTTAAATTAATTTATTTAGTAGAGAGAGAGAGAGAGAGCATGAGTGGGGAAGGAGCAGAGGGAGAGAATCTTCAAGCAGACTCCCTGCTGAGCATGGATCTTGACACAGGCTTGACCTCATGACCCATGAGATCATGACCTGAGCCAAAACCCAGAGTCAGAGGCTTAATGGACGGAGCTGTCCGGGTGCCTCTAACTTAGTAGTTTTATACATTTTAGTATTTTTACACTCTAAGGACTTCTATTACTTGATTGTAAGATCAACTGCTAATTCAAAATAATACAATTTACCATCTTATCATACATTTTTAAGTGCTTTGTGGAGAGACTATAAATTATATCATCTGCTGTATTTCCATAATTGCACATTTATAATGGTTTCTGTCACGGAGTTTTGAATTCTGATCTTTATGCCTTTTTGTTGATGTTCTTCCTCTATGTGAGTATTCATTTTATAATTATAAAAGATGCTATATTACCTAATTTTTTGAATTCTTAAAGAGACATAACAGTTACCTAAGGGCATGAAGAACAAATTGGCTTGTAAAATATTGCATTATAAGATTTTTTTTTCTCATAGCACTTTAAAGATGTTTTCTTTTGCTATCTGATAGTGACCATTGCTGTAGATAACAAGTTCTAATTTGTAACCTATGTTTTTCTCTTAGGATTCTTTGTTTTTTTCTTTACGTTTAGAACGGTATATTAATATTTAAGCAGGCAATTCATTTATTGACTGACTACTTCAGTACTAGGGTATGCTTGGCTTCATGCTTTCTTGGTTAAGATTTGTGAGGAGCCAATCATGGAATAAAATGGATAAAGAAAGGAAGAAAGAGAAAAGAGTAGTGGATATAAAATGTGTCATCCCTAATACCGCAATATTCTAGAGAAAAGGGGGTACGTTTGAAAAATTCCTGGAAACGCTATGACCCATGTTTTATCTTTGTGTTTTTTGAGATCCCTTGAAGAAAATGACTATATAGACAGCTGCCACAATAACCTGGAGGAGAATCAGGGCTCAAATGGAACATTATCAGATGTGTGGAGCTTTTCTAAGTAGCCCTTGAATCCCATGTGGTAAGGACAAAATCGAGAATTTCCTTCATGGTCCAAAATACTACCAGGAAACACTTGACTTGAAAAGCAATGGACATTACATGGGGATGGACTTGGTGAAGGCTAAGATGTGTATCCTAGATTAGGAGACAGATGTAGGACAATAGTCAATAATTACTGCCTTAACAAAATTAATAGTCAAGGTGAGAGCTTGGTCCAGAAATTATCACAATGACCTGAATGCTTCTAAACCCCCAAGGAAGTTAAGATATCGAGCAAATATCAGTGATTATTTATTTTTTTAATTCTAATTTTAACTTAATTTTATTTAATTTTTATTTTTATTGGCGTTGACAAGTTTTGGTATTAAGGTCACTCTAGTCTTAGGAAATAAGTTAATTAGATGATTCACCACCATCATTTCTTTGTCATTTTACTATAACCATTGTTTTTTAAAAAAATAATCTTTCTTTGAAACTTCTTAATGCTTCTTTGAAACTTTTTATTATAAATTTTGACTTTTCTGTTTTGTTGCCAGTACTATTTTAACATTGTTTATGGTAGCTTTTTATGTATGGCTATTTTTCTTTAATTTTTTAAATTTAAATTTTTAAAATTTTAGTATTTTCAAATAAAACCAGCTATTAACTTTCCATTTTATTAGTCTTTTAAATTTTTTTTTAAGATTTTATTTATTTATTTCACAGAGGGAGAGAGATCACAAGGAGGCAGAGAGGCAGGCAGAGAGAGAGAGGGGGAAGCAGGCTCCTCGCTGAGCCGGGAGTCCGATGCAGGCCTCGATCCCAGGACCCTGAGATCATGACCTGAGCCGAAAGCAGAGGCTTTAACCCACTGAGACACCCAGGCGCCCAGCCTTTTAAATTTTTTATTAAGACCTTTTCCCACAGGTTATAAACACATAGTTCTATGTCTTTCTCTTAAAATTAGAATATTCTATATCTTTTAAACAATGCAAAGGTATTTCTTGCATGAGTATGGGGGTTCTGGATTAATAAGAGTAAACCATCAGAATCTTTTAAAGAATTCACCATTTGTAATCCATAAATCATCTTGCAAATACAATGTTTTTACCAGATAAGAATATATATTTTATATATAATATATATTCTATATATTATATATAATATATATTATATTATATATGTTACAATGTTTTTGCCAGATAAGAATATATATACATATATATATACATATATATTGAGTACTGAACACTATATATATATATATATATATATATATAGTGTTCATTACTCGATTATACCCACTTTTACTACTGTAAATTTAATTAACAATTAAATTATATTGACTCTTCTTATGGTATAACTTGGAGGAACACTTCTAATCTGAATATTAGTTGACAAATTAATACACAAAATATTATTATGGTAACATTTTATAAATTGCATCTACATTCAATAGTGTTCCATTGACAAAACCCAAGTAAGATGATTGTTAAATTTTTTGTAATGTTGCTCCCATGTATTTGTATCTCTTTTTTTTTTTTTTTAAAGATNTTATTTCACAGAGGGAGAGAGATCACAAAGAGGCAGAGAGGCAGGCAGAGAGAGAGAGGGGGAAGCAGGCTCCTCGCTGAGCCGGGAGTCCGATGCAGGCCTCGATCCCAGGACCCTGAGATCATGACCTGAGCCGAAAGCAGAGGCTTTAACCCACTGAGCCACCCAGGTGCCTGTATCTCTTTTTTTTTAAGATTTATTTATTCGACAAAGAGAGATTACAAGGCAGAGGGAGAGGGGGAAGCAGGCTCCCCACTGAGCAGAGAGCCCGATGCGGGGCTGGATCCCAGGACCCTGAGATCATGACCTGAGCTGAAGGCAGAGGCTTAACCCACTGAGCCACCCAGGTGCCCCTATATATTTGTAACCTATATAAAGATAAATAAAAATATATTGATTGAAAATTATGTCATATAGCTTATCAGTTAGTGTTTGATCAAAGAAATGCAAAAAGCATGAATGATAGAAAAAGTAATTTACTGATACAGAAATTGATATGACGTAAGTGATTTATTGTAAGGATTAGAACTTAAAGCAATTTTAGGAGCTGATAGAAAAATCTATATAAGGCTGTTTCATCTGGAACTAGTATGAAACCAATATCTCTATAGATCAGAGTAGCTGTCAATCAGGAAGAAAAGCTAGACATTGGTCTAGCAAACTAGGTCTACAAACATAGATCTAGAAAAAGCTAGGGCAAACTAATCCACATAACTGAAATTAAAATAACATGAACGCCTGACTCTGACCAGGAGATGAGATAGTCAATAATTTGCTTATTGGTTTTACTGTTGGCCCAGTATTCTTTGTATTCTGCAAAATTTTTAAATTATGTAATCTTAAATTCTTGTTATCCAATAATGAGCATAAAGCATAATTTATTCAACTATTGGTAAATCATATCTAGATTTGGTTTTTGGATGTCATTGAGTGATAATAAATATAAAAATAAACAAATTAAAATTGATATGCCTATTATCTTAAATTATGTAATATTGGTTATTTTTTAAATGGAATATACTAAAATGAAAGAGATTGATAAATCACTCAAAATAAGCAATAATGAATATTATATTTTAACTCATCTAATTTGATGATTATTTTAGAACAAAGGGAAGTATGATTGCGATTATTTTACAAATAGCTAAAGGGACTATATGACCCATTTCAGAAAACAAATTAATGAAAACAAAGCAAAAACACAGCATGACACTTCCTTCTTAGCTCTAATAATTTTTTTCATCCATAATGAAATCCTTGACCTCACTTTCCAATGGCTTATTTTTTCTCTTTGGTGAGGAAACAAAATAAGAACTTCATACAACACATTTATAAACTTGGAAATAATAATGTATATTGTCTAGATTACAATTAAGATAAATTATGTTATAGGGTATCATATGCAGGTATCTTATTTTGATTGATTTTTTTTGCATCATGACACAAAGAATTGGATATTATATTTGAGCTACTTTTTCTTGTCTCATTTTTACCTACAAATGAAATATTTGGAATTTGAAGAGGTTGCAGAATTTTGCTACCATTAGATTACTTGAGAGGTATGAAATATCAAAACATATCCTGTGATACAAGGTATCACTACCAGAAGATAATAGCTGGTGAACTCAAAGTAATGCCGCAGAATATTTGACTTTAATGAATATTATACTTAAGGTTTAAGCAGCTATTTTACATGAATGCATTGGGTTCCTACTATGGAACATGTATGTGAAAGACAGACTTCCTACAAATATTCAGCTCTAAAGGTATAGTTTTCTAGACTCTGCTCTACGTTTCTGGAGTTAGGACTATTAACAGGACTTCCTAGCACCCATGTTTACCTTACTTCCCCTTAGAGAATGTTAATAAGAAGTATCAAATTCTATCACTATCATATATCGTGGGATTCAGTGTGCAGTTTGGTGCCACCACCAAATGCATTTGTTGTGATTTTTATGATATCATCATTTGTTTCAAAAAATTATCTACATCAGGAAAGAGATGAAATTTGAGAGATGTTAGTGAATTTTAAAGAGTTTAATCAAGTCATATTTCAAACTGCAGCTGTTGTTGTAGATGTGGTTCTTGTTGGAATAAATCAGTATGGATGCTGCATCAGGGGAGGCTTTTGCTCCACTGCTTGAAGAGAAAACATTTTTAAATGGTGCTTTTATGTAGAAAACATAATATTGCATTGATATGAAAATAAGCATTAATATCATATCAACACTAATCCTCTTGCTCGGTGCTCCAATTTAATTACACCAACTTTGAGAAGTTCATAGTCTCATAGGACATCATGCTGATTCACTGTACTGAGAAAGTCCTGTTGATAAAACCTGCAGTTACTTTAGATGCCTGGTATAGAAACAAACTTAATGAAGAATGGGAGATTATTATGATCAATATGGCATCTTATTTAAATTTCTGATGATCCACTGGAATATATGTTGACAGAGCACTAAAAGTGTAGAAAAAGTCCCGTTATTGGTGGCTTCTGCAAAAGCAAAAATTGAACCAGACGAAGTTAAAGACTTTGCTTACTCAAAAGGATTGCAGTAAGACAGAGACCAGACCTCAGTCAGATCTTAGCTCTGCTAAAATAAAATTCAGGAGGACTTTTAAGAGATGAGATGAGCTATTGGAAAAGGACAGAGGACATTGATTTCAGGGAGGATGGTCAATAGGAGGTGTTGAGTACATTGAGTTATTCCTTAGTTTGCAAATGTTTGTCTCTGTGATCTGTGTTTGTGAATTGGCCTCCACTAAAGTAGGCTTCTATTCTACCACAGAATTGTACATGTTTACATTTCAAAGGGATGGCTCTCATGTCCTGGAGAATGACATTCCTGGCTCAAGAAACTGGTGAGATTTTTTAAAAAATATTTAAGCCTCAAAAAAAAAAAACCCTCAAAGGGGCAGAGAAATAATTCATAATTACAAAGTTTTCTAAGGTAAATTCTCCAAGAAAAGTAAGCTCAGAGACTAGAGTCAGGAAAGAGTCTATCTAAAGTTTAGTCAAGCTGAGGGAAATGGTAAAGTGATCATGGTGACTTACTTTTGATTTAGAAGGTAATACAGTTAGTTATTTGAACTGTTTCCTGGAAAACCTAAATGACTAAATGTCATAATGGGAACCGAAAGAAGATGGCTACTCTAACTTATCTGACTGCGTTGGTAACAACTCTTCCTCCTTATGGTAGAAGAGATGAAACAGCACTGAAAAGACCTATAGCAAATGAGGATATTATATCTGTAACATGGCTGGGAATCATAACGTTCATAAATGTCATTGAAACTAATTATCCTTAGTTTGGAAAATAATTCCTTCTTTATCTCCTCCTTCTACTATTTTTTTTTTGGTCTTTTGGGGTTTTTTGTTTGTTTGTTTTTGTTTTATTTTCAGAAAGTTTCCTGACTTGTTGCTTGGCTCTGACAGTATGGAAAGACTTGCTGAGACATAAAGACATTCCCTGATACAAGCTTCTCATTGTGAACTGGATTCTCGACTAGCTATATAAAGTTTAAAACAGCATCTCATAATTAAAATAAAATGGTGTATTTGAAATAAGGTCAAAGTTGGTTCCAAAAGCATAATTAAGTTGGATGTGTGGTGTGTATGCGTATATATTACACAAATTCTTCTCTTGGATAGTTATTGTCTCTCCCCATCATGTTCATATAAGAATTTCCCTTTCTAGTCTTTTTGGATGAAAATTAGATACTACTGTTTGCTTTATAGTCTTAAATAAGAGAGGCCCTCAAGGACAGTGGAAAAGTGAAAACTCAGTAGCTAATTCAAAAGAGGCCAGTTTGTTTAAGTTTAGCATCTATTCAGACTTCTAGGCGCTGGGCAGGGAACGGGAAGAAGAATATTTGGTATATGGGTGACAAAGTTTTTGAGAAGTAGTAAGTAAAATGACATTGAAAGAAGGGCCCTGCTATAAACTGAATTCTTGAGTTCCCCTAAGATTCATATGTTAAAACATAATCTCTACTGGGATGGTATTTGGATGTGGGGATTTGGGGAAGCGATTAGAGGATGAGGACAGCGGCCTTATGAATGGAGTTAGTGCCTTTATAACGAGGCCTTAGAGAACTCCTTTGCTCCCTCCACCATGTAAGGACACAACTAGAAGGTGGTCTTCTGTGGACCAAGAGGTGGATTCTCACCACACCAAATCTACTAGTGCGTGGATCTTGGACTTCCCAGCCTCCAGAACTATGAACAATTAATTTCTATGGCTTAAAATCTGCTCAATCTATGGTCTACTATTATAGCAGCCTGAATGTTCTAAGCCAGGCCAAGGATAAGAGAGGGTTCTGCCCAATGTGTCGATGTCAGGACAGTGAGTGCACTTACACCATTTCCTTAGCCACACTAGAATCTGTAGGATTGGATCATAAACAGTGTCCACAGAGCCAAAAGTGGGAGATTATGATGGTATCAGCAAAATCAATTTTTCCCTTATCAAGGTTGTTGAGTAGTTAATTTACCAGTATTACAATTACATTTTAGCTCCTAATAATATATCTTGAGAAGGCAGTCAGCAGCCTAGAGACAAGTTATCTACATTAGAACCAATGCATAATGGAAGAATTTATTCATTCTAGAGGCAGGATCCCAGGAGGCTGTTGAGAAGTTTCTATTTTTCAACTCCCTGGAGATGCCTTAATTATTTGCTATTTCCAAGCTTGATTTCAGATTCCCTGGCCAATCTGAGATATATGCAGTATTTTTCAAGTAAGTTTCCTTTCCAGATATCAAGAATTAATTACTGTTGTTTGTAATATCACTAAATATCACTAATATTATACAATTTAGATGAAAAGATGACAATACATTCCAGATGTATTAAGACAAAATAACAATACATTCCAGATGTATTAAGACAAAAATAACAATACCTGTCACAGTGGAGAAGGATAATAAAGATTAATGCTCAAGTTACTTGGCTATCAGAGGGACCATCGCTTCATTCACTGAGTTTGAGATATAAAGAAAGATTTTCTGAGGTCAAATATGGACAAATACTAATACTTTACTAAATCTAAGGGCATGGATTAAATACGATATTTTATATTTGGTGGCTGTTAAACAAATAAGAAACTCTTCTGAGGAGATATTTTCCTTCAAACTTACTGAAAAATCTCAAAAGGGATGATATTTCTATTGAAGAATAAAAAGAGGGAGAAAAAATTCATTCTAACATATTCTGAATTGCATGAAAATCAGATATCCAAGTTAAGCTATGAATAATGATATGTGTGTTTTTTTAATTAAATCTTTTGTTTTGAGATAATTATAGATTCACCTGTAGTTGTGAGAAATTTACAGAGAAATCTTATGAATCTTTACACAGTTTTCCTGATGGTGACATCTTGTCAGATGATAGTGCAGTACCACAAACCATGATATTGACATTGATATGGGTACATACAGAATATTTCCATCACTATAAAGATCCCTCATCATGCCCTGTAAGCCACACCCACTTCTCTTCCACCCTCACCACTCTCTTAATCTCTGCTAATCACTAATCTGTTCTCTATGTGTATAATTTTGTCATTTCAACAATGTTATATAATTTGAAACATAAAGTATTTACCTTTTGATGTTGACTTTTTTTTTCACTCAGCATGATTCTCTGGAGATTTAGTCTGGTTATTCTGTGTATCAATAGTTTATTTTTTTTTTTTATTGCTGAGTAGTATTCAATGACATGGGTATACCATAACTGACTAAACATCTACCAGTTGAAGGACAATTACGTGGTTTCCAACTTTTGACTATTTCAAAGAATGATGCTATAAAAATTGATGCACATGTTTTTGTGTCAACTTAAGTCCTAATTTTTCTGGGACAAATGTCCAGAAGTGCATTTGGTGGTTTGTATGGTAGTTCCATATTTAGTTTTTCTTTCTTTCCTTTTTTTAAATATAAATTGTCATGCTCTTTTTCCAGAGTGGCTGCACTATTTTACAGTTCCATCATCAATATGAGTGACTCAGTTTCTCTACTTCATTGCTGGCATTTCATGTCATCACCCTTTTTTTATTTAAGCAATAAGTAATTTTCTATTAAAATATTGACAATTTCATATTATGTTATGAGATTTGATTCTATTTGAAACTCCTTTTTGTTTGTTTGTTTGTTTGTTTGGCTTTTTCTGATACTGCTCTAGTAAGAGAAAGGGTGACTCTAGCCTGCTAATACCTGTAGCAGGTAGTGGCTACTACCTCTCACTACTAGTACTAGAAGTGGGTGTGGCTTACAGGGTATGATGATGGATCTTTGTCGTGATGGAAATATTTTGTATGTAGCCATATCAGTGTCAATGTCATGGCTCGTGGTAATGCATTATCACCTGACAAGTGGAGGTAGAAGTCCAGGTTCCCTATGAGGCCTCTATTACCAAGCCAGAGAGAGTGTAGTGTTACTACTACAGGGTAGGAGAAAGACTTTCCACTCCTCATGTGGTCTCCACTGACAATGTAGAGAACATGGCTTCATTACTGATGGGCAGTGGTGAATATCCTGACTGTCCACTTACTCTTGGAAGGCTTCTTGTCCCACGACTCAGAGAGGAAGAGAAACACTACTACCAATGGAGGTGAAATTCCAGGCTCCCCATGTAATCCACTGATTTCAGGGAAGAAAGTCTTGGCTCCCTTCTTACCTTTTCTGACACTATCTCTGCAGTGTATCAGTCCTCTTCGTTACTGTATTGAAAGGTTAAAGATTTCGTATCTTGATTCAGTCCTTGCTTGTGTGGTTAGTGATGAGGCCTATTGTTTTGGCATTTTTGGGGTTTTTTTTTTTTTTGGTTTGTTTTTGTTTTTGTTTTTGTTTTTGTTTTCTGAAATATTGGACAAGAGTAAAGCAATGACTGTTCAAATTTTTCTGTTTTTTCCTATTCCTTTGTTTGGAAACAATCAATGTTTGTTGCTACTTTTTGCCTGTGTCCATTGGCTTTTCTGGGTTGTCAGCTGCTTCAACTATAAGTCTTAGAAAAGTGAAGCTAAAAGAAAGCCCATGGAACTTAACCACCATGGGATTCCTCAGGTCCCAACTTCCCTAGCTGGTCTGTTTGCTCTCTACTCTTCAGAATCTTTCTCTTTTTTTTTTTTTTTTTAAGATTTTATTTATTTATTTATTTGAGGGAAGGGGAGAGAGAGAGAGAGAACAGGAGCAGGGGGAGAGGCAGAGGCAGAGGGAGAAGCAGACTCCCTGTCGAGCAGGGAGCACAACATAGGACTCCATCCCATGACCCAGGGATCATGACCGGAGCAGAAGGCAGCCACTTAATTAACAGAGATACTCAGGTGCCCCTCTACTCTTCAGAATCTTCTTATACCTCTTTTATATATAATGTCTGGGGGTTTTAGATGTACTTAGTGGGAGGAATAGGGAAAAATGTGTCTGCTCCACCTTCTCAGAAGCAGAGGTTATAATTTTCTAATATGTGACAAAGATAGTAGCCTACTTTTTCAAAAAGTAACAAGTGAAAGAAAGGAGAAGCATGAGGAGCAATGTGAGGAAGGCCTAAAGTAGGAAGTTCTGAAATAGAATTGGGGTAACCTTTGTTGAGTTTCTCATTTAAACAGTATATTATTTTAAAAGAAGCCTTGGGCTCTTTAGAAAACTTTGTTTCTCTTGGTTATATAATTTTATGGCTGGTAATTTCAGCCTAGAAAAAAAAATGGTATTTTCTTATCTAAGTCTTGAGAAATTGCTTTCTTTTTTAAAATTTTATTACATTTTAGCCTCAAATATACTTATCTTATTAGATAATGAAGTGATTATGTACTTGTCCTTATTCTTAAGAATGACTTGTAATAGATAAATGTATTCATTTTTTCAGATTAATAACAGGTGAACCTTATAGGAGGTCACATATAGATATGGGTATGACCTTGTCCTCAAAATATTATAAATACTGAAATATTTCTGAAATTTTTATAATAGTGACATATTTTCTTAGACATTGGGGGAAAATACCTCAAGAAAAAAGTTATGAAAACAAATATAATCCTTTAGTGAAAATACAATTATCTTTCTTTCACCTTCTGATAATATCACTAAATGTTAGTATTGGTTGCATTTTGTCATATGTATAGAGCAGAGTTTAACTGGGAAGTTAATTGAAAAAATAATAGACTATGACATATTTATGAGTTTTTCTTTGACTTTTACTTGTGACATCATATAATATATCAATGTTGTCAACAACTGTTTTCAGGAATATGGTGATATTTCCTAAGAAACTGAATTTGAAATTGATATTTTCCCTCGCTTATTCCTACTAGAGATTAGGGTGGTCAAAACTATATAAAGTTGTTCAGTATCTGTAATAGATGGTACAACAGGGGTACCACTGATGGAAGAAGGAAGTTCTCTAAGAAGAGCTCTTCTCAGGAAAAGCTGAGAGGTTTACACACAAGCCAAAATTAGGACAAACCATTTTATAATTCTTTAACAAAGATGCAGGTGCTTTACTTCTTAAGAATAAATCTGATACAGATATACAGTAATAACCAACATTTACATAGTATTTATTAAAATTATATGATATTTATTTCTAAATTCCAACAAATTAGAATATTGGGAATATTATGTTTATGTCCTTTGAACAAATTTATAAGATTATAAATATGAATGTATGCATTTAAATTTTAATTTATAACCTATAATTTATACAATTATAAATAGACACACACACACTGTTGTAAACAAGAATTCAGAGTTTTCCACTAGAAAAGTAACTTCCGGTAGGGCAAGGTAAAATCACTTTTCTCAAACCACATAAAGCAAGCAATATTTTATTGGGAACCCAGTGTCCTAATACTTGTTCTTGAAGTGTTACTGTGTTTTTATAATGAAGTTAAATAGAATAAAATAGGCTTTCAAGATAAGTGGTTTTTGGATATAATAACTTTATTAATTTTTAATGTCAAATTTATTCAAAAGACTACTTTAAAAATCCCAAAGAAAAAAAAATCTGTAATTTGCGGAAGAATAACTTTAGACACCTAATGAAATATAGTACTAAAGCTTCTGAATTGATCACACAATTTTTATAATAAACTTTACAAACTGGGAACTAAATCCTGTCAGATTCAAATATTATGTTAATAACCAACAGATGTTTCCATGCTCTATGCAACAGGAACATTAATTTATATCCTGTATTTTGGGACTATGAATTAATATCTAGCAGAACAAGCTTTATAAAAATGAAGAGTGTAATATCCAGAGAAGACAAAATTACCTACTTTTAATGAAACACCATTCATGAGACTTTCCTCCAAATTATGGCTTTATTACTTATAGGATGTTCTATAAATTATGTCAACTACTACTACCCAACTGGCTTTTACTCAATAAAATCCAAATACTGTTAACGCAGCACAAAGTAAATATAGGTAATTAGAGTAACATACAAATGTTGTAGAGTGAATATTAAAAATAATTTAACATTTTGGGACGTCTGGGTGGTTCAGTCAGTTAAGCATCTGCCTTCAGCTCAGGTCATGATCCCAGGGTCCTGGTATAGAGTTCTGCATTGGGTTCCTTGCTCAGTCGGGAGCCTGCTTCTCCTTCTGTCTGCAGCTTCTCCTGTTTGTGCGCTCTCTTTCTCACTGACAAATAAATAAAATATTTTTAAAAATTTAACATTAAAAAAATTAACATTTTAAACCTTTGTTTATGTTCGTATTGTGAAACTTATGACCTTGGCTAAACCATTTAAGAATAATCTCATTCTAAAAGTAGGACACTTATCTACAAAATGATCATTTCTGTAAGAAACCAATATTTTGTTTGGTCCACATTTAAAAAAATTGATTACAAAAAGGATAACTTGTGGATTTTTAACATATGTAAATCTATAAATTCCAGAATAATAGTTTTAGATGACATAATGAAATATAATACTGAATCTTCTAAATTGAGTACATAGACTATTTTTATGGTAAATTTTACAAACTAGAATTAAAGTCATATGGCCAAAATGGAGTGATGGGAAATGGATTTATCTTCCTATCTCAAAGAGCTAAATGGTAAAAACAGAGATAAAATATTTGTCAGCCATTTTTAGGATATTGAATATCAGATAATGAGAACAGTGATCCCTGAGAGATGGGAAACAAAAGAGCCAAACCCTACAATTATCCCAGCTTACCTCCTGGAGAAAGCTCTTAGGCTGTAACTTAGGAAGAAGAACACAGGTAGAGCTCAGATTTGTCCTTGAAGTGAACAAACAGAACTGGTAGTCTGAAGACAGGAGGAAGCTGTAATTCATGTGGACAGAATATCAAAAATGAGGGAGGTAAAAGGTAGTGAGGGAGAGAGAACATGAGGACATGAGAGAATGCAAACACCCTGGCGGTCTGAAAATGGACCCCTGTGATATTTAGCTGCCTATGATATGAAAGAGAAGAAACTACATGAGAAAGGGGAAGGAACCATCCAAAAAGACTGCAAGGAGCAATGCACCAGAAATATACAGTAAAGGGAATATTTTTTTCTATCAGTCAAAGTGAAAAACCTCATAATTCACAAGGATATTGAATAGAGTTTAGAATGCTTTTGTATCTGTGCTGGTATGAAATTAACCTGAAATTAAATGCTGTTCCGGTCCTGCCTAATAAAACTTAACCATAAGACTTCAACAAAATCAAACTGTTTCCAAGTAAATTATCTGTGTTCTAGATCAAAGCTCAAAATGTTGATAGGATTGTAAAAAAATTCAGTGAACAACAAGGTAAAATTTGTAAGGTAAAAATTTACCAAACAAACAAAGGAGAGGGAAGACAGGGTATATACTGAGGAGGAAATTTCATCAGTTGTGTCAGATCCAGAATGTTGCATGTTGCATGCATGTACCAGAATTAGAATAACTGTCATGAATCCAAGGAAAAGTTATGCATGTCAAATAAGGATAGTGAATATTAAAAGAGACCAAAATTGAAATTTTATATATATTTTTATATATATTTTTATAATTTTATATATGACAACAATAATATCTATGAAAAAAATTCAGTGATAGCATCAACAGTCGTAGACATCATAGAAAAATAGGTATGTGATCTGGAAGACAAAATTATCTGAAATGACACAAGAGAAAAGACAATCTTTTTTATTTTAAATAACATCAGATATCTAAGGAGCAATTTATAAAGGTCTAATATATGTGTAATGGATATTCACCAAAAAAAGAGAGGCATAAGAAATATCTGAAGAAAAAAATTTGATGAAAACATAAGTCTTCAGATAATGAAACTCCACAAATCTCAAACACAAGAAACCTGAGGAAAACTATACCAAGGTACATTATGAACAAATTACTTAAAGTCAGTGATCAAGGAGAAATCTTAAAGCAGCCAGAGGAAGAAGACTCATTATCCACAAAGGAACAAAGATTAAAATGGCAGATTTCTTGGGGGGGAAAAAAAAAAAAAGCCAGAAGGCAGTAGAGCACCATACTTAAAGTAATACAGAGGTAAGTGGGTAGAAACTATCAAACTAATACCCAATACTCAGCACAAATATCTTTTTTTTTAAAAGCTGAAATAAATATATTTTTCCAGTTATGCAAAGATGAAAAAATTAACTGCCAAAAGACTTGCACTATAACAAATGTTAAAGAAAATCCTCCCAGAATGCCTGGGTGGCTCAGTTGGTTAAGCAGCTGCTTTCAGCTCAGGTCATGATCCCAGGGTCCTGGGATTGAGTCCCACATCGGGCTCCTTGCTTGGCAGGGAGCCTGCTTCTCCCTCTGCCTCTGCCTGCCACTCTGCTTGCTTGTGCTCCCTTTTTCTCTCTGACAAATAAATAAATAAGTAAAATCTTAAAAAAAAAAAAAAGAAAAGAAAATCCTCCCATCAAAGGAAAAATGAGGGCGCCTGGGTGGCTCAGTGGGTTAAAGCCTCTGCTTTCGGCTCAGGTCATGATCTCAGGGTCCTGGGATCGAGGCCCGCATCGGGCTCTCTGCTCAGCAGGGAGCCTGCTTCCTCCTCTCTCTCTCTGCCTGCCTCTCTGCCTCCTTGTGATCTCTCTCCCTCTGTGAAATAAATAAAAATCTTTAAAAAAAAAAAAAAAGGAAAAATGCTACTTTATGNCTGCCTCCTTGTGATCTCTCTCCCTCTGTGAAATAAATAAAAATCTTTAAAAAAAAAAAAAGGAAAAATGCTACTTTATACAAACCTGTATATATAAAAAAGGAAAGAGCAGTGAGAATGGTCACCGTGCAGGTATAAATATAACATGTTTATCTTACTATCTGAATTTTGGTATAATTGCATGATGGCAATAAGGAAAGCCAGGAAAAATAAGAAGGAAGTATATATTATCATTGTAAGTTTACTCTTTGGTAGCACTCGTGACGAACACTGTGATATCACTGAATTTAAACTGTGAAAAGTTAGAGAATAAAAAAAATTAAAAATGACAGTACAAGTGAATTTTACCTTGTTGAAAAATGAATATATTTCTACTTCTATAAATTTAAAATATTTGTACTAACACAGCTCAGAATATTTTGGAAAGAAAAACCTGAATTTAAACTAGAGGTCAGAAGAAATGCAATGCTATAATTTATATAAAAACAAAAGTCACTGGATTTTTAAGTTATACCATTTCCTAGATACTTATGTTAGCTAGAGGAATATAAATGGATCTCAAGGATCCATTTTGAAGTTATTTTGAAGATCTTTGTATAGGACAATTTTAGACAGATAATTTTGCAGGAAATTATTATAAATGACAGAGCATATTAAACAATATGAAAGCTTTAGGATTTATGAAAATGAAAGCTTTAGGATTTTGTTTGTTGTTTGTTTTGGTCGGGCTGTCTCCATCTGGCATTCATATCCTTGTTTTTGTACCCTTAAGTATTCCAGACACAGCAACTATTTATAAAAATATTGTAAACACATCATGTTTTGTTTTTTCTTTTTCTTGTCCATTTTGGATATTTAGAAGTCTTTTTTTCTGGTCCACCAAAACTGTGGTTACATGTCTCATCCTTGGTTTCTCAAAAAACAGTAATCTAATGTGTTCCTATCATCATCATGTTGTATAAATAATGTGTTTACCACTTGTGTATCACGTATAATGTTCCAGTCAAGTACTAAACATTTTTACATAAATTAACTGCTCAAACCCTACTACAATCCTAAGTTTTGTGTAAGGGAACTGACACGAGTTTTTAGAGTAAGTAGTTCAAGGCCATATACTTTTTACACGTAGAGCTAGGATCTGGACTGCGTTTGGCCCAAAAGTTTGTGCTTTTAGTAACAAAGCTTTGCTGGGCCTAGAGCTAAATACAAAACCAACAACGCCAAAACTATTGCCTGGTTTAATAACTGTTAAGTAAATATTCTTAAAGGGGAGAGAAAGTGAGAAAGGAGTGAAAAATAAATAGGTGGAAAGAAAGGAGAACTGTATTAAAGTCAAGAAAAGAGCATTTTTCTTTAACACATGTTTTCTCTAATTTCCTTGTACTAAGAGATTTAACATTAGTTTAAAAATTGTCTTATAGAGTGATTTATTTTTCTGAAAACTACACTTCAGTTAATGGTATACTTCAATGTATCATAAGTATATGTTAATTTTGACTGTGAGCTGCATAGACTCAAAGTAATATGGACTTAAAGAAGAATTTTATCTCTCTCTGATTTAAAATTTTGAGGTAACCCATCTATAACTTATTCAGAAATGCAGAGTTCTTCTGTTTTTTGACTCAACTTTCAAGGATTTTATTCATAGTACAAAGTGGTGGGCAGAGGGAGAAGGAGAGAATCTCAAGCAGACTCCATGCTTAACACGAAGCCCAAAGCAGGACTTGATCTCATGACCCTGAGATATGACCTGATCCGAAATCAGGATCAACCAACTTAGCCACCTGGGTGCCCCCCTACTAGAGGGTTTCTAGCCTCCTGGCCTGTCCTGTTGGTTTGATACTTGCTAGCCCTTAAAATTGTGTGTCAATTCCTTCAAATAAATCTCATTGTAAATATTCTACTGCTTTTATGTTTTTGGAGGAATTTGATAAAGTATTATATAAAATTTTAGATTTGTACTATTATATATTATAATATACTATAAATATATTATATATGTATATTTAGATAAATATATTATAATATATTATAAATACATTATATATTTATACATATATTTAGATAAAAATAATGTGGAAAACCTCCATTATTTTATTTTTTCTATGCCTTAAGGTACCAGATTGTGAAAATTGGTCTGTACATTTAATCAGAAATATAGCAATGAATTAAGTGCTACGTGTTTAGATTTCAGACGACAAACAGTATTATTTAAACATTGTGTTGTATGAGATCCAGGATATGTATTTTATCCTTGAATGTCATCAAAAAGGGTACGTTTTTCTTTATGAAATAATAAAGGTAGTATAAAGTAATGCTGATTGAATAGATTACATGGCTTGTTCATTGGAGATATAGCTATGTGGTAAATGATACAGGTTAGATAGAGTCAATGTATCTGAATCAGAAAGTACTATATCTTATTCAGAGAGTGACATAACTAGTTCAAGTGTGATCATGCATAATTCATCTTTAGATATCAATGTACTTTCATTTATTAGTAATTATTAATAATCTAGTTTGTAAAATATTTTTCTTACATTTTTTTAAATTTCGTGTTTCTATTCTTTTCGTGACATCTCAGGCTGATGCCTTGCCTCATTTATTTATATAGAAAACAAACAAAGAAACAAACTCTTCCTTTTTTTATTTGCTAGCATTCTATTAACCTCACTAACATGTCGAAAACCAAAGAGGCAAATCAAGGAAAGTCATTAATTCAAGAATTTATTGAAAATATTTTAATGTGAGAACAAGCCAGGAAATATTTTAATTAAATTGTTTAAAATAGAAAGCTTCATTAGAACCTAACCATACATTAGTCAATAGAAAATAGAAAATCCCAGGCAAGTACATCTAGATCCTCTGAGAAACATAAAAATACATAATTACTAAATAATCTTGCTACTCATTGAGCTCACAGAAAAGGATGTGCTTTATCAAGCATTCTGAAAAAATTGTTAGCAGGGGATGGTATCACCTATCTTTTCCTATAGATATGCTGGAGATCAATAATACCTTGGGTAGACGAAGTTATTAAAAGAGTATACATGTTTAAAAAAAAAGAAATCTATCAAAAGGTCTCTGTTAGTTAAGACATTAAAAAGAACTTACTATGGCAAAGAAGAGTGAAAATTTGAAGTTTAAGCAACCGTAGGACAATTCATTTACATAGTATAAGCAATAATGCAAAATGATTCAAATATGATTTAAAAATCATTAGAACCTAATGGCATTAGTGTTTATTACTCATAAACCTAGACATTAGACAAAATGGCAATAAATAAAAAATTTAAGGCATGTATTTCAGTATTATTGATTTTTCTATTCTAATTAACATAGAAAGCTATCACATAGGGGCCATTGTCCTACTTTAAATGTATGGAATTTCTATGAATAAAAATAAAAATGAAGTTGACAGTTGTAGCATTCAGGCCACACTGCTATTTCTTGGAATAACAATTCCTAGCATTCATAGAGCAATTTTTTTGTCTGAATATCATCTATCCATATACGATCACATTCAAGTCTCACCCCTGAGAAGCAATTTTAGTATAGTTTTATAGATGAGGTGCTGTGAAGATAACTGCTTCATGGATTCCCTGGCAATTCAAAACCTGCTAAACACTTTACATACATAATCTTATTGATGCTTTCAATAGTCATGCAATTAGGTATTTTCATGTACATTTTACAGATGAGAAAATACAAAGTCTAAAAATTTTCCAGCCATTATTTATCTTCACACTCATGGAGTTAATATGTAAACCCAGTTCTAATGACTTTGTAACTCCACACTTGTTTCCAGTCACATGGAGGAAATGAAACAAGGCAGAACTGCATTCACTCCTGGACTAGGTACATGCAGTGGGTCAATGCTAATCAAACAGTCCCTGGTCTAATAAAATGTTCATACATTCTTACAAATTTTAGGGGTGATGGAAAATAGAAGTATCTCACTGAAGCGATATTTTAACACAGAGGATAATTTAACACAGAGGAGCCGAAATCAGAAGCAGGAAATCAGGTCTTTGTTCACTCAAGCTGGGCAGTTCCGGACAAGATTGAGACTAGCATGAGACAGGTTGTTAGTGGGGGAATTGGGGGGAAAAAATCCCCATTTACCTTATTGCCATTCGTTACATGTCAGATTTTAAATTCTTTTTTCCAAAATAAATACTTGATGTTAGATGTCTTTCATCTAGTGAATGGATAGATGGATGGACGGATGGATAAGCGAATGAATGAACAATAAATAAGTGATGAAAATAAATAAATAGGATAGAATAGGAATCAGGAAATGACATCCTCTGATATGTTTTTAAAAGTAGACCATTGGGGCACCTGGGTGGCTCAGTCAGTTAAGTGTCTGCCTTGGGCTTTGGTCATGATCACAGGGTCCTAGGATAGAACCTTGTCCGGCCCCCTGCTCAGTGGGAAGCCTGCTTCTCCCTGTCCCTCTGCTGCTCCTCCTGCTTGTGCTTGTTCTCTCTTTCTGTCAAATAAAAAAAACGAAATCTTAAAAAAAAAAAAAGTAGACCATTGTTTCAAACAATTTGAATATGACCCATAATAAATTATGCATTTTTAATAGAAATTATCTTTATATTATGGCCTCTGTATATGATCATTTTAGCAAAAAAGTGTGCTAGCACTTTAAAAATATTACTGGATTAAATTTTGTAAAAGTTCACAAAAGGAGCATTGGGTGACATGGAAATTATATCTGCTCAAGGACTTAGAGCTCAAAAGTAACTTGGCTAATGCTGAAAGAAATGATGCTCTGGGGATAAAAGAATTCTAATAAAAATGGAAATGATGACCTACTACATTCCTGTGCTTCTTCAGGCTACTGATCATCCTGCCATTGTATGCACCATCACTTTGCCATTTATCATTGTAGGGTAGGCTGGAGAACATTTTCAAAAGACTAACAACTCTTGATCCAAAGAAAGTTATAAGCCTTATTTGCAAAACTTCTCTCTCATCTGGAAAGCATACTGGCATTTTTCCATGAGGCAGGCATACAAGCAACATCCTGTGCAATAGTTTTATTTCTCTGATAAAAAATATGTGCAACTTGCCCAATCTAAAACAGTCTGTAAAATTTAACTTCTGTAACTTTCATTAAATAAAGAGAAAATTAATGTGCTTAGAACACTGATATTTAATGATGATAGGTTTTGTTTACAATCCTTGAAAATTAATATGAACAATGAACTATACCAGTTATCTGAACACTAAAAGACTTTTAGAAAATTACATGGCAACACTTCAGGATGCCCAATTTTCATAAATGCAAATGTAAGTGAGATTTTAAATTCTGTTCCTTATTTTCTCAATATAAGGAAATCATGAAGCTAGTCAAAAATTCTGTTTTGGAATTAATTTCTGTTAGTAACAATATCTTGGTTAATAGTTGTTTTGTGCTCCCAGTATAAGCCTTTAATTGGATAAGAGTAGTGTGATGTAAGTACCACTTTTATGACAGGAATTATATTTTTAAAAAATTATTAGTTTGAAAACCTCTCAATATTTTTCACAGCTGGGTTGGGCTCATGTCTGATCTTATACAAGCAGAGTTACTAGTGGCATATGCTGAGGGATTTGAAGGACTCTATTGGGGATCTTCTGTAATGCCTACATTTATATCATTCATAATTCATATGGAATCTCAAAGAATATTCAGCATGTCAAGTTTATAACAATTTAGTTTAAATAATGATAAAAAATATTTGTATCTATGTCAGAAGATGGCTGGGAAGTATACTGAAAGCTCCTCCTATAAGCAGAAGTGATAGAAAGGTTACCAGACAAGGGAAAGGGGAAGAAAAGCTTGATGAGAAAAGTAAATGTGAGGAAGTGAAAGAGAAAAACTCTGCAAAAATCACATATTATATAATATGCACACGCATACGTATATACATGTATATAATTTAATTTTGTTATATATTTGGATCTCCTTATTGCATTAATTAGTCAGATCTATTATTGAACAAGAGATAAGTAAAGCCAGAAATTTTAATTTGAACTGAACATTTTGTTGCTAAAAGTAAAATGGTCCCTTCCATTTTTTATTATGAACATCAAGAGAGTCTACTAAAATTTTCAGGCAGATAATAAAAAAATATATAAGTGACTATAATTTCTGTTTATTGGATATTTTATTATAAGTGTTATTTGAAATGTTAGTCTCAGGTATGTTTGGGTTTAAATTCCAAATTTTTTTGTCTCTCATTATGCCCTCAACAATTTTTTTTAAGATTTTATTTATTTATTTAACAGAGAGAGAGAGAGAGATTACAATTAGGCAAAGAAGCAGGCAGAGAGAGAGGAGGAAGCAGGCTCCCTGCTGAGGGGCTCGATCCCAGGACCCTGAGATCATGACCTGAGCCGAAGGCAGAGGCTTTAATCTACTGAGCCACCCAGGTGCCCCCTTCAACAATTTTATCTTAAAGTTTTTTTTTTTACCTTATCAAAAACTGCCCATTTACAGAGTAATGAAATCACTAGATGATGATATGTTTTCTAAAGTCTCTCTGCGTGTGTATGTAGGGTGCTTGGAGAAAACACATGTCCCAAAGCAAGCAAAGACGAGGAGCGACCTGTGACAGCAGCTTTCCTTTCCAAATCAAGAGATGAGATTGTCAGGGTAAGATCTGAAAGGAATCTAGGGACTGAAACTTTCTAAGACACGGCTATATGCTCTAAGTGAAACATATATATAGGATGGATGTATCTTCTTTGGAGAACCCAGAAGGGCAATTGCAACAACTAATATATTAACACAGATAAGTCACCTTTCAAATATTTGTTGATGTGGAAAGTAATAGGAGACTTAGCCAACAATCATTTCGACTTGCTTTGTAGCTCATTCTTTTTCTTTGATTTTGTTGTTGCTGTTGTTGTTGGACGATGACTTTCTCATCAGCCAGAAGGCAGCAATTGTTAATAACCTACTGTAAATACTTCCAAAGTTTTATCCACATTCTTATAATAAAATAAAATATATTGATGTGAACATTGATTTTTGTCAATTAAGAAAACAGGTCACGCTCAACACCAATATCAGCATCTTCATTATTTCTCATTTAAAAGAGAAAAAAACCTAGCTCATTCACGGAAAGGCTACATAATATACAAGGATTTGGATGCACCAGAATTACTAAAACACTTCCTTACTGTTGGCCCCTCAAGTAGTTTTACCTATTGTTTGTATCTATCTATCTATCTATCTATCTATCTATCTATCTATCTATCTATCTATCATCTATCTATCACTGTTCTTTCTTTTTGCCATTAGTAACAATGAATTAATGAATGTTCTTGTACTTAAATTTAAAGCACAGATAACTGACTTATTTTTACAACTTTGAGAAGGTATAGTTACATACAATAAACTATATGTATTTAAAATGCAAAATTTGATTATCTTGATATATGTATTTTTCACAATTATGGGAGTGACTGTCCATCCTCTCCAAAACTTTCCTCATGTCACTTTGTAATCCTTCCTGCCGGTACCTCTCACTGTCCAAAGGCAACCAATAACCTCCCTCCTGTCACTGGTTTCTTTCTCTCAATGTAATTATTTTGAGATGCATCCATATTGTTGAGTATATCAATAGTTCATTTTAGTTCTGATTAGTATTTCATTGTATGAAAATACCACAATTTATTTGTTTATTCACCTGTTGATGAACATTTGGTTGTTTCTAGTTTGAAGCTATTACAAAGGTACTATAAATATGAATTTCCAGTCTTTGTATGAACATATGTATTTGTTGTTGTGGTAGTGTTGGGAGTGATGAATACCCAGTAATGGGATGGCTGGATGGATATTAAGTATATATTTAAGTTCTTAAGGTACTACCAAATCATGTTCCAAAGTGGTTGCACCACTTTACATTCCCACTAATAGTACATGAGAGTTCAAGCTTCTCTACATCTTCACAAACATTTGATATGTCAATATTTTTAAATTCAGCTTTCTTTTTCCCTTCCTTCCTTCCTTCCTTCCTTCCTTCCTTCCTCCCTTTCTTTCTTTCTTTCTTTCTTTCTTTCTTTCTTTCTTTCTTTCTTTTTCTTTCTTTCTTTCTTTCTTTTTTCTTTCTTTCCTTTCTTTTTTTTCTTTCTCTTTCTTTCTTTCTTTCTTTCCTTTCTCTCTCTTTCTCTCTCTCCCTCCCTCCCTGAAATAAGTAACTAAATATCCTTTTTGAAGTGAGTATTCACTTCACTTATTGTTCACTTATTGTTTTTCTCTTATAGATTTGTAGAAGTTGTTTAGTATTTGATTAATTTTTTATTTATTTAATGGTGTTTTTAATAAGTAGAAATTCTTAATACTAATTTTCTGTTAGTTATTATTTGTCTCTTTGGTTAGCACTTCTTGGACACTTGTAAAAGAATATATAGCTACCCCAAAGTTATGTAAAATTTTCTATGTTTACATCTAGAAACTTATTTATAAATATCATATTTTGATTTAATCAGAAATTGTTTCTTAAGCATCAAGAAAGAATATTCATTTTTTTACATATGGATATACAATTGAATATTTATTGAGAATAAAATCCAACAAATAATTGAATAATTGAAAAATAAGCAATCTTTCTCTACACTGAAGTTTCACATTTGTCATAAATCAGGGATTAATAGTTGATCAGGGATTGTTACTAGATGGATCCAGTGTTCTAATTTGATATCTTCCAGTGGATAATTTCTCAATTCATTTGCAAATAACACATTATAATAATTATAATAGTTTACAATATAATTTTATATATGTAGCCCAAGTTTCAGACATATTTGAAGGTGGGATTCTTGTCTTTCTACTTGACATGCATACCATTCTTCTAAGTACTGTGATATGACAGAAGTTTACATAACACATTTTCAATCTAGTCTATAGTCATTTTTAAGAGTTTTTTTTTCTCCGTTTTGCTTTTCAGTCCTTTTTCTCTCTTCTTGCATGTTTAATCATTTCGTCTGAATCATGGATGTATATATACGTTTTGTAGACTCTAAGTGACATTCATTCAGAGAGGACTCACCCTGTTATTTATTAAGTAGATATTACCTTAAAATAATCAGAGATAGAGCTGTGCCATTTGGATTATAGTTCGGGTAATGCTCTCTGTAATACTGGTTTACACGCCATTTTCTTGTGTCTAGGATTACACATGTCAACTGAAATCTGATTTTCTGCGGCCCTTTTTCGCAATCAAGTTCCAACCTCCATTTTCTGTTTTCTCACTCCCATAAGCTTCTTGACTACATTTAGTCTGTTTTCAGACATGTTTACCATAGCTGTTTGCTTCTAAGGTTCCAGTGGAAATGGTTGGGTGTATCCAGTCATCGACTTCTTTACTTTGACACCACAAAATCACCAAAAGTTCCGTGAATTTTCCCGTCCTTTAGCAGCAGTCGTGTACCAGGTAAAACACACATTTTTTAGCCTCTTGAATTTTTTTGATTCTTCACTATGCAAACTCTTAGCTCTTCTAGTTCCTACTGCTTTCATAGTTTTCTTAGATCTTTAACAAGAGGACTTTAATATTTTATCCAAATTTATTATTATTTCCAGCAGTAGTATTAGAATGCCATGAGATATCATGTCCTATCATAACTTATATTGCTGACAGAGTTACTGCCAGATTGCATTTGAAGAATGGATAAATAATTTACATTTTCTCCAGCATTATTTAATAATGTCCGTTTTTTACTACATCAACATTAGCAGAGATTTGTTTTTGTTTTTTTTTTCATTGTTGTCAGTGACATGATTGAAGATGGATTTCATATAGCTACAATTTATTTATGCCATACTGTATTCAATTGGTGCATAATTTTATGATAAAAGATGGTTATTATTCAGTCAAGATTCATATGAGAGAATCTTAAACTATTTTATAGTTATAATATGCATACATTAGTCTAGTAGAGAAATCTTTCGCTTCAATAATATTGAATTTTGGAGATTCATTAGGAGATAATGCTAAGGTCAATATTTTTATCAGAAAAGAGGTAAAAATATTAAAGAAAACTTTAGAATCTTTGAAAAACTAGCTATAATTATAATTAATAGCAAACTGATCTCAGAATATTTGTAAATCAGACATTATTTCCACATACATTAGAATAATGAAACATAGTTGGTTTTTCAAAATTCATTATCCCCACAACAATTTTCTGTAAAACATAGTGTAAAACATATATAAGCAAGACTTTTCTATCTAAATTTTTATTTGTAGCTTCATTGGTAGTATAATAGAAATTTTTTTTTGGACTTAGAATGTAACCCAATGCATAGCATTGCTGAATTATTGGTGTAGGGTTTTATTTGTTTGCACCAAGATATGCCTGGGAGCAATTACCCAACTCATAGTTTATGGAGACTTTCAGTTGACCAAAATAATAAGTACTCTGAAAGATATAATATCCTCTAGCCTTAAATTTTTTTGCTTGTTTCTAAGAGTTTGAACACTATGTTATAGGCAAGTTTTTCATTAAATCTGCAGAGTCAATATGACCAAAGCTTTTGATCTTTCCTTGAGTTCTTTTTAAAACTGTTTTCTGCTCAATGTGACTTTGCTTCAGGTTTAGGAGTGATGTTTCTGTGTCATACAGAGAGATTTTTACACTTTCTTTCTTATTAAGACTGACAAGTTACCAGGAAAGTTATGGCAACCAAACAAAAATATCACTCTGTTTACTTTAGAGAGTTCTTTTTCTTTGATCTTTTTGGATGATGCACCTGAATTTATTTCTGTTCTACACCTGAGAATTTGCTCATTTGATCTTATTTTTTGAAGTTTTTTTTTTTAAGATTCTTCATCTGTTCATGTCATTGCGGTTCCCACAAATATACCACAAATATACCATGACTTTCAGAGCTTTCCCATTTACTTTCAAACTTTGCAGAGATTTTTGTCCTAAGAAAAACCTTTGTGGAATCCTAAATATTAAGTTATGATGTATCCCATCTTAATACTTTTAAAAATCTGAATCTTTTCATTTTTATACCTAATGTTACGTAATCGGAATTATATTACCTACTGAATCATAATTTTATTGAGACTGAGTTACTTAAATTAACTATTATTAACTATTATTCAAAATGTTTTATAATACCCCACAAGGTACTCACTATACGTTATAATAATATAAATAATATAGTTAATTTTGTTAGTGATCTTTAAAAAAACTTGAGAAGTCTGATTTTAGTGTGGCTTCAACCAAAGCATGGTTCAATCTTATAAATAGCACACTTTATATTAAAATAGTGTATATTTTCTTAAAACACTGATTTTTTAAAAGTTATTTCAACCTTCCATATTCTTTTATAGAGAAACATGCCACTAGTTCAGAATGTAGATAAGTTTGCCCAAGCTTGTGCTAGATTAATATACTTAAGTGCTCTCTATTTTTCAATTACATATTCCGGAAAGCCTTTGATTTTTTCAACAAAAATGTACTCTTCAGTAAATAAGATAATACATGATAATGACATATATCATTTTTGTTATTATTAGAAATTCTGTAGACATGTGAGTTCATTTTGCAAACATTAATTGAACACTCATACTTCTGGAATTTTGCTATGCACTTTCCATTAGAAGTTTGTTAAATAATAACAATCACTTTAACTAGGTAATACACTAGGCAAGGAGAAAAATAAGTTAATCCATGAATATACCATACTCTCAGTTGGATAACAACTTAGAAATGTACATTAACACTATGGGAAGCAAAGAAGAACCAAAAGAAATAATAATAATAATAATAGTAGCAACAACACAACAACAAGAACAACAACAATAAAAATAATAAAGGTTAGTTTTCCAAATCATGTATTTGTATTTAAAAGCTTATGATTCTTTTAGGAACTACATTTAAGAATAGAGATGTTGGCCTATAGTGTTTATAGTAAAAAGGATGATCTGGAAAAGTATATTTTGAGAAAATAGGTCGAACATAATTGCTAATTTTAATTTAATGACTAACATACTTAATATTGGCAAAAATATTTTTCTGCCACTGGGATTTCTATAAATTTAAATATATATTTGATATATAAAGTATTGTTCAATATTGTCTGTTATTTAATTTGGGAAACAAATTCATAAGTGGATATTCTCACTTTGCAAATTGCAAAATTCAATGGTAAAATTAATTTTCCAGTTATAATCAAAAGTACAACCACGACTCTCATCACTGTGATGTTCTCTGCTCTATTGACAGTTCATCTTGCTGCATTATCAAAAATAACCTAATTTATTACCATGGTCAAAAGATGTACTTTCCAAATCAATGATAAAATTTGGCAACAGCCTTATATTTAGGGAGAGAGATTGAATATTGTATGAAGCCACAACTTACAAGTACCTCACTTCCACTGCAGGAAGTAACAATTAGCATTCACTCTATGACATTAGGTTCACTATGTAAAAATTGAAATGTTCCTGGGATAGTTAATGCTATTTATTCTAGGGAGCATATGGTTCCTAGTGTTTGTAGTACTGTTGGATAAATCTGCTTTTATTTGTCTGCTTTTTTACTGGTCCTCTGTACAACAACATTTCTGGCAATAGACAGATGGACTTATGCTGAAATTCTGGACACCTGTCACAAGCACAAATGTTAGATTGTCAAAAACTTAGATGAACTTCAGGACTAAAGATTCTCTAGTCTAGTAACTCCTGTTTGACTTCTCATTAAAACATCCTTGAAAACTTGCCAAAACAAAAACAAATTTTTTTTATAGCAATGGAAAAAAAGAGCCTGACATGCTGCAATATGGGAATAATTGTCACATAATACAGTGTTACTGGAATAGGCAAAGCAATAAAGGATATAGGTACATATTTTTCATCTAGTATCAGAAAGGAGAAAAGTGCATAATGAGAAAGCTAAGGAAAAACAGACACTCTGGGTGCCTGAGTGGCTCAGTGGGTGAAAGCCTCTGCCTTCAGCTCAGGTCATGGTCTCACAGTCCTGGGATCAAGACCCACATCGGGCTCCCTGCTGAGCGGGAAGCCTGCTCCCTCCTCTCTCTCCGCTTGCCTCTCAGCCTACTTGTGATCTCTCTCTCTCTGTGTCAAATAAATAAATAAAATCTTTAAAAAACAAAACAAAACAAAGCAAAAAACAGACACTCCACATCCCTTTCCTACTGCCCTAGGTTTGGGAATGCAAAGCTTACATTTACTTGAATCCAGTTTACTTATTTTATAAGAATAGATTTCTGACTCACCAGAATAATTTCTCATGGCCCAAACTCTGCTTCTTGAATGTCTATTTAGAAAATACAAATACCAATCTCTACCACTGTTAGCAATTAAAACAAAATATGTGATTGTACATTATAGCAAGAAATGGAAACTAAAAGATTCCTGGAAGCTGTATACTTTTTAGACAGTTGTTCTGCTGTCCTATATCTAAGCTATGAAGAATAATTGCAAGTGGTTCTCAAAATCTGGGAAACATGTAATTGAGCAGGAGATTCTCCCATGACATCCAAGTTTAAAACCATGGTAAGTTAATTCTGACTAGATTACTGTTAGGGATTGCATACAAAAACATGAGATCCAGTTTTAGATAAGGAGAATTCTCTTAGAGAAAGGGCATGATCAGAAGGGGATTAAGGGCCATCCATGAAGCTGGAAAAATGTCTCTCCTTTCATGGGTAAATAAGCGTAAAGAGAAAAAAATAAGACAAAACCATTTTTGGATCAATAAAACATTTAAAAATAGAAAGAGGACACTAATTTTAAGACTTTTAAATAAAGTATTTATCTGAATGTTATTACAATCAGAAACCAAATAAAGCAATAGAAAGTTTTCTGCTTTTTCCTCTCTGCAAAAAAATATGATGTCCCTAGAAATAAGAATCATGGGGTGCTCAGTCAGTGGCTCAGTCAGTGAAGCATCTGCTTTCAGCTCAGTTCCTGGGGTCCTGGGATGGAGCCCTGCATTAAGCCCCAAATGGGCTCCCTGCTCAGCAGGGGGCCTGCTTCTCCCTCTCCTTCTGCTTGCAGTTCCCTCTGCTTGTGTGCTTTCTTTCTGTCAAATAAATAAATAAAAGCTTTAAAAACAGAAAAGAATTCATTATAGTGTAGAACAGGTTGAAAGGGCAAAAGAAAATCCTGAGAAGAAATGAGAACAAATAAGAAAAGCCAGTAGTCTAAAATTTTAGTAGCATGATTGAATTCTATATCACAAATCAACAGAAACCAAACTTAAGGTCAGAAAAAGTAGAGCCTGTATTTCAAAGGTCAAATAAAAGATATTCTGTGATACTTAATAGAAAATGAAAACGGGGTCAAAATTATGAGTTATGTAATTGATATGTATACACAAAATAGAAATCTAATTTTCAAGAAAGAGGCATTAGCAAATAATTACATTGAACAAAAGGTGGAGAGGTAATAATTATAATTTTTATTGGAGAAAAATAAAATAATGAGCTGAAAAGGCAAACAACAGGCAAAGGAAAATTAATTGAAAGTTAAATGACAAATATGTACTAATATCCTTAATCTATACCATGCTTATCTACATGTCTTAAAGTAGTCACTTAAATTCCCCCCTGAAATGAAAATGTCAAGGCAAGGAATTCTTGGGTGGCTCAGTAGGTTAAGCATCTGTCTTCGGCTCAGATCATGATCTCAGGGTCTTGGATCTAGTCCCCCATTAGGCTCCATGTTCAGCAGGGTGTGACTACTGTCTCCGCCTGCCACCTCCCCTGTTTGTGCTAGCTCTCTCTCTCTGACAAAAAAAAATAAATAAAATTCTTTAAAAAATATATCAAAGCAAGAATACAATTCAGAAAGTAATATGATAGCATCAGGAAAGTAGAAAACAAATCTAGTAAAGTAAGAGTAGATTAAAACAAAATTAAAGTACACTGAAAACTATTGAAATGCAATGAGAGAATTCAACTGAATTCTTTAGGTTCCTGTTAAGAAAGAGAGAGGACAGTAAATTTGATTGTTCTCAAAGATGTTTACAAGGTGAGGGGAATATTTAGAAGAAGCACAGGAATGAGTAAAGAATCCTGGAGAGAATAAAAGCAGAAGGCTGTTACCACACAGTTTTGAAGAAGTGATATGAAAGAGAGAGCGAGATTATCTGGCTGAGTATGTTGGACTTTTTAACATGAAGTGGGCCGCCAGAATGAATCTGTGCCTTTCGACTAAAGTACACAGGATTTAGCAAGTAGGACATAACTGCATGAAAGAATGAAAGGGAAGAAATACCTAACCCACTTAATTCCCTTTCTCCAGTATCTATCCTAGGTTTGAGCAGCAGCTTTCACTCCTTTTCAGCCCATTTCTACAAGCCCATTTACAAAGTAACCCATATGCTTATGTGTTTTGAGTTCAGCAGGAAAGAAAGCTTTGCAACAGATTCCAACTGTCTGGCCAAGTGTTGTGACACTGGGGCACAGGATATAGCAGATGGTGGATCAAGTGCCTCTGACAAAGAGGAACACTATAGGCAAATTATTATGCATACCCCAAGGATTTTGGAGCAAATATAAGCCATCTGATACAGAATTTTTTAAAAATAGTTCTGCATTAATATTGTGCCTGGTAAACACTGAGTGCTTTAGCATGGGACTCCAGAATATCAGAACCTAGGTGTCCACCTTGGACTCAAAATGTCTGAGCCATCAAGCCATAAATCTAAGTGCTTTTTAGCAGCACTCCATTGTCAAGTTAAAATTATGAATAAGAGGTTATAGAAGAGAACACATATTGGAGACATAACTAAATTGCATAAGGAAGTGGCTCATGTCTCAGATGCTCATGGAACATCCCCTGTGATTGCTTGATTAAGGAACAAAATGAACTCAGATCTAGTTTACAGATAGTGCTAATAAGCATGCTGGTTTAACATGAAAGTGAGAAACTGCAGGAAAATCCTCCAATTAGGATAAACTCTAAACTACATGTTTGATTTCCGACTTATCTACAGGGAGACATGAGAAGTACAATCTATATTGACTCATGAAATATGGCTAATAGTTTGACAAATGTTCAAGGACTTGGAAAGAGCTAGATTGGAAATTCAATGAAATGGAAGTCTGGGGAAAAACTATGTTCACCACCATTTGGCAAATTGAAGTTGCTTCTTTCAAAAAAAATGCACAACAAAAAATATAGACAAAGGAGTCTCTCCAGTATCAGATGATCAAGATAATCTATTCTACAGGTGTCAGTAATCTTCTTCCCCAGGTACTCTTTTCTTTATAAATGGACTCATTATAGTATCTTGATGACATTAAGGGGGAGATTATGTATGAGTTCAACAATAATTTCCATTCAATGAGACTGAGCTGGTCATAGCTAACAGTAAAACTCTCAGTGAGTCCCTAATATGGCACCATTCCTCAGGGAAAACCACAAGTCACATGAAAGCAAGTTAATTAAATTGAACCATTTCCATCATGACATTTTTAGTTTTATCAAAAGATGCTTATCTTTTTAAATTCTTTTTTATAACTAATAGTTAACATCAATTTTGACACATAATAAACATACCACACAATTTGACTTATAAAGTGTACATGTACAGATCAATGTTTTTAGTATATTCACATGGTTGTGAGCTCATGATTGTGATTTTAGAGCACTTTACGTTCCCACTAGCACTGTTCAGTGGTTATGATTTTTGCACATCCTCATCAACAATTGCTATTATCCATATTTTTTATTATAGATGTCCAGAAAATGTGAAATGGAATGTCATTGTGGTTTTGATTTGCATTTCCCTAAAAATGAATGGTGAGCATCTTTTCATGTGCTTATTGGCATTTGCCAATCCTTTTTGGAAATATGTCTATTCTAGTATTTTAACCATTTTTAAAATTGGGTCAAAATTTCTCTCTATATTCTGGATCCAATTTCTTTATTAGATATATAATTTGAAAATATTTCACCCTTTTCTGTGGTTTGTCTTTTTATTTTCTTGATATTTAAAAGTTTTTTAAAAACTTGATAAAACCAAAATTAGATTTTTCCTGTTTGTTGTGCTGCATGTGTCGTATATAAGAAACAAGGGCCAGATCCGAAGTCATCTATATTTGTCCCAGTTTAAGGGTTTCATATATTTAGCTCTTATATTTAGGTCTTATACATTTTGATTCAATTTTTGTATATGGTATGAAGTACAAATCCAGCTTCATTTTTTTTTGCATGTAGCTAACCAGTTATGTCAGCACCATTTATTGAAAAGACTTGTTTTCCCTGTTTGCTTTGCCATGCTTGTCAAGAATTAATTCATCATTGATACATGTGTTTATATATAATTTCTTGTCCATCAATATGTATGTCTGTCCTTAAACTAGTATCATAATATCTGGATTATTGTATTTTGGTAATAAATTATGAAATTAGAAAGTGTAAGTCCTTCAACTTCGTTTCTTTTCAAGATTATTTTGGCTATTCTGGGTCTCTTGCACTTCTAGAAGAATTTTAGAATCTGGTTGTAAATTTCTGAAGAAATAAAAATGTCTGGACTTTGATATAGAGATTGAATTTGTAGATAAATTTAAGGAATACTACAGTTTTAAAATTATATTAACTTATGAGTCATGAACATGGTATGTTAAACCTCTAAAAATTTTAGAAAATTTTTTTTCTAGTTGTGAATACAAAGAACTGGCTCTTATCTTTTTATTTTATTTTATTTATTCAGTGATCCAAGATTCATTGTTTATGCATCACACCCAGTGCTCCATACAATATGTACCCTCCTAAATACTCACCAGCAGGCTCACCCATCCCCCCTACCCTCTCCCCTCCATAATCCTCAGTTTGTTTCTCAGAGTCCACAGTCTCTTATGGTTTGTCTCCCCTTCTAATTTACCCCAGTTCACATTTCCTTTCCTTCCCCTAGAGTCCTCCATTTTATTCCATATGTTCCACAAGTAAGTGAAACTATATAATTGACTTTCTCTGCTTGACTTATTTCACTCAGCATAATCTCCTCCAGACCCATCCATGTTGATACACAAGTTGGGTATTCATCCTTTCTGATGACTAATATTCCATTGTATATATGGATCACATCTTCTTTATCCACTCATCTTTTGAAGGGCATCTTGGCTCTTTTCGCAGTTTGGCAATTGTGGACATTGCCGCTATGAACATTGGGGTATATATGGCCCTTCTTTTCACTACATCTGTATATTTGGGGTTAATACCCAGTATTGCAGTTGCACGGTCATAGGATAGCTCTATTTTTAATTTTTTAAGGAATCTCCACACTGTTTTCCAAAGTGGCTGCACCACCTTGCATTCCGACCAACAGTGAAAGAGGGTTCCCCTTTCTCCACACCCTCTCCAACACTTGTTGCTTTTCCTGTCTTGTTGATTTTGGCCTTTTGAGTTTCCCTGATGGCTAGTGATGATGAACATTTTTTTCATATGTCTGTTGGCCATTTGTATGTTTTCTTTTGAGAAGTGTCTGTTCATGTCTTCTGCCCATTTTTTGACATGATTATCTGTTTTTTAGGTGTTGAACTTGAGAAGTTCTTTATAGATCTTGGATATCAGCCCTTTGTCTGTAGTGTCATTTGCGAATATCATTGGTCTATGTGTCTGTTTTTGTGCCAGTACCATGCTGTCTTGGTGATCACAGCTTTGTAGTAAAGTTTGAAATCAGGCAACATGATGCCCCCAGTGTTGTTTTTCTTTTTTAACATTTCCTTAGCGATTTGGGGTCCTTTCTGGTTCCATACAAATTTTAGGATTGTTTGTTCCAGCACTTTGAAAAATGCCAGTGGAATTTTGATTGGGATGGTATTGAAAGTACAGATTTTTCTGGGCAGTATAGACATTTTAACAAGGTTCACTCTTCTGATCCACAAGCATGGACTGCTTTTCCATCTTTTTGTATCTTCTTCAATTTCATTCATGAGTGTTCTGTAGTTCCTCGAGTACAGATACTTTACCTCTTTGGTTAGGTTTATTCCAAGGGATCTTATGGTTCTTGGTGCTATAGTAAATGGAATCGATTATCTAATTTCCCTTTCTATATTTTCATTGTAGTGTATAAGAAAGCAACTAATTTCTGTGGATTGATTTTGTATTCTGCCACATTACTGAATTGGTGTATGAGTACTAGTAGTTTGCAGGTGGAGTCTTTTGGGTATTCCATATAAAGTATCATGTCATCTGTGAAGAGAGAGAATTTGACTTCTTCTCTGCCAATTTGAATACCTTTTATTTCTTTTTGTTGTCTGATTTCTGTTGCTAGGACTTCTAGAACTATGTTGAACAACAGTGGTGAGAGTGGGCATCCTTGTCGTGTTCCTAATCTCAATGGGAAGGCTGTTAGTTTTTCCCCATTGAGGATGATATTCAATGTCAGTTTTTCATAGATAGATTTTATGAAGTTGAGGAATGTTCTCTCTATCCCTATACTTTGAAGAGTTTTAATCAGGAATGGATGCTGTATTTTGTCAAATGCTTTTTCTGCATCAATTGAGAGGACCATGTGGTTCTTCTCTCTTCTCTTATTGATTTGTTCTATCACATTGATTGATTTGCGAATGTTGAACCACCCTTGTATCCCAGGGATAAATCCCACCTGGTCATGGTGGATAATCTTTTTAATGTACTGTTGGATACTATTAGCTAGGATCTTGTTGAGAAACTTGGCATCCATATTCATCGGGGATATTGGTGTGAAATTTTTTTTGATGGGATCTTTGCCTGGTTTGGGGACCAAGGTAATGCTGGCTTTATAGAGATAGTCTGGAAGTTTTCCCTCTGTTCCTATTTTTTGAAACAGCTTCAGGAGAATAGGTATTATTTCTTCTTTGAATGTTTGGTAGAATTCCCCAGGTCCTGGACTCTTGTTTTTTGGGAGGTTTTTGATCACTGCTTCAATCTCATTGCTAGATATTCGTCTATTCAGGTTGTCAATTTCTTCCTGTTTCAGTCTTGGAGGTTTATAGGTTTCCAGGAATGCATCCATTTCTTCTAGGTTGCTTAATTTATTGGCATATAGCTGTTGATAATAGTTTCCAATGATTGTTTCTATTTCCTTGGTGTTAGTAGTGATCTCTCACCTTTCGTTCATAATTTTACTAATTTGAGGCCTCTCTCTTTTCTTTTGGATTAGTTTGGCCAGTGGTTTATCGATCTTATTAATTCTTTCAAAGAACCAGCTTCTAGTTTCATTGATGTGTTCTACTATATCTCTAGTTTCTAACTCATAGATCTCTGCTCTAATCTTAATTATTTCTCTTTTCGTGTGTAGTGTTGGCTTAATTTGTTATTGATTTTCTGGTTCCTTAAGGTGTAAAGAGAGTTGGTGTATTCAGGATTTTTCAATTTTTTTGAGTGAGGATTGGCTGGCTATGTATTTCCCCCTTAGAACTGCCTTTGCCATATCCCATAGATTTTGGACCATTGTGTCTTCATTCTTGTTGGTTTCCATGAATAGTTTAAGCTCTCCTTTGATTTCCTGGTTGATCCAAACATTCTGGAGCAGGATGGTCTTTAGCTTCCAAGTCTTAGATTTACTTACAAACTTTTTCTTGTGGTTGAGTTCCAGTTTCAAAACATTGTGCTCTGAGAATATGCAGGGGATAATCTTAATCTTTTGTTATCAGTTGAGCCCTGACTTGTGACCGAGTATGTGGTCTGTTCTGGAGAAAGTTCCATGTGCACTCAAGAAGAATGAGTATTCTGTTGTTTTAGGATGGAATGTTCTGTATATATTCATGTGGTCCATCTGATCCAATGTGTCATTCAAAGTTTTTGTTTCTTTCTTGATTTTCTCTTTAGATGATCTGTCTATTGCTGAGAGTGGCATATTAAGATCTCCTACAATTAATGTATTAATATCAATATGACTCTTTATTTTGTTTAACAGTTGGCTTACGTAGTTGGCTGCTGCCCTGTGGGGGCATAAATGTTTGGAATCATTAGATCTTCTTGATGGCTAGATCCTTTAAGAATGGTGTAATGTCCTTCTGTATCTCTGACTACAGTCTTTAGCTTAAAATCTAATTTATTTGATATGACAATTGCTTCCCTAGCTTTCTTTTGAGGCATGAAAGATGGTTCTCCATTCCTTCACTTTCAGTCTGGATATACCTTTAGGTTCAAAATGTGTCTCTTATAGACAGCATATGGATGGGTCCCGTCGTTTTATCCAGTCTGCAACCCTGTGCCTTTTTAAGGAAGCATTTAGGCTGTTCACATTGAGAATGATTATTGAAATATAAGTTTTTATTGACATCATGTTGCCTGTGAAATCCTTGTTTCTATGTATTATCTCTGTAACTTTCTCTTCTGTGTTACTCTTGGGTTCTTTGTTCTTTTATAGAACCCCACCCCCCTTGATATTTCTTGTAGTGCTGGCTTTTTGGTCACATAATCTTTTAAACCTTGCCGATCTTGGAAGCTCTTTATCTCTCCATCCATTCTGAATGTCAGGCTTGCTGGATAAAGTATTCTCAGCTGCATGTTCTTCTCATTTAGTGCCCTGAATATGTTTTGCCAGCCCTTTCTGGCTTGCCAGGTTTCTGTGGACAGGTCCGACATTATTCTGATAGTCCTTCCTCTATATGTAAGGAATCTCTTCTCCCTAGCTGCCCTTAAGACCTCCTATCTGAATTTATGATTCGTGAATCTCACAGTTAGGTGTCTGGGGGTCTTTCTAGACTCATTGATCTTGGGAGGATGTCCTCTCTGCCTCTAGGATATTAATATTTGTTCTGTTCCCCAGATTAGGGAAATTTTCATCCAGTATTTGATCAACCACCTCTTCAAGTCTTCTCTATTTCTCCACCCCCTCAGGGATCCCAGTAAGTCTGACATTGGAATGCTTCATGGTGTCATTTATTTCCCTAATCCTATTTTCATGGCTTCTAAATTGTTTGTTCCATGCCTCCTTCTGATCCTGCTTCTCTATCAGCCTGTCTTCTAGATCGCTAATTCAGTCTTCTTCCTCAGTTATCTTAGCTGTTTGAGTATTTAGATTAGATTGGATCTCCTTGATAGTGTTTTTGACTTCCACCAGATCAGCTCTCACTTCCGCCCTTAGAGATTCTATGTTGGCTGCTATATGGCCACTAATGGTCTACTCCCACCTAGCCATTGCCTGAACAATTTTTTCCCTGAATTCCATTTCTAACATATTGTTTATGTCCAAATCCAGTAGTTTTGTGGCAGAGGTCAGAGTCTCTGAATTTTTCCTCTGCTGGGTGTTCCTCCTCCTAATCATTTTGGTGGGAGGTGGTTGAGGGGATGAATAGCTGAATATGTTAATCACAAACCAGTCAAGGTGCCCCTTGGAAAGTTTTGGAGCAATTGGAAGTCACCACCAAAAAGAAAGAGAAAAGAAAAAAAGAGAAAAGAGAGAGGAAAAAAAAAAGAAAAGAAAAAAACAGCCAAAATGAGTCCCAATAGTAACATTTATAAGGTACATAAAACAAAAATGAACAAACAAATAGACTGACAAATATAAGAGACAAGAAAGTAAAAAGAAGAAATACCCAGCCCAAATGAACCCCAAGAATAAGATTTACAAGGTACAAAAACAAAAGCAAATGCACAGAAACACTGATGGAAAAATAAGATGGGAATGTGGTCATAAACCTTTGATGTGGGCAAGCAAGGTATTTCAGTACTTCTTAGGTGTATCTTGTTATCTTTGTTAAAAGACTCAACTTTTCAGAGATGCGGGGAAATTAAAACTAGCTTATATAGAGAGGTAGTATTGAATAGTGAAAAAGGATTACCTTGAAGCCTATATCTATATACATATTAAAAAGAAAACAAGAAAAAGAAAAAGAAACCCAGGTATATGTATGAAAAAAGTTCAAGTTAAAAAATTATTATGAAATATGTTGTATTAAATATCTAGTTGTAATGATAAGTACGCTAAAAAAATAAAAGAAGAATCATGAGAATTAATTAAAAAAAAGTTGTATCTATGAAATATACAGGTTTGGGGGCTGTACTGGGAGCTTAGTATGCTGTTTTCCCCTGGTGTTGGGGATTTACAGTTATGTGAGGACCCTGTGGTTATTGTCCTCTTGTTCTTTTGACTTGTCTTCTGGGGGAGGGGTCTGTCACATTGTTTATTCAGTCAGTCTTGCTTGGGCTGAGTCGCCCTGCCCCCCATCAAGGGGCTGGGCTCTGAGGAAGCCACTTTTTTAGGTTTTTGTTCTCTGGAGGTTTTTGTTTTTGGGCGGCTTTTAGAGGCTTTTCAGAGGGCTAGAGGAGGAAAAAATAAATTAATTAAATTAAATTAAAAAAAACTCTGCCTCCAGTCCTTTGCCTCAGAGAGAAGCCTCAGTGTACTTCTCCCTGGATGGTCCAGAACACAGAGACATCCCCTCTGCAAACTCCACTGAACACCACAAACTCCCACAGGCATTGCGCACTCCTAGCCACTGTCTCTGTGGTTGCCTGAGGCCCCCTCTTGTCTGTGCACCCCTGTGCCACTAAGACTGCAAGGGACATTGGTTCCCAGGAGCCAGTCCTGGCGGCTGTAGGGACTGTTGTCTGGGGTCCACGCCCACGACCCGGCAGCGGTGCAAGTCCTGGATGGCTCATTGGTGATGATCTTCTGCCCCAGTAGAGATCTAGAAGTGTATAATCTTAGTTCTCAGGCTGATTTCATGGGTACTCAGAGTGTTCTGGTAGCTATTTAGCTCACTTCAGGGAACCCATTGAAAAAGGGACTCCCACTTCTCTGCCATCTTGCCCCTTCTCCCTAGATAATTTTTTTATAGAGTAACTTGCCTGAATTCATTCTGCAAAAGATACTTCCTTTGCAGTGTGTAGACTTTTATGTCTTTGCTCAGATTTTTCCTCCAGTTTTATCTTTTTGCCCATCTATTTAGAGTTTGCCCTGGGTTGATAAGGAACTAATTAGTCAAATTTTGTGCTTAAGCCCCTTTAACTAATTTTATTTTATTCTTTATCATTGGATGTGCAGGTTCGTTGGAGGATGTTATCACTGATCAGGGGGTTTCTCCCTTAAATTCAGCCATGGATTTGTAACTTGGACATTTCTTCTCTGTTCACTCCTTGGAGGGTACATACTCTAGTATGCACAGAAACTTTCAGACATCCAAGGAGAATTATAATTTTATTTTTAAGGCTGGATTCTTAAGAGTCATCCCCTGATCAAAATAGCTTATTGTTCAATGTTAGATCAGCCCGTTTCAGCTCCTTTGGGCAGTTGGTCAGCCCCACATTGATGGATTTGCATGTGTCCTGGAGAATGCTCTCAAGTTTGCCTCACATCCTGCTTTCGTTGCTTCTGAATGGGTGCAGCCTAACATATATGCACAGCTTTTCTGAGACCTAGGGTTGACTATGATCCCAGGAAGGAAGGCTCTTTTTGGTTGTCTCTTCCATGGTTCTATGGTTTTTTCTTTTTTCTTTTTTTTTTTTTTTTTATTTATTCATTTGACAGAGAGAGAGAGACCACAAGTAGGCAGAGAGACAGGCAGAGAGAGAGGAGGAAGCAGGCTCCCTGCCGAGCAGAGAGCCCGATGTGGGCCTCGATCCCAGGACCCTGGGATCATGACCTGAGCCGAAAGCAGCGGCGTTAACCCACTGAGCCACCCAGGCGCCCTCTATGGTTTTTTCTACCAAATTTCTGTTAGATCCATGACACAAGCAAAGTAGCCAAACAAACAGATCCTCTGAATTGCTCTCCATCAAAGCCCATATATTTTTTGACAACATCCTTAAGCATGGTATTCTCCATTCTCTGATCCAACTAAAATCAATCTTCTCAAGCAAAGCTCTGGAACTCCTTATCCTTAAAGCCTACCATTCCATCATGTAGAATCAATATGCCACTAGAACAGAGGTAAGGGCAAGAACCTGCTTTTTCTCTGGAATGACACCCTTGCTCTTTGAATGGACACTGGGGGTTAGGGAATAGTACAACTTGGTGTTTAAACCTATTTAATGAGTAAGAAAACTGAGGAAGGAAAGTATGGAATCCCAGTATTCTCTGTGCTCTGACTAGAGTAGGGCAGAGCCTACATGTAAGGGCTTGGCTGGGAGAAAGGAGACCTGCTCCTTTCAGCCACGCCTGCTGGGAATAGAGCTTCATGGAGGGCAGGAAATAATAGTCTGAACCATTGGGGTGAAACTGTAGACTCAGAAAGGGAGTTTGGAGGACAGGAGAGCCTTGTATTATTAGTGGCTACATATGCCGAGGATAGAGTTTCTATAACACAGAAATGACAGAGGGGGAATGTGAGGTAAGGAAGCAGACTATACCTCAGATACTAAAAGATTGTATTATTCTTATCAAGATTTAGTAGATTTCCATATATGAACATTTCTCTATTTATTATATACCCTACAGACAATTTCCAGAGATTTTCAATGATCATACTTTTATATTATTGAGTAATTTTGTCTTTCTGAGAAAAGATCCCGCTGTTAACCTTACTCCACCATTCCAGAAATCACATAGTAAAATTCTTTGATTTTGGAGTGCCTTGATTTTGGCTCAGTTGGTTAAGCAACTGGCTCATGGTTTCAGTTCAGGTCATGATCTCAGGGTCACAGGATCGAGCCCATGTCAGGCTGGGCACTCAGCTTGGAGTGTGATTGAGATTATCTCCCTGTGCCCCTCCACCCACTCTCTCTCTCGTTCACTCTCTCTATCTCTAAAATAAATAAAATCTTTTTAAAAAATTTTTATTTTTTTCACTTCTATCCTTGGTGTTTCTGCTGTAACCCTAATCTATATATTTGTAGAATGCTATTTGCTGTCTTGATATTCCATACATCATTGCTTCTAAAATGGAACATATTCCTGAAAGTAACTCATTACGATTCAAGGCAATAGTATCTAGGCCACAGACTTCATTGATCTAACTATTAGCTGAATAGAGCAGAGGTGCTGAAAGGACAGTGGGATAACATTTTGAATGCTTAGTTTTAGTCGAGAGCAGTAGTTTATCTGAACCAGCCATAAATAGATGGCACTATTTCTCCCACAGTCAAATATGTGTGGCAGAAAACCAAGTGGTAGATATAGGTATGTCTCATTTTACTCCAAATTACCTGCTAGAGAGTTGTTACACAAATATGTCCTTCTCTTTATGTGTGTGTGTGTGTGTGTGTGCCTGTGTGTGGGTGTGTGTTAAATAGAAAATATATTACCAGTTATTTTTCTTCATATTCTTCTATTTTCTTATTATTTCACAAGTGTTCATATAATTACTGACCAAATATTTCACTATTTAATTACATACTTAATAAATAGAATAGGTCATTGCGATTGTGAAAGAGCTAGAAGATAAATAAATATAAAAAATATAAAGTGGCATATAAGATCCTGTCTGACTTTATGAAAGAGGTAAGCATGACTTTGGTGGTCTGAGAGTTATATCATAATAGGTGGCAGTATACCATTGGTATTGTTTATACTAAGAAGTCAAATACTACATATACAATATATAATTACATATAACATATATAATATATATTTATATAAATTCATCTTGTAAAATATGTATAAGGAGATATTTATGTATCTTGAGCTTATGAAGGGTTGCACTGCACTGCCCTGTTACCTGATTAACTCAGTATCATCTCTACTTACTCTCATCCAATCCAGATGGAAGCTCTGACATAGATTTCTAAGAATCTCTTTAACCTCTGTGTTTTGGGCTAGAATTTTCCAATAAGATGAGCTCACAAGATATTTGGAAGGTGGAAGGGAAACGGATACTGAAACTGCTATTTTTGGAGGTTGTTGTGCTCAGACAAGATGGCCTTACAGACTTCTCCATGACTTCCTGATTCTCTATCATGTTAACTAGAGGTGTCAGATTTGCAGTTGTCTATTATGAGTTTGTGTTTTGATATTTTAAGTATACCAGTAGTTTCACAGATTTCTCAACATGCTCCTGTTTCATAGCCATAGACATGCTGTGCTCCTCAGAACTTGCACTGATGTCAGTTTCTCACATGCTTCAGCTCTGGTCTTTTAGACCTTCATTTCCTAAGTTCCATCCACATATGTGTAAGCCCTTATTCTTAACATTTGTCCCCTTTATTCCCACACATGTAGTGGTTAGTTTTTGAAACGGAGACTGACATACTACACATGTCCCATGTAGTAGAAAGGTGGTATTAAAATTCTCATGTGTATTTGCAATATGAATGGAGTTGGAGAGTATTATGCCAAGTGAAATAAGTCAATCAGAGAAAGACAATTACCATATTATTTCACTCATGTGGAATTTAAGAAACAAAACAAATGAATCAAGGGAAAAAGAGACAAATCAAGAAACAGACTCTTAGCTATAGAGGATGAATTGATGGTCATGTGAGGGAAGGTGACTGGGGGAATGGGTGAAATAGGTTATGGAGATTACAATGTTGTTATTCAGATGAGCACTGAGTGATGCAAAGAATTGTTGAATCACTATATTGTACACCTGAAACTAATATGACAACTCTGTATGTTCACTCTACTGGAATTAAAATAAAAAACAATATTTTTTTTAAATTCTCGTGAATATCTAAATTTATTATTATTAAATATGTTTGTATAGGACATTGATAAAATAGCAAATCAGTTTGTGTAAGTTTTATATTTTTTACAGAATGTAATGTAAGTTACCATTTAATTTAATTTAATGAAAAGTATTTGCCTAACAAATCAGATTAGGCCCCCTTTCATATCTGATTGGGTGCTCTTGAATACCTCCAGTTCCACATGTGTACTTCCTACTCTAGCCCTGTCCAGTGAAAAGGATTGAGGAGTTGGGAATGATGGGATACATAAAAGTTGGGTTGTGATATACACATTATTAATTTCAGAGAAATATTTAATAATTAAATTGGTTTCTTTTGTGTTAAGACCCAGACTTTATGGATTTTGGGATAATGAGCAAGGATAGAGAGATGTGTAAGACTTCAAGTTTTGACATTTTTCTCCTAGAATTCCCATGTCAAGTAATAGTCCCTTTAAAGAGATTCTGACCCTTCAAAGTGGAGGCAACCCAGTGGAAACAATGCCAGCTCACACTGCTGAGGAAGGGCTACAAAGTGAGAGCAAGGTGAGCTGTATAATCGTGCATACCCAGGAAGTGTGGAAAATGGATCTTGACCAAAAGCTTGGTGAGGCTGTTATTAGTAGTTATTAGTATCATGTCAGTAACATGATCCTCCCCACATCCAGGCCTCTTAGTTCTTTCATAATTCTCACAACAGCACTGATACAAATTAATAACTTTATTTATGTACTTGAAGTACATAATTTTGGTTCTCTTATAAATAATCCAGTGTAAATCCTTTGCCAGATTTCTAGCAAGCATCATGAGAAAAGTAAAAGTGTAAATTCTTGCGCACTACAGTGGACAGTCTTTTGTCTGACACCTAAGTTTGCTCACAAAGTCTGGGAGTAAATCAGTGATAATTAAGGAGCCTAGGAGACTAATCTAGCCAGGATGATTTCTAAGCATACTAAATATATAAACTGCCTTTCACATCTGTATTCTTGACTTTTACAGGGTGTACTTTGAGATCAATTGCTTTTAAGTGGGCAATAGTAAATCTGTTATATACAAGTTTTGACTGAATTTACCCAATTTATTACCAGGCCAACATAAGTCACTCACCTGAGTGTGCCAGTTGTATAAAAAATACAGTAAAGTGAAAGCTTGTGGAGATTACAGATGACTTAAGAAATTTTCAGAAGTGGTGTATTGTTTGCTGTTGTCTATGGGTGAACAAACTACAAAATGTGATTTTATCTGGGATAATCAGCAGTCAAGAGCAGCTCTATTCCAAGTTACAAGAGCAGAACTGTTTGAAGCATTTTCACAATACAATCTGATATTTATTTTCAGGCAATCCTCTTAAAAAACTCACTAGATAATTGAAATGGCTAAAACATTCCACCTTAGGCAAACCCAAAAACCTGGAAGCATCATACCTTCTAGTGCAATTCTGAGCAGACTTCAAAATTATCATCTGTGTGCTGGTGAAACATTGTTAGGAGTGCTAAACAGGATTATGAATAATATAAGTAATAATTGGGCTTGGTGTTTTTGAGTTGCTATTTGTTTCCTGAAGAAATGACTTTAGAAAATGTTCTCAACTCAGTAAGTCTTTTGCTCAAGACTAATTTCTTTATTGGTTATTTTTACAGATTCTAACAGTAACGGATATATTTCTCCCCCTTTTACTTCATTTGGAACATGGGTGATCTGTTCATTGTGCATATTTATGTTGCTAACAAGAATTTTCTTATTTCCAATTTCATTAGCCTAGAGTGCGCCAAGTCTTTTTATCTACCTCCTCCCATTCATATGATGTATATTACTTTCACAATTTTAGCTATTGTTATTAGAAATTAAATGTATCAATAGTTCAATCCAAAATCTTGGAGTATTTTTTTACTTTTTCTTTCTTACACATCTATTATTAAATTTGTCAACAAATTTGGTAGGCTTTAAAATGTATTTATAATTGGCCGCCATCATTGGCATAGCGTAGATTTCTTCCAAGTCACCAACATCTCTCGCCTGCATTAGTAATGGCCTCCTCACTTGCCTTCCTACATCAGCATACCCACCTTCATTCTAGCTTCAATACAACTTTAGTGATCTTGTCAGTGTATGACACTTTTTTGTACTAAAGTCAGCAAAGCTTCACATTTCCCTTAGAGAAAAGTCAAATTTCATATAAGTTCCAGCGCCATCTTACACATCCTTTCCCACCATCTTCTTTTCTATTTGACCTCTTTCCCTGTTGTTTGGCAACCACCACTCTTCTTGTACCATCTTGGCCTCATTGCTTGTTCCTTAGATTTATCAGATGCTCTATTTCCATAGGGCTTTTCCCCTTAGAATACATTATTTACAACTTTGCTCCCTCATCTCCATCTGGTTTTTATTCAGAATTTGTTTTTTCAGTGAAAACTTTTCTATCTTTCATATTAAATACTAAATAATTCCCACACTCAGTATTTTTTTAAGATTTTATTTATTTATTTCACAGCGGGAGAGAGATCACAAGGAGGCAGAGAGACAGGCAGAGAGAGAGAGGGGGAAGCAGGCTCCCCGCTGAGCAGGAAGCCCGATGCGGGCCTCGATCCCAGGACCCTGAGATCATGACCTGAGCCGAAGGCAGAGGCTTTAACCCACTGAGCCACCCAGGCGCCCTATTTCTTTTGAAATTAAACCTTCCATATCTGCTTTTTACAGAACACTTACCACCACCTAACATTATTTATATTTTACTTTTTTTGTATTACCTTTCCAACTAGTATATAAGCTCTGTAAGAAGATGATGGTTGTTTCTTTTGTTCAATGTTATATCCCTAAGTATTGGAAGAGTGCCTGGCACAAAATGATGGTAAATGAGTATCTATAGATGAATAATTTAATGAAATACATTTTTAATAATCTTGACTCAATTGCAATTAAAATGTATTTCTTATTTATGATTATATGTAAAATTAAGAGCTATTAATAAGGATGCCAAAATCACACAATTGGAAAATATATTGCTACCTACAAAGAATTTTAATAGCATAGACCATATAAAACAGCTTAGAGAGGCTCCATTGTACTTTGCAGATTTCTTCACTCAAAATTATCTCCTAGTGTTTGAGATTTTAAAATTATTTTTTAAAATATCCTTGCTTTTCTTCTTGGCAAACTTGCAGCAATTACATTATTTTTAGTTATAAAATTAAAAGTATAATTCAAATTAGTTTATACACATTTGCATAAAAGAGATTTTCTTATGAATACCATGGTCAGCCATTGAAATGTTAATTTTTAATTTAGGCTTTCATCACTAGGTATAGTTAAAGGCTACTACTCATTATAAGGGCACACAGTCTAAGAGAGAAAATTATGCCTACATTTAGTCACAAGATTGGATATTTTTCTAAGTTTTATAGGAATATAGACTATTTGCACTTGTAAGCAACAGAAAATCTTTCTCTAGAGCAAAAATACAAGTAGTAGCCTTTGAAGATTATCATAATAGTTTTATTATTTAAAAGCAAGAATAGGAGTTCAATGTATCCTCATACAAGTGGTTCTGAATTACTTAAAGCTCTTATTAGCTTATAGAGCTACTTGAGGAGAATCATTGCCAATGGAAAGACAGTTTAAAACAGAGAAGGAAAATAACCCATTTAGTTGGATTCATTGATTCTTTTTACTTTGAAAATGATGTGTTGAAGCAGGCATCAGGCTGTTCAAATGTTGCTTCCGACAGACACCTACTGTCTACCACTGTTGAAAAATGTCCTCATCAGCTTTGTAGAGTTTGTGTTCTATTTTTTGAACTGGAATAAATCATGCATTCTTACTTCTTTCCATGTGTCTGTCTTTCATCTTATAATAAGAGAAATCAGCAGATTTGAACTTCATATCAAAGGAAATTACATTCAAACCTTGATTTTACTGTATAATATTATATGATTTGCATTAAAATAAGTATATTCAATGGTGTACTGTAATGCATAACATTGTATACTTTTTGATACGATAAAATAAAACTTCAAAGAATATTTTAGAATTTCATTTTTAATGTAAATTACCAAGAACAATCATGACATTTTTTGAGACAACAAAGCAAATTCCAATAGGAAATATTTTCCCTGCTGCCAAAAACTAGCAGTGCTCGATTTCTCTCAAGATATGTCACTTTTTGGGGCCTGTTTAAAATGTTTAGTCTTGGGCTCTAAAGAGTTTTGTGTATGAAAATATATAGTTAGTAATTTCCTTTTCCATAGGAAGAGTCAGTTTTTATTACCAACTATTATGAGGAATTTCTATGAGATTTCAAGAAACGTATCTGGGAATGTAGCATAAGATTTTGCTTGTTTGTTTTAACTTAATGCAGCAAAAAACTAGTGAATTCACATAATGTAATTTATTTTCACACAAATTAGTCTTTTATGCCATTAATATTTAATGTTTATCAACCTAGGTACTATAAAATTGTACTTAATTTATCATTTAAAATTTCTTTGAGTAATGAAAAATCATGCACATCTGAATGAAAACATTAAATTATTTTTGTGTCTTTTTTAAAAAAAATAAGCTTTTCTTAATGCTGTATAGTGGTTCTTATAAACTAAGAGCAAAAGATTAGCTAAATCTTGGATGGAACTAGGAACTAGAAAACTATCAATGGGGGAGAACAAACAGATGCATTGTCTGTTGTCCTCTCCTCTCTGTGAAAATATGCCTCATTCTTCTTAAATATTGCAAATTGTTTTTTCTGCTTTTTTTCATTCATATAAGATATGATTGCTCTACTTTTCCTAAATATATGTAATATAATGCTAGTCATATCAAAAAGTGAGTGAAAAGTGTTGATCAAAATTCTGAAATTTGGTGAAAGAGAATATGATTGTTCTACTTGAATAATGTTTCCAGAAATGGCCAAATTGGCTTGAGGCAGAGAAAATAAACATAAAATTTACACATGCCTCTCAGTGGCTTATTTCCATAGATCTGAAGGCATCAAATTTGATAGATGAGATATGACTGTCATATAACTATTATTAAATCACAAACCAATTTTAACATTTTGAGATTAAAACACTATCCTCCAAAAAAGGATACTTTAGCAACAAAGATGAAATCAACATGGTAAATTTCATGTTATGCTCTATAGATAGCAGGAGGACATATAAAAGGAATTTTTTAATGTTTCTAAGCTTATGAAATACCAATATCAATATTTACAGCTTCAATAGAAAACAATCATTCAAAAATACAAACACACATTCATAGATAACAGTGAGGATTATGCCCTCCAATGGTTTAGATTAAAACTCAGGCTCCTATTTTACTAGTTGTATCTTCTTGGAGATGTTACAAAACTTTATTTTCTGTAGATATTTTCTCCTTAAAATAATAGTAAAAACTAGTTCTTAAGTGCATAAGCTTTTTGAGAAGATTAGATCATGAAATCAGCACCTTAATGGGTTTCTGTAATGTAGAATAGCTTATATGCAATTCATAAATAAGGAATGATGTTAATGTAAGAAGGAATTTGTCGATACTACATTTTCCCTAACATTTTATTTTTTATAAGCTTTTATTTCTTTATTTGGAAGAGAGAGACAGAGTATGAGTAGGAGAGGAGAGACAGAGGGAGAGGAAGAAGCAGACTTCCCACTGAGTGGGAAGCCCAGCATGGGGCTCTATCCCAGGACCCTGAGATCATGACCTTAGCCAAAGGCAGACACTTAACTGTCTGAGCCACCCAGGTGCCCCCTTCCCTAACATTTTAAAATATATTTTTTGTTCCTCTGGATAAAAACAGTCATACTCAAAGTCAAAAGCACAACAGGAAACAGCAAACTGTAACACAACACAATACTTTACATGATACCCAGTCATCTCATGCTCTTTTTGTTGCTCAGTTTAGCCTATATGCTCTCCTGGATATGCTTATTTCATAGTTCCACGTAATTTATACACTCTCCTCATCTCTCCATAACTAAACAGTCATAGCACTTCCTTTCACCTTTTATACCAAGTCTCTCCCCCATTTTATTCATTTTAATATAAATTATTATATCTACTGTAGTATTTTGTTACTTATTAGGAATGTAACCTGTCTTGGATATGCCCTAGTATAATTATTAGAGTTTTTATAATGGTTGGTTCTCTGATTACAAAAATGCAAATGATTTGAATTTTCTGTTCTTCACCTTATATTTTTAATGCATGAATGTGCAGATTTGCTAAACTCATATATCACATTACAGAAAAAAATAATACATTAAATAATGCTTGGGATAGAGAGAACACTCAAGAAATATAATTTATTGTTAGCCTTGTGTTCTTTTTTCCAAAGGCTTGTCCTAAAAAAAAAAAAAGGAGAAGCAATCAAAATATTAATCTAGTCAACAAAGATTTACTGATTTTTTTAAAAAAAATAAAGACATTTTGTATGTGATGTGGGTCAAAGATGAATAAGACATTATCTCTGCCTATTGAAAACTCACAAATATATCAGATATCATGATATTAAATGCCATTATAGGGCGCCTGGGTGGCTCAGTAGGTTAAAGCCTCTGCTTTCGGCTCAGGTCATGATCTCAGGGTCCTGGGATCGAGGCCCGCATCGGGCTCTCTGCTCAGCAGGGAGCCTGCTTCCCCCTCTCTCTGTCTGCCTCTCTGCCTCCTTGTGATCTCTCTCCCTCTGTGAAATAAATAAATAAAATCTTTTAAAAAAATAAATAAAAAAATAAATGCCATTATAAAAGCATGAACAAACTTCTATGGGCAAAACAACATGGATTCATACATTCTAGTCATGTAGAAAAGCCATGTGACACTTTATTGTGAAGCAGGTAATATATGACAGACCAGCAGAGGGTCTAGATTTGAAAGCTGTGATAAAACACTTAGTAAAATTTGAATTTCTTATAAAACAAATAGATTTTTTATTATAAATGTCATATGCAATATTTGGGACATACTTACACTAAAAATGTATCTGCTGTTTAACACAAATTCAAAGTGGCCTAGAGTTCTGGATTTTTATTTGGTAAATATGGCAACCTTAGAGAACATTCAGAAAGAGGAAATATGTTTGCAAAGGAAGTTGGTATCAAAATAAAGTGGGAGGTTCACAAGATCTAAAGTGTGATTAGAAGGAGAAATATATGCAGTGATTAAATAACTCATGAAATTTAGATTTGGATTTGTCAGTCCTGGGTCTAATAGAGATTCAGACATGAAGGTGGACTCAATGTCTTATAAAGCTTTTCCTCCATAAACATACAAATATTGGACAAAAAGTAAAGAAAATGCACCTTTTTTTTTGGCATCGTTATACTCAAAAGAACAGCAAGGGAGCCGACCAAGTCCTGTTCACCACAGTTCTCAACAAAAAATCAATAAACGGATACTAACAAGTTCACAGAGATCGAGATACAAATGGCATAAACCTAGAAATTTAGAGATTAATATCCACAGAGGAAAAGAATAGAAGTAGACATGGCCATATATAAACTTGGATCATTAACCATGAGAACCACTTTAACATGAGACTATTATTACTACTACTATGTTCGATTAAAATTTTCAACCCACAGTGACACTAGTTTTCTTTTTCTCTTGTCTGGGGAAATGTTACCTGTTTCCATTTCTGGACCACAGAAAACTTACCTAAGTAACTGAAATACCTGTTTTGTTTTGTTTTGTGTAATTTATTCTAGAGTTCACTATCATATGGCAATATTAGCAGAGCATACTCTGAGAATTAAAATGAAATTCAATAAAATGATCTGGCAAAGCATAGCATTCTAAGGGAAAATAAATTAATGCTATTAACCTTAAGTTTATTTGAAATAGGTGTCTCTATACAAGCAGCTATTATACACACATACACATTTTCTTGGAGATGAAAGAATGATATGTAAGATTAATGTAAACATGAAAACCACCTCATCGGTTATGGACCTTGACCATGTCATTATTGTGCAAATTGACGTTTACTGATTCTCAAATAGAGAAAAGCCAGGAAATTATTTTCAACATAATTTCAATTCATTCAGAAAATGAGGATAGCAAATTCCATGAGAAAACTGTAAAGTTGTGAAGTTTTTAGTGCTATTTTCTGTGCTATTTTGGTGATTTATATAATCTCCAGATTAACCTCAAGGCCTGAAGGCTACAGAAAATTCCTCAGTGAATGTCATGCAACTTATCCACAGGTTTTTCCTACTTGCCCTGTGTAACTTGATTTATGTGTCAACTTGCCTAGGTTTTCATGCCCAGTTCTTTGCTCAAACACCAGTCTAAATGTTGCTGTGAAAGCTTTTGTAGATGTGATTAACATTGATAAATTATTAATTTTAAGCACAGATTATCCTCCATAATGTAGGTGGACCTCTCCAGTCAAAGGAGTTAAAAGGAAAAACAGATTTCCCAGAGTAGAAGTTCTGCCTTGGTTTCCAGGCTGCTACCCACCCTACACATTTCAGACTCAAGACTAAGTATTCAACATAAACCGATGTTCTATGCTAAATTAAAGCACAGAAAGTGCAGTTATTACAAACCCAAGAATTAAGTGGGATTAACTGGAAATTTGAAATCTTATACATTTTATACATTGATGAGGCACTAAGTTCTCTGGGACTGGTAAACACAGAGCTACTCTATCCTTCATTATTTGCTTAGGCAATATGTTTATGTTTAACTAGATTTAAGTATTCAAATTATTTTTAATGATAGTTCAAAATATTCATTTCCAAAAGTAATGCTTGTTATTATTTAATGTGTTGGTTTATCTGTCTAACTTATATGTGACATCTTGTGCCAAACACTTTCAACACCTTACTTAATTAATGCCAGTCAAGTACAAATATATATATATATTTTTTTTCTTTTTTTTCCTTTTTTCCAAATTTTGGAAGATTTTAATTATATTGAAAGTTTAATGAAAATATTTTAAAAGAAAAAAGAATAGAGAAATATATTTCCCTTGAATTACTCTTCCTACTCTTCTTGAATTTTCTTCTCAGCTGATATGGAAAGGAAAATCCTGGAATTCCTTCTGGTGATGGAGCTTACTAATTGCATGGTTAATTGATTGTCCAGTGTGGGTAGAGTTATTATCACTATTGTTATTGTTTTTACTAGCTTTAGTCTTTCAATAGCTATATCCTCCCTTACAAACAAATTATTCTTTATTTAAATTATAAATTAATCTGTATATGGGTACAGGCATACCTTGGAAATATTGCAGATCTGGTTCCAGATCACTATAGTAAAGAGAATATCACAAATAAGTGAGTTATATGAATTTTTGGTTTCCTGGCATACATGAAAGTTATGGTTAAATTATAAGGTAGTCTATTAAGTGTGCAATAACATTATGTGTACAAACCTATATAACTTAATTATAAGATACTTTATTGCTAAAAAATGCTAACCATCATTTGAGGTTTCAGCAAGTTGTAATCACTGATCACAGATCCTCAAAAAAATGTAATAATGTAAAAGGGTAAAATATGAATTACCAAAATGTGAAAAGACACAAAATGGTGCTGATAGACTTTCTCAATGCAGGGTTGTCAAAAACTTTCAATTTGTAAAAAATAGAAAAACACAATATGTGCAATGTACAATGAGGCAATGAGCAACAAAATGAGTTATGCCTATATAGGAATATATTTAAAAAGGATGCTTAAGAACTTAACTGTTTTTATATGAAAAATTATTTTATAAATTATATATTCAATGATTTATTATATAAATTAATCAAATAAGTAGCTTTAATAATTTATTAAAATTATGTATCAATAGAGGAATTTTGCTCCTCTTAAAATCTTGATGGCAAAAAAATAAGCATCTAGGGTATAATCTATTGATGAAGTATAATCCTAGATGAAATAATACATATTTAGAAGCTGTGTATTGATGGGTATTAAGGAGGGCATGTGATGTGATGAGCACTGGGTTTTATGTATAACTAATGAATCATACTACATCAAAAACTAATGATGCACTATATGTTGGCTAATCGAATTTAAATAAATAAAAAAACTATGTATTGGGTATAAAATAGGTCAGTGTGAGTATTTAATCCACAAAAAGAGCAGCATTAAAGAAAATATCCAAGCAAAGATTATTCTCTTCTCCTTATTAGAAAGTGTGAGAAAAACAGTTAAATAAATCACGAGATATAAAATAGACACTTATTTCTGGGCGCCTGGGTGGCTCAGTGGGTTAATGCCTCTGCTTTCGGCTCCCTGCTCAGCGGGGAGCCTGCTTCCCCCTCTCTCTCTCTGCCTGCCTCTCTGCCTNTTAGAAAGTGTGAGAAAAACAGTTAAATAAATCACGAGATATAAAATAGACACTTATTTCTTTTATGCTTCTAAGTTTAATGCATATTTGAGATAACTACATAAGCATGTGGTTTCCTTAACATATTTCCAAACTATTTGAAATTAAAGATACAGCAAACATACATTTTTCTACATATATATGTAAATTGTAGAGCATAGTTGTATTACTGTACATCATAATAAATAGATTTTAAAACCTAAGAAATTAAAACCTAAGCAAATTCACTTTTTCTAATGCATGAGATTTGTCACTTAACCTTTCTATGACAATTTTTATTTACTCAGAACCTCCGATGAACTGGAAACTGTGGTTGAATGAAGACATCAAAGATAATGCTCTGATTTGGGATCACTAATAATTACCAAAAGAGATATAATGAAGTTGTTCAATAAGTACTTCACAGAATTTTCTGTTGTTGTTGTTGTTTGTTTTTTTTTTTTTGACTTAGCTTTTAGGATAAATAAGTTTCCAGAGAATGGAAAGGGAAGTAAGAACATTTTTACATTTTATTTTTATTAATAAAAAGTCATCATCATCTACATTGCAGAAAGTTAAAAAATTGTATGTATTTTTTAATGTGTGTTTATATATTGAAATATGGTTGTATATATGTAATAATACATAAAGTACTATTTCCACTTCCAAGTGAGCTTAATATCTAGTGTAAAGGAAATGCAATGTTATAATATATAATGATATTATATTTGTTATTTTGATAATAATATTAAGATATTGATTTTATTACTTTACCTTCATTGGGAATTTATTATGTATCAAAAACTATGGAAAGGATCCTATAAATTCCAGCTAACTTAATTAATTATAAAACAATATAAATGTAGAAAGATGGAAGATAGTGATAATTATTCTGGTGAGAAATGGGAATATGTCACACAGTAGATAAAAACTTAAACTAGGTATTGAGGATAGGGAGGATTCTACCCAATTGGGTATTCATTCACAATTGGATTGGGTATCATTGAATGATTGGGTAAATCATTCAAGAAAGGGAATATTTTGAGCAATGTGGGAAATTTGAAAATGAATGGTGTATTCCAAAACTTAGTCAACAAAGATGTGACTGGAGCCTGGAGTTTAATGTTCTATAGATGGGTAAGGGGACAAGATATGGTAATGATAGTGATGATAATAATGTTTGAGGACTAATTAAATTCAATTCTAAAGATCATCACTTGGCTCTTAATTTCTTATGAGTAGTAGAAAAAATGTAAAACTTTAGTTCAGAAGAGTATGAAATTTTATGTTATAAATTGGTATCTAATACACAGTACTTACAGGAAATTTTTTTAAAAAAGTATATCATGGTTTCCAAAGATGTGCATAAATGTTGACTTGTTGCTGTTCTTGAGGGCCTCTGTAGGTTAAGTGTCTGCCTTCTACCTGGGTCATGATTCCAGGGTCCTAGGATGAGCCCCACGTCAGGCTTCTTGCTCAGTGGGGCATCGGCTTCTCCCTCTCCCTCTGCTCCTCCTCCCCATTGCATGCACTCTCTCTCTTTCTTAATAAATAAATAAATAAATAGTAAAATCTTTTTAAAGAAATTAAATAAACAAATGTTGACTTCGTACTCTTAAGATAGCACTCCTAACATTTTATTCTCATAAAATAATTTATTATGAAAATATATATTTACAAAGAGATGGATATTTGTATAAATATCTATAAAAGAAAAAAATAATATAAAAGGTATAAATAGAGAAGAAAGGATAAAAAGGAGGAGTGGAGAAATGAAAAGAGAAAAGAAGGAAGAAACAGTCAAATGAACAGACCAGAATAACTAATATGGGGAAATGTTTGAGTATGCTTCAAAACAAATATGTAATATATTAAATTAAAATTCAATCTATTAAACTTTTAAAATTGTTTTTATATTACAATGAAATTCACATTTTATAAAAAAAATTTTTAAAGTAAAAAATTAAATTTCTGGGCGCCTCGGTGGCTCAGTGGGTTAAAGCCTCTGCCTTCGGCTCAGGTCATGATCTCAGGGTCCTGGGATTGAGGCCAGCATAGGGCTCCCTGCTCAGCAGGGAGCCTGCTTCCTCCTCTCTCCTCTCTCTCTGCCTGCCTCTCTGCCTACTTGTAATCTCTCTCTCTGTGTAAATGAATAAATAAAGTCTTTAAAAAAATTAAATTTCTCCTTATAAAATTGAAATGCATCCTTATACTACATTCCAGGGCCAACCACAGTATTTGGATATATCCTTACAGACATTTATTTTTATTTTTATTTTTATTTTTTTTAAGATTTTATTTATTCATTTGACAGAGAGAAACACAGCGAGAGAGTGACACACAAGCAGGGGGTATGAGAGAGGGAAAACCAGGCTTCCCACAAAGCAAGGAGCCCAACATGGGGCTTGATCCCAGGACCCAGGACCATGACCTGAGCCGAAGGCAGAGGCTTAATGACTGAGCCACCCCGGCGCTGCTCCTTATAGACATTTAAACATATATGCTATGTATATATAAAAATCTATTTTTATATATGCATATGTAAATATACAAATGTACATATACATATATAAAAAATTGTATATATGCTATAAATTTAAAATCTGTTTGTATGTGTTATGTTGTGTATATGCTATATATATTAAAGTTATCGTATTAGTGATACTAGTATTTAACTTTCCAAGAAGACTTTTTAACGTTTTATAGAAAATTAAACCTAAGTATATAGTTCAGTGAAATTTCACAAACTGAACAACAGCTATGAAACCAGGAATCAGAATCAGAAAGAATATTGCCAGGGCACAAGTAGCCTTGTCTTAGCCTTCAAGTAACAAACATTACTTTCTGTTAAAGAACCAATATTTCAGTTTCATACAGAGTATATTTGACTGTTTTGTACTTTACATAAATAAAATCATATAATGTAATCTTTTTTATCTGGCTGCTTTAACTCACCTTTAGGTCTGAGATACATACATATTGTTGCATGTAGCTGTGGATCATTCCATCTCATTCCTTTATAGATGTACTGTAATTTATGTACCCATATTTGTCATCCTATTGTGCTGATATGAACACTCATATGCCTGTCATTAGAAAATCAATGCACTTGTTCTGTAGGCTCTATACCTAGGAATGGAAATTCTGATTCATAGGGTTTGCATACGTTCAGCTTTAGTAGATCATGCCAAACATTCTCCCAAAAAGGTTTCACTAATTTATTCTCTTCACTGATAAATGAAAATTCTGGTAACAACAAATCTTTGTTTCATGTATATACATTCATCTTTTTAAAAAATTTGGCCTTTCTGATGGGTTACGGTGGTGTATAGCATATGAATCATTATATGCAAAGTCTAATATACATTGGACATTGTTTTTTAGAACAGCTTTTTTGTTCACAGCAAATTTCAGAGGCAGGTATAGAGATTTTCCAAATAAACCCTGCCCTCACACGTGCATAGCTACCCCCTTAATCCATATTTCCCACCAAAGTAGTATATTTATTGTATTTATCTGTATTGATAAATAATTATCACCCAGAGTTCATAGCTTACATTGTGGTACCTTCTTCATGTACATTCTGAGTTTGGACAAATGTATAATGACATATTATACCTTTTTTACCCTAAAAGTCCTCTGGGCTCTGCCTATCCATCCCTTCTTCCCCTAAACCCTTGACAACTCTGTAATGACTCCATAGTCTTTCTTTTCCAGAATATCGTATAGTTGGAATCATACAGTAGGTAGCCTTATCAGATTGGCTTGATGTACCACAACTTACTTATCAACTTACACATCTTGGTTGCTTCAAAGTTTTGGCAGTTATGAATAAAGCTCCTATAAATACCTATGTGCAGGTTTTTGTGTATACATAATTTTTCAACTCACTTGGGTAAAAAATGAAGGATAATGATTGCTGGAGTCTATGGTAAGAGTACGTTTAGTTTTGTAAGAATCCACCTAACTGTCTTCCAAAATAGTTCTGCCATTTTGCATTCCCACCTGCTATATATGGGAGGTTTTTTTTGCTCTACATCCTTGCCAGCATTTGATGGTGTCCGTGTTTTGGATTTTGGCCATTGCGATAGTGTATAAATAACCTCTTATTTTATTTTGCATTTCTCTGATGACATATGATGTGGAGCATTCTTCACATGGTTATCTGCCATCTGTATATCTTCTTTGGTAAGGGGTCTGTTAATGTCTTTGGCCCATATTTTAATTGTGTTTTATGTTTTCTTATTGTTGAGTTTTAAGTTCTAATAAGTTAGAAAAGCTAAGATCAAAGGAAAGTCTCCAATGATTAAATAAAATAAGTTCAACACTAGTTTGCACAAGACTTAAAAAGAGAACTAAGCTGGAGTTATACAACTAATGACATAGTGAGTCATTGATATTTTTTATACAAAAGAAATGGAAAGGTATTGAATGGTTTTAAGTTAAGAGTGACATAATCACACTTGCATTTTTGGAAAAATTACTTTGAAGCAAGACTGAATTAAAGTGGTTTTACAACTAGTTAGAGAGCAGTTAGAGTCAAGGAAACCATTATAAGTTTTTAACATAATTTTTCTGAAAGCATACACTTTTACCTTTCACTGAGAATATTGAAACTATGGTTTGTTGTTTTCTATCATACAATCAGAAAGAGAAATATCCAATGACACTGAGTCTTGTTCCTTTTTTGGTTACTGATTTTCATCACCTTCATCTATGAGTATTGTTCTTCTGCTTTCTCTCTCTCTCCCTTTTTCTATTTGATAATTTTCTCTTTTTATTTATTTCAGGAATTCAAGTTTGATAAGAAGTACAAAAGCAAAAAAAATAAGACATTTCAAGATTCTACTTACTAATAATTTCATTATGGAAAGTTTGTGACAGGAAAATAAATACCTCTGAATTTTTTAAAAAATGCATTTTTTAAAAGCAACTATTTACCAGTGTTTTATACCTTTTGAATAAATTATAGGAATAATAATCATAGAGGTAGAGGAAAATAAGAAATCATCTACTACAATTACTTACATTATAGGTAAGAACATTGGGATGCATAAAGTTATAATGACCATTTATCTCATACCTGACATTTAGAATTATGGATTTATGGTTCTGCTAATATCATTACCCTATAGATAGTTGTCCACGAATGAATGTACATCTATCCTTTAACAAAAATGCTGACCTTATTTAGTGCAATTTTTTTTTCCTCCAGTAAAAAAGAACTTTTTTTTCCCCTCTACTGTTACCTCTGACATACTGGGGAGAACAGAGATCAAGAAATGTGTCTTTAAATTTTGAACATGTTTCAATAACCTGCCAACTCTAAGACTATGTGTTTAACTCAACTTGAAGAAAATTTTGAAGGCCTATTCCATCACTGACTCCCAAAGGCTAGACCAAGTTTGAACTTTGAACAATGAACCTTTAGAGGGAGGACATACTGAACTATAATTTGTCATTTTTCAGGGAAAAAAATGTACCTATTAAAAAAATGGGAACCTAATTGTTTCACCTTATTTGTGCTTAAGAGGACAGACTGTCATTCTATACAGGAACCTGGAAAATCTAGTTTGACAAATGCCAGGAATTTATTATCACTGGGCTTGATAAAGTAAGAAACCATTAAATATTCTTGTTAGGAAATATTCGGCATATGTACATTCTAAAGTTTTTGTTTATTTTACTTTATTTTTTTTAAGATTTTATTTATTTATTTGACACAGAGAGAGAGATTACAAGCAGGCAGAGAGGCAGGCAGAGAGAGAGAGGAGGAAGCAAGCTCCCTGCTGAGCAGAGAGCCTGATGCGGGCCTCGATCCCAGGACCCTGAGATCATGACCTGAGCCGAAAGCAGAGGCTTTAACCCACTGAGCCACCCAGGCGCCCAAGTTTTTGTTTATTTTAGATAGAACATTTCAAGCATTAAAGCAGCTAATCTGGTAAGAGTTATATAAAGTAAAACCCGTTAATGGAATTAAGCTAAATATTGACCCACACTTTATATCTGATGTACATTGGTAACTGTACTGATATTTATATGAATTTCAAAAATATATCATAGAGGCAGTAGTGCTTCTCTTTGTCTGTGATCATTTGAGTTGACAAAGTATTCTGACACTCATTTTCTTTTTCTCAGAAAACCTGGCATTTATCTTCTCAAGCATGTTAATGTCCCTATCTCAACTGGCAGAAAAAGAAAGTGCATTTATAATTAGAGAAATGTTGCTTCTAATGACTGATCTGTTAGTTTTGGATACAAAATTCAGTCCTTTCTGATAGTTCATATCTTTTTCTCAAAATGGACATAAATTTAATTATATTAATGAGCATCTGCTAACATAAGTGAGTGAAATAATAAGATTCACATGAACACAACTCACAAATTGGCATAACATAAGAATGATGTCTGCAAATATGAAAGAAATGTTATGTAAGTTCTGACCATTCAAAAGAGAATGATAAAAAGTGGTGAAGTCATTTTGGTAGAGCACTGAATTATTATTCCACAAAGTGGAGACAAAATTCAATTGATCAAAATTCTTACCTGAATATATGTGCAAATATTATGCACAGAGAATAGAAGAATGCAATGTGATTGGATACATAAAGTAAAATTATGGAAAAATAGAAAACTTTTGACCTGATTTATAGATTATAAAAAATTAATCTGCCTTGCCATTTTTTATGTTTTTATCACTTCTATAACAACTATTTCAACTCTATTTTAGAAATGAATAAGCCATAGGATAAATTTAGAAAAATGAGTTCTCTCATTTTTCATTTTACAATGAGCCTAAAACTTCATGTTTTTATGTTTCTTTTACAACTTCATAGAGATAGTCTAGGAAATGTTAACTTCCTTAGGAAGAAAAATTGACTTAAATTTTTATTCTTGAATTGTACTTCACATGCTTTGTGTTAAATTTAAATAAAAATAATAGTATTAATTACATTATTAAACTATATTATTTATATTTATATTATTAAACTAAGATAATAATTGGTCACATTTCAAAGAGATTATTTTATCTATATTTCTTTATTTATTGTTCCTCTCTAATTTATATCAGTCTACCTATCCCTCTAGTCTTTGTGTGTATTGAAAACTTTGTACATAAGGGGTGCCTGGGTGGCTCAGTGGGTTAAGCCTCTGCCTTGGGCTCAGGTCATGATCTCAGGGTCCTGGAATTGAGCCCTGCATGGGCTCTTTGCTCAGCAGGGAGCCTTATTCCCCCTCTTCCTCTGCCTGCCTCTCTGCCTACTTGTGATCTCTCTCTCTATATCAAATAAATAAAAATAATTGAAAAGAAAAAAAGAAAAGAAAACTTTGTACTTAATGTTAAAAATGTTATTTTTAGATTTGTGGANCTATATCAAATAAATAAATAAAAATAATTAAAAAGAAAAAAAGAAAAGAAAACTTTGTACTTAATGTTAAAAATGTTATTTTTAGATTTGTGGAATTTATTGATATTAATACTTTATTTTCTGACTTCTTGTTCTTTTCTTTTTAAAGATTTTATTTATTTATTTGACACAGAGAAATCACAAGTAGGCAGAGAAGCAGGCAGAGAGAGAGAGAGGAGGAAGCAGGCTCCCCGCCGAGCAGGGAGCCCGATGCAGGGCTCAATTCCAGGACCCTGAGATCATGACCTGAGCCGAAGGCAGAGGCTTTAACCCACTGANACTGACTTCTTGTTCTAAAACAAAACATGAAACACATATTATATGCCAGTGGCTCATTGGAACTTTGCAATTAGTATGCAAAAAAAGAAGGGGAATAACAAAAAGAGCAAGAGTGGAATGTAGTGTATTTCTGATCCAGACAAACCATTGCAAAACACAGCACATACTTGCACACATGTACCTTCTTCAGATAGAGTATGTGGAATCATTCCAAGGTAGAATAGACTATTGTCAAAAAGGAAGGGAAAGGAAGTTTTATTTGTAGACCATTCTTTCTCTTATTACTATTTTTTAATCTCAGTTTTCACCCCACAGGGCATTAACTACACTCTTCCTCCCAGTTTTGGTATTCAGCCTGTCTAGTGATACTGAGGAAATTGTTAGTATTAAGACCATGTTGCTCCAGTGTTTATCTCCTTTGAACAAGATCTTGATTCTCATGGCTAGTTAGGAAAGAATAAGTCTGGGAAGGCATATACAGAGTTTTCTAATCTTTCCTTTTTTTGAATATTATATCTAAGCAATATGTACTAGGCAATATGTATATCTAGTACAATATGGATTCTCCTGATTGATGTTTTGGTGCTCAAATGTCAACAGCTCTGTGAAGGATATACTTAGTAGAAGAATTTTTGAGTCATGGGCTTTATACTCAGAATAACAGGGTATGAGAATTTTCCTTGCTCCTCATCTTTCCATATTGTTTTTTTGTGTTATCGTTTAAGGATTTTTAGGCTTTTGTTATAACTTTGGTATTTCAATGTGGTTTTAGTTTGCATTTCCTTGATGACAAATTGTTTTGAGAACATTCTTTATAGGCTTCTGGCCATTTGTGTGCATTCTCTTATGGAGTATGGTTTCAAGGTTTTTACCTATCTAGGAGATTGAGGGAATGCTTGTTTTTTATTATGTAATTGTATCAATTATATGTTTCATCCGAGTTTATTGCCAAATAAATATGTTGAAACTATATATCTCAGAACATAACTTGCATTTCCTCTCTCATAATTATTTATTTTGATATACAAAATTGTTAAATTTAATATAATCCAAATCATCGATCTCTATCTTTGCAGTGATATTCTGTTTAAGAAAATGTTACTGCAGCAAGGTCATGAAAATAGTCTTCCTTACTTCTGTAAATGTTATTGTTTTGATCTATAATCTATCTGGAATTGATACCTGTGTTTATTATAATTTCTAGATCTAAATTGTTTGGATTATGGATATCCAATTAATAAAAGGCCATTTATTAAAAAGACGATGCTAACTATAAATAAAGGGGAATATCCTCAACTTGATAAAGAACACATACAAAATCCAATAGCTAATATCATACTTAAAGGTAAGAATTTAAATCCTTTCCTGCTAAGATCATGAGTAAAGCAATATTCCCTTCTCACCAGTCTTATTCAAAATCATACTACAAATTCTTCCTAGTGCAGTAAGACAAGAAAAGAAAATAAAAGTATACAAGTTCAGAAGAAGCAAATAAAAATGTCTTATTTATTTATTTATTTATTTATNGGAGTAAAGCAATATTCCCTTCTCACCAGTCTTATTCAAAATCATACCACAAATTCTTCCTAGTGCAGTAAGACAAGAAAAGAAAAGTATACAAGTTCAGAAGAAGCAAATAAAAATGTCTTATTTATTTATTTATTTATTTATTTATTTATTTATTTTACAAATTCTATGATTGTCTATGTAGAATACTGCAAAGAATCAACAAAAAACTTTCTGGAGTTAACGTGCAGTTGTATTAACTCCATTTTCTTCTTTATTTGATTTTAATTGTATTCTTGATGTTCCAGGACCTTGCTGACTAGGGGGATGCTGACTTCAGGGCTAATCAACCCTTAGAGAAAATGGAGAGTACCTTTCATGAGCAATTAACCAACCCAGAACTCACACTTACAATTACCTCTATGTGGCTTTTATACTACCAGAGGCAATATTCCTATCTACTCTAATCACCCTAGTTTCACTTTCCAGGACAACTAGAAGCAGCCACTATACCCTAAAGCCCATTGGAATTCAAATTAGCCAATCCTAAGCCTTCCTACCTTGCTTTTTTTTGTCTTTTCCATGGAAACCACAGTAAATCCTTCTGCCAATGTTTTTCACTCACTCTTTCTGCTTCTTGACAGAACGTGGTGCTTCTTCATGTGGCCTCATATGGTGTGGCATGACTCTCATTCTTGGAAACTGAGTTACAAATTATCTTCTGAGTGGCAGTCATTTCCTAATCTTTCGGTTTTAAAATACATGGCCCAGGGCACCTGGGTGGCTCAGTGGGTTAAAGCCTCTGCCTTCGGCTCAGGTCATGATCTCAGGGTCCTGGGATTGAGGCCCACATCGGGCTCTCTGCTCGGCAGGGAGCCTGCTTCCTCCTCTCTCCTCTCTCTCTGCCTGCCTCTCTGCCTACTTGTAATCTCTCTCTGTGTGTCAAATAAATAAATAAAATCTTTAAAAAAATAAAATAAAATAAAATACATGGCCCAAAATATATGGTAAAACCTGCTTTTTAAAACTGCAATTACAGCAAAGTTACGATAATTGTTAATATACAAGTTAGTGGCTTTCTTATATTCCAGCAATGAACAATTAAAATTAGAAATTAAACACATAATACCACTTAAACACCTCAAAAAAGAAATTTTTAGATATAAATGTAATAAAATAGGCATAAGATCTATATAAGGAAAAATATAAAACTCTCATAATGAAACTTAGAAAAGATCTAAATATTTTGAGAGCTATTTCACCTACATGGATAAAATGACTAAATATTATCACAATGTAACTTCTTCCCAACTTAATGAAGACCCAGAATAGCCAACACAATACTGAAGGAGTAGAATAAATTGGAGGACTTACATTACCTGACTTTCAGACTTACTATAAAACTACAGTAATCAAGACTCTGTGGTATTGGTGAAAATATATATCAACAGATTAATGAAACAGAATTGAGACACTGGTATAGACCCACACAAATACAGTCCACAGATCTTTGACAAAGCAGCAAAAGTAATGCAATTAAGAAAGGATGATCTTTGGGCGCCTGGGTGGCTCAATGGGTTAAGGCCACTGCCTTCAGCTCAGGTCATGATCTCAGGGTCCTGGGATTGAGGCCCGCATCGGGCTCCCTGCTCAGCGGGGAGCCTGCTTCCCCCTCTCTCTCTCTCTGCCTGACTCTCTGCCTCCTTGTAATCTCTTTCCCTCTGTGAAATAAATAAATAAAATCCTTATAAAAAAAAAAGAAAGGATGATCTTTTCAATAAATGGTGCTGAAAAAACTGGACATCCATATACAAGAAAAAGATGAATCTGAACACAAACTTTATACTCCTCACAAAAATTAACTCAAAATTGATTATAGACCTAAATATAAAACAGAAAATTATAAAATTCCTAGAAGACAACGAAGAAGAAAATCTAGATGTCCTTGAGTTTAATGATGACTTTATAGTTAGAAAACAAAAGCATGATACAGGAAATAAAAAATGTTAATTTGGACTTCGTTAAAACTAAAGACTTCTGCTTTGAGGAACATACTGTGAAAATAATAAAAATCAATTGATTAATTAATTTTAAAAAAACACGACCTAGATAAAACATTTTCAAAAGATATCTGATGAAGAACTGTTGCCAAATATGTAAAGAACTATTAAAACTTAATAATGTGAAAACAAGAAAACCCAATTTAAAAATAAGCAAAGTATTTTGGGGCACCTGGGTGGCTCAGTGGGTTAAAGCCTCTGCCTTCGGCTCAGGTCATGATCTCAGGGTCCTGGGATCGAGCGAGCACTGCATCGGGCTCCCTGCTCAGCAAGGAGCCTGCTTCCTCCTCTCTCTCTGCCTGCCTCTCTGCCTACTTGTGATCTCTCTCTCTGCCAAATAAAGAAATAAAATCTTGAAAAAAATAAAAATAAGCAAAGTATTTCAACAAACATCTTGCCAAAGAAAGATACAAAGAAGCAAATAAGCATATGAAAAAATACTCCACATGGTAATTTATCAGGGAAATGCAAAATAAACAGTAAAATACTACTATACAGATATTAAAATAGTTAAAATCTCAAACACAGACCATACCAAATGCTGCAAAAGACATGGACCAATAGGAACTCTCATTTGTTGTTCACAAGAATAAGAAATGATCCTCTGGGGCACCTGGGTGGCTCAGTCAGTTAAGCAGCTGCCTTCAGCTCAGGTCATGAACCCAGGATCCTGAGACTGAGTCCCATATGGGGCTCCCTGCTCAGTGGGGAGTCTGCTTCTCCCTCTCCCTGCCACTCTGCCTACTTTTGCTCTCTCTATCACTCTGTCAAATAAGTAAATAAATAAAATATTTTAAAAAGAAATGATCCTCTATGTTCTACTCAATTTTTTCTGTAAACCCAACACTTCTCAAAAAAAAAAAGTCTATTAAAAAAATAGCCTTTCCTTACTGCACAACTATAGTGTCCTCATCTTATGTCAAGTAATCTTAAATGTGGTGGTCTGTTTTTCCTTTCTTTCCCCCTTATTCCATTACATTATATATTTATATAACCTGTACCAATACCATACTGCTGAAATTACTGTACTGTAAGTATATTTTGTTATCCACTAGGTTAAGCCTTTCAATTTTCAACCTTTCAGAATATTTTGTTGTTCTTGTCCATTTGCATTTTCATATAAATTTTATCAGCGGCACATTGTTTGCCTCAATATAATTTGTTCTAAGCTGACTGTGTGTGCTTTCCAGGTATTTACTCTTGTTTATAAAACACTCTAAATATCACCCCTTAACAAATCTTTACCATGGTCTACAAGGTTATATATGATTTGCCACCATAGTTCTAGCCTTCATTTCTTATTGCTTTTCCCTTGCTTTCTTCAATCCAGTCACCTTGGCTGCCTCTCCCTTCTACAAACACATGAAGCACAGTACCTTTTATGGTCTTTGCATTTGCCGAACACCCTGCTTATTTTGCTATTTTACCAGTTTTACACTTCCCTAGCTTCTTCCTCCTTCTACTTTTATGCAAATCTGATATTCTAAACAAAGTCTTCCCTAATTATCATTGTTTGAAAATAATTTCAATGCCCCTCAATCCCTATGCCCTCTCTACTTCATTTTTCTGTTATTGTCAAATTATGCTTATATTCTTGAAAATATAATACTTCCAAAGTACCCCTTTATAAATGATCTAATATGATTCTTTTCTCCAGTGTTTTTATCTCGAGTTCCAAAATTGCAAATCTCATTTGTGTATGTTCAATGAAAATGATTTATCAGTCATTAAAAATCCTGTTAATCTGGCTGTTGTATCTCTCCAATATTACTTAAGTCAACTCTTGCCATACTATTATTACTATCAAATTAACTTTCTGTTATTTGTTAAACTACTAGTTATTAGAATAAAAGAAATATAAATTTATATTTATTTAGTGGTACATAAAATATCCAAAATATATTGTTAATTCCGTAATCCATGTATCAAAGTAATACATGTTTACAAACTTGATTTTCTAAAAATAAAGGAATGAATGCATATATTCTTGTATATAATGTAAAAGAAATTTTCCATAGTTTATCCTCTGGGAAACTGGTGCTTTACAAGAAAAGGACTTTTAGTCACAGTTTTCAAATCTTTAATGAGTTTGTTTATTTTTTATTATGCACAGAGAATAATTTTACAACATGATAAACTATTTAGAAAAAATAAGCAGTTATACAGAAAGCATTTCCATCACTTGGTTTATTGTGAGGGGGGATATTTTGATATTGCAGATTTTTTGAGTTCCATGCCCACAAGGTAGCTTCCCCATTACCATAACTTCCCCACCAGGAGTGAAAGATATTAAACTGTTGTTATGTAATATCAGGTATTATTTCATTTCTCATCAGTGTATTTTTCTTCATTTTAAATGAATTTTTATTCTATAACATTTTATAAAAATGAAATAATCTTTAGTATAAAAAAGTGTCTAACCTAACAAAATATGCGAAATTACAAATGCTAAAACTTCAGTATGTTATACAGAAATTAAAATTATAAACACAATATACTATTCATTGAACTCTCCCACAGAACATGGTTAATTTCAATAATGCTTCTGCTTTAAACATCATCAGCACATGTAAGATTAATCATGTTTCAGTGAGTTGTATTGTTGGAATGTTTGATGCATATTAATATCCTCACAGTTCTGGTTATTTATCTTCATATTTAAAAGCTGTTGCCACCTTAGCATTAGTAATGTGCAAAGTCATTGCTCTACAAAGTCTCCAATTATGCATAATGAAACCACTTTTTAATATAAGACATATATCTTAAAAGTATTATTTGCTCTTATGTAACATCCTTAAACGCTTTCCAAAAAAATTAATGTTAGTTAATAGTAAAATTAATAGTTAGTTAAAAATCTAACTTTATATCTTTCATAATATGACAATGTCAAGAAAAGCAGAGGCACAAATGAAACTTCAAATATCACTTTTCATTTTGTTAGTAAAGATGTTAATACAGTAGTTTCCCCTTACCCATGATTGCTCTATTCATGGTTTCAGTTGTTTGTGGTCAACTGCTCTCCAGCTGCTTCTCCTTCTGACAGTATGTCAGAAGGTAGGTAGTAGATTAGGGCATTATGTCATTCTCCCCATTTCATCTCCTCAATTGGCAGTTAATCATCTCACATTATCACAAGAAGAAAGGTAGGTGCATTACAAGATATTTTGGGAAAGACAGAGAGAGAGACCACATTCACATAGCTTTTATTACAGTACAATGTTATAATTACTCTATTTTATTAGTAGTAATTGTTGTTAATCTTTTACTATGCCTGATATATAAATTAAACTTTATTGCTATGTGTGTATGAGGAAAAAAAGCATAGGATATATCAGGTTCACTACTCTCTATGGTTTCAGGCATCCACTGGTGGTCTTGGAATGTATCCACTGCAGATGAGAGGAGTTATTATATAGCGAATTTGTCAAAATTGAAGTTACCTGTAAAAATTAAAATATGAAAACATTAGGTTGTTTAACCACATAAATATAAAAGTAAAATTTCATACAAATTCTTCCACCTTGTCATCTCTTCAATTACCATATAATACTGAAATCATAATACACGCTTATTTCCAACCAGACCACACTTTTGAACTTCAAATCTATGTTATTACTGCATAACTAAATTCTCCAACTGAATATATTATAAATACCTTAAACAAATGTGCTCCAAAGAGTGCCTCTGCTACCATTTTTCTTATAATATTTGCGGTGGAAATCAATGTCATATTACACAATATTTTTGCTCAGACTTGAAATTTAAGGATTCTTTATATATGAATTTTTTTCTATAAACTTTATATACAATTCACATTTAGACTTCCTTCTAAATTTCTTTTGAATCATTCACTTTTTTTACTTGCTAACTACTAACACCATATCAGCATTGCATTTTTCTTTGCTTGTGCCAAAGAAATATTCTCCTACCAGTCTACCTATATCAATTCTCACTTATCATTGTACTGAGAGTAATTCTCAAAAAATATAAAACATGTTTTCCAACTTATTTAAAAAAAATAAGCAAACAAAAAAGAAAACAAAACGTGTCTTCCAACTTCTTTCTTAAAATACTGCAAGGACTCCCTGTTGCTCTTAGAAGATAATCTAAAATGCTTAAACTACCCTACAGGATTTTATATTTTGTTGATATTTACAGCCATACCTACCATTCTTCCACTTTATTATTTTTTTGACACCCACATTTTCCTTCTCTCAGTTCTTAGCCTTTACACAAGCTCAATTTTTAACGACTTCTTATATAACTTTTCCTTTAACTATGTCCCAAGTTAATGTAAACCAAACACTACATTTCATATCATTCCAGTGTGCTTCCCTTTAATCTTTCCTTTCTATGTCCATGTTTCAAATATTTTTCACATCACTGAAGCTATTTATTTTTTGTTCTCATTCTTCTACTTTGATATTAATACCAAATCAGTGACCATGTTTTCCTTTAATTCAATCATCTTACCTCAAAACATTAAGAATCTCTTTCAACTCATTTTCATTTCCAGTGCTATTACTGTCATACAGTTCCCCTCATTTTCCTGTTTTAACCTAATAGCCATGTTCCTATCCTTCTGTCACTCTCTGAACTTCATTGATGCAAAACTTTTCCCAGTTGCTAGAAATAAACTAGTGAACAATATTGGTATTGTTTCATGAAGTTTATATCCAAATGGAGGAGATGAACAAGTGGGTGAATAAATAAACAGATAATGGACTATTACACACCATGATCAGACAAACATCATATAATGCAATACATAAAAACCTTACAAAATTTCTCATTATTATAATGTGCAAATGGTTTATTTAGATTACTTTACTGAATCCTTCCCAGGAACATTCCTTAGTTTTCATTATTACTTTAATTTTGTACAGGACAAAAACAAGAATCAAAGTGATTACATGATTTTCAAATGTCCTCTAGCAGGTGACATGTTGATGACAATTATGGATATGGATCTAGATTACTTCCCTGGCCTGGCCAAGCATGCTTCCCCACTCCCAGTTAATCTCATTACCCTTCTGTATCCCTTCTATATTTTCTTGAGTCCAGGTAACTCTAAAAATATGGAGCAGTTAAGTTGCACTTGATTTGTATTTCTAAATTTGGTTCACTGTTATTGTTGTAGTGGTTGCTTATTTGTTTTGTTTTTTTAGTGAACATGCAGAGGTTCACTTACTGGACTTCCTTTGTATTAGTTATTCCCAAGATGGAGGTTATTTTTTTTAAATAAATAAAAACATTCCAGTAAAGCTAGGGTTAAATCTACAGGGAAAATATCATACTAATAAATCAGTAACAAAATGATACAGTAAAATAATAAAACATTCAATATGATATTTTTGTCCCTTTTAATCTCCCACAGGGAGAAGCCTTCAGATTCTGGCTAAATCGCATTACTTATGGAGGCAGGAATGGTGGGGCAGTTAGGCTAAGAACGGGGTAAACATTGAGCATGTTATTTCTTGTAGTTGCATTGTTCTAGCTTGGATTTCTTGACACATTTTTGAAATAACTATTCAAAATAATATTCATGCTGTAAGAGGTGGTGTCTGTAAACTGATAATGCTATATCTGCATAAAAATCCTTCCTGAAAAATTTGTGTTGGTTCACATATCAAAAGGTAGACCATAAAGATAAGGAAGATTTTTTTTTAAGTACAAATACCAAGAAAAACATAATAAACATAATATTGACTTATGTCTACCTATGATTTGCATGAACTTTTTCAGATATCATTACCTCTGTTAAAACTATCATTTAGAAGACAGAATATAGGGGCACCTGGGTGGCTCAATCAGTTAAGCATCTGCCTTCAGCTCAGGTCACGATCCCATGGTCCTGGGAATGAGTCCCATATTGAGCTCCTTACTCCTGCTTCTCCCTCAGCCTGCCACTCCCCCTGCCTGTATTCTCTTTCTATATATATAAATAAATAAAATCTTTAAAAAACTAAAAAAAAAAGAAGACAGATTATAAAAACATAATCTGGACTTTTAAAAACTATTAAGTGTGATAAATTACATACCAATGTATTTATCTTTGAGATAGATAATAAAAAGGAAGGTTTACAATATAACTTCATTTTGTAGTTAGATCTAATTATTGCCATATGTTAAAAAACTGTATTTCTCTGATTTATTCTTAATATTTTTGAGAATATTTTCCAAGTCATATAGATTTCAGCATTTGAAATTATTAAGTTTTGATTTGTTTTGTTTTGATTCAGCAATTCCTTTCTCCTTTTCTCACAGTATATATTTGATTTTAGGACACCTTAGTCATTTCCTAGACATGAGCATTTTTATATTACTGGCCTCCTTAATTCTCCATATTTTTGTTCCATGCACAAAATCTTGAGTATGACATGATCAAACAAAAACATTTCTTCTTCCTAAGTGTGTATTACTTATTTTCTGTGTGTCTGATACCACAAAAACACCCAATGTCCCACCTTTTTTGTCTGTACATTTTTCTATCTGGCTTTGATAAATTCTATAAATCTCCAATCTTTATTTAAAATATTTCACAAAATCCATTTCTAGTGTCTTTGCATAAATAAATATCTGTAAATGAATATGTGTGAAGAAAGGGAAAGACACAGACACACAGAAACACAAAACAGGATGGCCATAGTGTTTTGAATTATAGATCCATTGTCTTACTTTTCTGCATATTTCTTAAAGATGACATATTAATATATTTTAACATAATTTCCATAAAAATATAAAACAATTTAATTTACAAAAGAAGAAATGAATTATGTCAGTGGCTCTGTTTAAAATTACTAAAATTTGATAGATAACACAATATCAAATCATTTTTAAAAAGCAAATGAATGATAAAAGATTGCTCAGAGCAATATAGTGAAAGTCTTTGAGTACACTCTCTGAAAATCCAGTCGAATCATTAGACTAACACACAATTTTATTAAAAAAGAATTCTCTCTAGAATAATCTAAGTTTGAGTGCATTTCTAATAATCATCCTTAATAATGGTAATAAATCATTTTTGAATGCTGTTTCTCTGCCAACCACCAAGCTATTTCTCAACAAATTCACTTAGAAACCATGTTATTTGGAATTTATTATTATTTCCATTTTTAAGTTGAGGAACATGAAGCTCAAAGAAATGAAATACCTCTGTTAAATTGAATAGCACAGAGTTTATAAGAAGGTACTTGAAACCAAGACTTTCTGTTCTAAAATCTATGTCACAAGGAATAGGTACTTAATATATTATTACATTCTATAACATAACTTATTGCTGATTTTCAGGGACTATTTTAAGAAGTATTAAAATTAAAATTAAATTATTAATAATTGTGGGATAGATAGGCAAATAAAAAATTGTTAAAGTTTAAACAATAGTAATTATGTGAAATGTAAGAATTTTCCTCTGAAGTCACTACACATTTTAATTTATTTGTATATGCTTAAAGATTTCGGCATAGATTTTTAAATAATGGTATATAATTTTCCAGAATACTTTTTTAAAATTAAATATGACAAAGATTCAATTGATATATTATCATTCTGTGTATAGTTCTTTAGGCTAAAACTAATTCCTGGAAAGCCTTATTCCTAGCACCATTATTTTGTGGCATTATATAATCCAGATGTCACATTAATGTTATCAAGATGTTTTCTTAATTGTGTAAACCCATTCCCAGCTAAAGGAGGGAGAAATTGCCTTGCATAGTTGAAGTGGTGTATAATTAGAGGACATATTATTACCTTGATTTCTTAGGTCTGCATTATTATAATTAAGAACATTCTGCATAAATCATCTTGCTTAGAAATGTTGATGAATGAGAAGTCAGAGTGATTTAAATGCCTGTACGAGGTACATACTTAGTGCATCTTCAGTAAGCATATTTTCATTAATTATTCAATCCTAAGGATTAAATGGCAGCAAAAAATGACTTTAGGATAATTATTTGTATCGGCTTTAGTCATACAACTACAGAGTTTGAAGTAATTCCTTTATGTAAGAAAGAAAAATCCTGAAAACATGTATGCGTAAGAATTGTATCGATTTCCATAGTAAAATATCCATGCTTAGTTTTTCAAGCAAAAAACACAGTATGTGAATTTTAATGCAACATATAGTCTATAAAATATTCTGGTAATACTTTCAATATTAATTTTTCATTAGCTATATCTCAATTTATTGATTATTCTGGGGTATTTTTTGTTTATATTCCTTTTAGCAAAACCTCAAAAGTACAAAATCAGTCAAAATTTAGAATACTAAACAAGTTTATATATGCATACTATTTTAATATGTGGTACAAACTTGCAAATATATACATATTTCTCTATGTATATATTTACATACATATTAGTGTATATATATGTATATATACACACACATATATGCCTATACATACATGTATACATAAATATGTATACATTTGCAACTGATTCTTGTAAGTAGGTATGTTTTATTTGCATTTTTTTACCAATAATGATGCCACTAAATAATTTTAAATTTATATGGAATAGTATTTATTAGTGTTTAGATTTAACATAATTTCAGTTTCATGAGCTCTTGCTCTAATTCATGAAGTCAATTAAGATAAACACATAAGTGAAGCTATGTGTGCAAGTGTGTTTGAGTGTGTGTGCATGCGTGTAGGGTTTGGTTGATCATGCTATGGACATTGCTTAAAAAGGTAATTCTAGGGGCACCTGGGTGGCTCAGAAGTTCAGCAGCTGCATTCGGCTCAGGTCAGATCCTGGGATTGAGGCCCACATAGGGCTCCCTGCCTGCTTTCTCTCTCCCTCTGCCTACCACTCTAGCTACTTGTGCTCTATATCTCTCTGTCAAGTAAATAAATAAAATCTTTTTAAAAAATGTAATTCTAAACCAAGAGCTAAATATGAACATTGCTGTTTGAATTTTCACTATGAAGGTGATTATCAAAATTATGAGAATGAAAAGTTCAGAATTAATACCTTCTAAAATTATTTATACATTAGTCAATTTAAAGTAACTAGAACCCCTTATTCAGCTTTCTCTACTTCTAAATTTACAAAGGACATCATTGTATAATTTCTGTTATTTAAGCTAGAGATCTGACACACATGAACAAATAAATTTCCCTCTTTTAAAGTATACTTTCAAGGTGCCTGGGTGGCTCAGTGGGTTAAAGCCTCTGCCTTTGGCTCAGATCATGATCTCAGGGTCCTGGGATTGAGCACCGCATCGGGCTCCCTGCTCAGCAGGGAGCCTGCTTCCTCCTCTCTCTCTGCCTGCCCTCTGCCTACTTGTGATCTCTCTCTCACTGTCAAATAAATAAATAAAATCTTAAAAAGAATAAAAAGTTAAAGCATACTTGGTTTAATGGTTAATAAGTTGTTATAACTCATGTCATAATGGTATTTTGCCTAAATTCTAGTTTGATTTTTACTTTAGGGAAATACTTTTTTATTCTTTCACATAGGATCACTACCATGTATATTATATATTGGCATATTTCTTACATTTCTCTCTAAAATGATCTTTGTCTATCCATCATATGTTATTTTGTTGAAAGTGTTATAAAATATCACATGATGCTGTGTGTTTGTCATAGTGCGGTCACATGCACACATACATGTACACACATTGAAGATATTAGATAACAATATAGACATTATTTAACTGCCTATTAAATAATCGCTGATAAAGATTCACCAGAAGGCAGAATCCAGGGATGATATCCAGTGATGAAATCCAGTTTTGAGGCTGCTTTTCTCAGGGAACATTTGCTGTTTCTGGATGAGGTGCCAAAAATCTGAAAATGGGTACCAGATTGGAATTTAGGAATGACGAGAGTATGAGGACATGAGCTGGCAAATGACTTAGAGTTTGGATTGGGACCTTGAAGAGCTGCACTCTAAGAGTGAGGGTTAAATGAAAGTAGACTACACTTAATAGGGACTTCAGTATAGCTTCGAATCAACTTAGTGCCACAAAAATGACTACCATGATTTCAGACTTCACATTTCCCAAACCTGACGAAGGAAGATAGCATCATCCATAGCCTGCAGACAGTTCTACAAACAATAGAAAATATTTTAGTATTAAAGAATAGGTATGTTAGGATATGAGATATATAGAAATCACCAACAATAAAAAAGACAGTAGACCAATAAGACCTTCAAATCCTGATATTAACATATTTTATGATAACTATGTCTACTATGTTTAAGAATATTAAATACATGTTACTAGCAGTAGCAGAGGACTCTATAAAAATATTTATGTCAATTATAAAACAAATGTAAAAATGAAAAATACAATAATTGATTAAAATTAATAATTCAATATATGTTTTAGACACACCTGAAAAATGAATTCATGAACAGGAAAATAACCCAGAAGAAACTACATGTATTATAACATGAAAAGCTATAAAGATGAAAATTTTGAAGAGAAAGGATAAGATCTTACATGTGCAATTGGACTTCCAGAATGATAGGGTAAAGAGAATGGGGAGGAACCAACATTTGAAAAAAAAGTGGCTCAAATTTTCCAAAAAGAAATAGAACAACACATCATGCAGAAATTAAGAATATGAACAAATAAAATACAGGATAAAAAATAAAAAAAAATAAAATTCTCATCTGGGTATATCATAGTAAAATAAATAAAAGCAAAATACAGAAATAGGTTATCCTCTGAAGGTTTTAATTAAACTAATGGCTAACATTTTTTGTTAAGGTTTTATTTATTTATTTGAGACAGAGAGAGAGAGAGAGCGTGAATGGGGATGCAGGTGGGGAGAAGGCCAAAGGGAGAGGGAGAAGCAGACATTCCACTTCAGAGGCAAAATGGATGCCTAGTTTAGGATTTTGTTTGAGGGGCACCTGGGTGGCTCTGGGTTAAAGCCACTGCCTTCAGCTCCGGTCATGATCTCAGGGTCCTAGGATTAAGCCCTGCATCAGGCTCCCTGCTTAGCAGGGAGCCTGCTTCCTCCTCTCTCCCTGCCTGCCTCTCTGCCTACTTTTAATCTCTCTCTGTCAAATAAATAAATAAAATCTTTAAAAAAAAAAAGGATTGTGTTTGAAACATTTTTCATTGTACGTTGGTTCAAATGATAGATAAAATAAATGCAAAATAATTTCTTATCCAGACTCATCTGTTGTCATACCTCTGTTGAAGTATCATTTCTGAAGAGTCACTAGTGGTCTCTAGAAAAATCTTACTATCATTAAAACAATAATATAAAGAAAACACACTGTTTTACACACAGACAATAACATGAGAACAGTTTTGTAGGTCTTGCTGGAAGGCTGTTCAATTCTACCATCAAACACTTGCAAAACAAGATAAATTCATTTCTTGCTAGACCCATTTTTTTATTACTTTTCCCAACTTAACAAGTGTATCTTAACTTATTAATTTTTTTCTTTCCCAATCTATATGTATCATATTTTATGTGCTTTCTCAGAGATACTTCATAAAGAAATGCATAAATCATAAGAGCACAAATTAATTGCACAACCCATATAACCAGCACCCAAATCAAGAATGACAACACCATTCCAGAAGTATTCTGAGTACCCGTTCCCGTCACCACTTACTGCAAAAGAGTAGCCACTACACTGACTTAACAAAATTTTATTTCACTTGTCCTTTGAATTTTCTATAAAAAAAAAAGTGTATGGTTTTATTTAATGTATCTAGTTCCCAATCTTTTCCTAGTGTATGTTGGGTTTCATCCATGTTGTTACATGTATATATAGTTTTTTCAGTCTCATTGTCATATTAAGGTTTATCATATGAATATATACTATGTGTATATAACCATTCCAATATTGATAAACATTTGAATTGTTTTCTGTTTGTGCTTCCTACAAGGAGAATTGTTATTCATATTTTTTCTTCATATGTCATAACATCCATAAGAAAAAGAAAAAAATTCCTGTATTATAACAAGGAGCACAAGTTCTCATTATATAATGTGTGTGTATAAGCTCAATAGATGCTCAAATAGATGCTACCAAGAAAATTTTTTAAAATTAGTTATAAAAATTATACTTTCACCAAATGTGCATAAGAATTCCTTTGCTCCATATTTTAACCAACATTTGATTTTTTAAAAAATTTTTGTCATTCTCACAGTGTATTAGATTTTGATTATAAGTTGCATTTTCCCAATGAGTAATTATATTGAGTACTGTTTCACATGTTTATTGTATAATTGAATAAACTTTTGTAAGGTGACTATTTTTTTCCTACTGAGTTGTCTCTTTTGTTTTTTGTATTCTAGATATGAATTTTTATTGGTTGTACATATTGAAAATTTATTCACCCCCTGAGTTTGGTCTTTCCATTTTCTTATAATATTTTTTGATAGACACATTTTCTTAATTTTACTATAATCACATTTATTATTCTCTAACTCCACATCTTTCTTAAGAAATATTTGACTAACTAAGGATAAAAAAATAGTCCCCTATATTTTCTTCTAGGATTTTTATTGATTTGCCTTTCATACTTAGATCTATAGAATATTTATAAGTGATTCTGTTAGTACTACCATTAAGTTTTTTCTTACATACATTCCCTTATCCAGGCTCATTTTTCATAAAAAACATCCTTTTTCATTTTCAGAGTTCATGTCACCTTTATCACAAGTCAACTATACACATATGGATATATCTGTCTGGACACCAAATGCTATTCCTTTGGTTGATCTATCTATCTTCAGACAAAATATATTCCCTTAATTGCTAGAATTTTATAACATGCATTGATATCTGGTAGTGCAAGTTTCCAGTGTTGTCTTTTTCTTCATATAAAATTTATAATTGAATTATGAATTTACAAACACACACAGATCTAGATATGCTCTTGACTGAGGTTCCATTGAATCTATAAATCAGTGTAAGAGAATTGAAATTTTTACAATGGTAGTTCCCCAGTGGAAGATATTTGACCTCAAAGGGATATTTGTCAATATCTAGAGACAACTTTGGTGGTCACAACTGGAGGATGCTCTTGCATCCAGTGAGATCAAAGCTAAGAATACTGATTACTATCCTACATTGTACAACGAGGCATCTCCCAGTAGAACAAAATATTCACACCAAAATATCAGTGATGTTAAGGTTTAGAAACCCTCTTTTATAAGGTTGTTTTCTAATCCATGAAAATCATATATTTGTTTAGAACATTTTTCATTTTCCTAAGTTATGTTTTGTGTTTTTCATTATTAAACCTCTGCACATCCTTTGTTATATGTATTCTTAGGAATTTGATGTTTTTTTAAAGTTCCTGTAAAGCATATTTTATTCCATTTTGCAATTTTTATTGTCATATATAGAAATTAAATAGATGTATTTATATTGATATGAAATCTGTGATCTTGCTAGATTCACTTATTGATTTTTATGGTTTTTTTTCTAGATAATTTTAGATTTTTTCCATTCACAATCATGTTATCAGGGACTGGTAATTCATTAATTTCTTGTCTATGAATACTGATGCCTGCTATTTCTTACAATTTTCTTACTTTTTTTTTTATTGTCACCAATACACTGCCTGATGGAAGTGGTTATAGTGGCCTTCCTTATCTAGTTCGGATTTTGGGTAGAAATATGTCAATAATTCATCAAGGGTAGGATATTTTATCTAGGCTTTTTGTTAATATTCTAAGCTAAATAAGTTTTTTCTATCCTACTTTTTAATGTTATGTTATTATGACTTGGTATTTTGTTTTATGAAATGCTTTCTAGTATGGTTTAAAAATTATCTTTTTTTTCATTTCTTATTATGTAGTAACAGATTAACTTAAATATTAGGGAAAAAGAATTCAACTCCTGGAGTAACCTCCATTTGATTGGTATTTTATATTTTGTTGTATTTAATTCATAATATTTTCTTTAAAATTTTCTACTAGGTTCATGAACAAGGTTGATCTATAATTTTCCTTTCTTTTGATGTGTCTTTATGTTATCAGAGTCATTGGCGCAAATATCTTCAGAAATTTTCCTTTATTTTTTTCTAGAGGAGTTTGTGTGAGATGTTTTTTATTTCATATTTATTAGGAATATTTAATTGCAAAAGAGATATTAGAAGTGGTTTACTCTAGCAACACTTGATAATATATAAACATTTTTTTAAAATTCATCTATATTAAAAAGTAATTTTGCATATATTTTTCCTCATATATACTATATATCAGAAGCTGAATATCTTATTTTATATATTACATATATATAAATCCAAAGTCATCTTCATATAAAAGTAAATCATTATTATAAGTTGTAGCTTCTATAGACATGACTACATTTAATTTTCTTAGTGGACTGAATTGAGGGAGATGATAAAATAGATTCTATTTCATCAATATCCTGACTGTCACAATGTAGAAAACATATTTCATCCATAATTATTCTCAGATTATCAAAGTAGTTTTATTAAGAAAAATGTTTCTATCCTATAGGGTAAGAGTAAAATTGGTTACTTTTTCTCATAAGTCCTTTTGGGTTTTATATTTACATTTTTTCTAGATCATTACATATTTATTTTTGTGCCATGAGTGGTAAAGGTATGTAACATATGACCAGTTTACCTTGTAAGGTGTCTCTTTATTTTTTTAAAGAGTTTATTTATTTATTGGACAGAGAGAGAGTAGAAGCAGGAGGAGTGGTAGGCAGAGGGAGAGAGAGAAGCAGGCTTCCTGAGATTGTGGCCTGAGCCCAAGGCAGACGCTTAACCAACTAAGCCACTCAGGCACTCCAGCATCTCTTCATTTTCATACTCATTTAAACATGAAGGTGAAATTTCATGTAACTTCCAGTTTTCATAATTTTGTTGCAGGATTACATGGTTCTTGTCTCACGGAGTCAAATGAATCCTGTGGACCCAAAGGGGTGAAGTGAAGGTGAGATCAGAAAGGAATGAAAAAACGTTCTAGAGTGAGAGAGGTCCTGAATGGGTTACCACTGTGGACTTTTACTGTCAGTCTTTTACTGAGAACTGACTGGGAAGCTTGTTGTCTTGAAATTCTTGTGCCAGCTTGGTTTGAGCAAGGATTATCGATTAATAGCATCCTTAATGGCTTACTCTTTTGAGGTCTGGTCATTTTCTGTGACTACAATGTAGCTGCTGATATATATATATATATATAACTCCGTAACCTCAGGGGCCAGGTGGTCTGCCTTGTTGCCTTACCACTGAGTTTATAAGGCTCGGCATTTCCCCACCTTTGGGGAATCTGTTAGGCTGGTCGCATAGCCCCCTGCAGAAGCCTCCTAATGGAAGTCATGGGCCTCCTCTCTCTCCCTGCCTATACCTTAATGCTTTCCTTACTCACTTTGAAAATATCCATCCAAAAAAAAAAGAAGGAAATAGTCAAAGTATCAGGAGGGAACATTAGGTAGAGACAGTTTAACATCTGTTTTTTGAATACATTTTGGTCCCAAATGATGAAAAATGTCCAGTATCCTACTCTTTACACAAATGGAACATTCTCACATAGAGTGATATTCTCACAGTATTGATTTATTGTTTGTGTTTATAACAATTTACCTGGATTACTACGTGTCTTTCAATGCAGCCTGACTTATCTTTCCTGATTTGAAGTGTAAGTAGTAACATTTTTATTGGAGTGGGTATGTCTCATAAAAATAGAGTGCAGTTTTCCTTTTTGGCATGACCTTGTCATTTGAGAAAGCATTACATTTTAACGACATATAATTTAAAATGCCTCTAGGAGTGAGTTCAATTTACTGAGATATTTTTAAGAGTAATTACTTACTAGAGGTTGTCAGAGCACTTGTAGAGTATCAACCTTCTTCAGGGCAGATATTTGAGACTACTTGAAATGAATTAATGCTTCTACTATTAAGGTTTGATGGGAGACCATAGTGAAAAAGATGGATGGTTATATAATTGACATCCTTAACATTTAGAGCTGAATACTTAAATGCCAGAAACATAATTCTGAATAAAATGTCAGGACCTAACTCAATAATATTTAATGATGTAGTAGGGAAGAAATGAACAGATGTCATTTTATGTTATTAATGAAATTATTTAAAATAGGCTTAATTGTCCCCATATATTGTCTTTATTCATATTATTGTTTCTAACAATAATTCAAATTCTACCAGTCCAGAGATGTCAAACATCTTTTTTATTCATATGCTTGCAAAATACTTTTATCAAAATGTATATGACAATTGTACTTAGTAAGCTAAATATGCTAACTTATTATACTTAGTACAGTTTGGGAGAACATATTTTGGTACAGTACCAAATCCTGCTTCATTCTTGAGTTTTTAGTTTTGGTCAACAGATTGATCTTTTGCTAGTTAAATGATGTACTTAATAAAGTTAACTTATGCTAGTAGAACCTAGTAGGCATATAAAATAAAAATAAAACAAATAATGCTGAAACACTCAAAATTTTTTTTTTTTTAAAGATTTTATTTATTCATTTGACACAGAGAGAGAGATTACAAGTAGGCAGAGAGGCAGGCAGAGAGAGAGGAGAGAGGAGGAAGCAGGCTCCCCGCTGAGCAGAGAGCCCGATGTGGGCCTCGATCCCAGGACCCTGGGATCATGACCTGAGCCGAAGGCAGTGACTTTAACCCACTGAGCCACCCAGGCGCCCTGAAACACTCAAAATTTATTCAGAAACCTAATCATTAATAAGCATGGTTGAAAAATAACTATATGATAAATAACTGTATTATATACCAATATGGCTCATTATTTTTACAAATAATTCAATGAAAATGAGAGTCAAGAGTTTTAAGAATGATTTATTTCATCTTTAATTAATAAGTGAATGGTGCTGTGGGGGTTTTACTGTAAAACTGCTTCTTGGAGGGAGCCTGGGTGGCTCAGTGTTTAAAGCCTCTGCCTTCGGCTCAGGTCATGATCTCAAGGTCCTGGGATGGAGGCCTGCTTCGGGCTCTCTGCTCAGCAGGGAGCCTGCCTCCTCCTCTCTCTCTGCCTGCCTCTATGCCTACTTGTAATCTCTCTCTGTCAAATAAATAAATAAAATCTTAAAAAAAAAACTGCTTCTTGGAAATCAGACGTTAGAGAATGCTTTTTGCAAAATCTTTACTTACTATATACTGAGTTCTGTAAGACTTATAGTTCAGCTAGTCATTTTGCTAGCCTCAAATCCTGTCATTATAATCTTAATTACCTCTATAAGAAGAAAAGAGGCTATAGTGTGGTGATCAAATTATATTTAACCACGTCCATCAATGTAGGGAAGTTTCCTGAAGAGGATTTCTGGATAAAGTAATGAATAATGGTCTTGCCTCAGACCATAAAAGAAATACTTGTCAATACTAAGCATGGAATTCTGGGATTATAGTGACAAGTACCATGAGGTAGTCAAAGATATCAACTGGTACTGACTAATTCTAATATCATCTATAATCATCTTTACTGTCTCTATCAAAGCCACAATACAGTTAACCAATCTACTGATAGTCAGTGTTCCCTTTCATAGTATTATTATGGGATTATTATATACTAATTACTCTCAAATTGAACTCTAGAGAAACTTTGAGGACTCCAGAGGTCAAAACTAGTATCATGATAATTCTTTTTCACTCACATTTCCTCATGTGTGAACTGTGGATTTTTCAAAAGGGTATGGGATGAGTGCAATTAGCACAGACTGAATGCAAGACATACAAATTCAGCTGCCTTCTTTAAGGCAGCTGGAAATTTAGGAGATGTTATTTAAGAAATTTGCTGAAATAAAAAAACAATGTCACTTTTCACTAATTTTTTGTTTTGGAAAATATAATTATTTTAATAAACTATGTCATTTATACAATGGGTTTATTATTATTTTAAGGGGAACAATATTTCAGAGTTAACTTCTAATATGAACTTTAATAGATCTAACATATGAATAAAAATTCTTTGGATGCTCAGGCTGCCTGGGAGGCTCAGTCAGTTAAGTGTCCAACTCTTTGTTTTGGCTCACACTGTGATCTCATGGGTCACGAGATGGAGGTCTGCACTGGGTTCCAGGCTCAGTGGGGAGCCTGCTTAAGATTCTCTCCCTCTGCCCCAACCCCACCAATGTGCACATGCTCTTTCTCTCAAATAAATACATAAATATTAAAAAAATAAATTCTTTGGACCCTCAATACTTTCTAAGATTGTAAGGAGCTTTTAAGATCAAATAGTTTGAGAATGACCCTTCTACAGAATCTTTAATGATTGAGTTATTATTCTTGTTATTGCTGTTGTCATTATTTGAAGTATCTTCTCGCTCCTACACCATTGGAGAGCTAGCTTTTTTTTTTTTTTGGATGTACAAATACTTCCCTTTTATGGGTTATAGAGTAACTAGAGTTTCCAAGTCATTTACATTTCTAGGAAAAGCCTACACTGCAAATGGCTCCAATGGTTCATGAAAAATTCTGAATTTTTAGCCCTATTAGTTATCATCATTTAATTACCCAAGAAAGCTATTCAAGTATAATACTTACAGATATCTATTTCACCAAAACATTTCCCAACATCAGTACAATGTCAATCAGAACATATTTCTCTTCTTTTCTGTAAGCAAATCTGGGGCAAAGGGAATGTTGTTTCTTTATTGTATCTTCAACAAATAGTACATTTTCTGGAACAAAGTAGATATAGAGGCCACTTTTAGGCAAACAGGCTTGAGCAACAGAATGTAGAAAGAGCCCGCAGCACCACCTGGCTGAATACAGATAGGCCCATCAGGCGACTGACCTCAAAATACCCATAGGCCCTAATTGACCAATGGGCTACTTACAACTAGACAGTTACCAAAAAGGGGAGAATTCTACACATCACCATACCTCCTCAACTTCTCCTTTAAAAATAGCCCCTACCTGTCATTGCAGACAGCCTCTCCCCTGCTCTCCTGCCTGCAGCTCCCTCAAGGTACGTTCTGTAAACTTCTGTCTCCTTTGTTCTGCTTCAGGTGAATTCTTTCACCTCCCGTGTCACCAGCTTCCACGTGATCAGTGGCCCCACATTTGGAACCCTCATCCAATCAAGAGACACCCCATTGAAACACCACAGTAGATACTCAAGTATTTGATAACTTAATAAATTAAGTCAAATAAATTTGATTGCTAATTTGTGAAGGGAAATGCACACATTGTTTACTATTAATTAGTCTTAGTTATTCTCAATTTGTTAATCTCACCCAAGTCAGATTTAATTACTGTCTTATTCGTTAAAAAGTATGCCTGCCCGTTTCCCTGTTTCAATGTATGAATCATCCATATGCAGAAATTATTTTTCAAGCTTTTAATGGAGTATATCAAGACTTTGGAATGATTCCTTGTTTCCTTATTGCCCTACAAAGGGGTGATACTCAAAGCCTTTTTTATCCAGTGAAGTTTAACTATCAAAAATATAATTTTCCAGTGTCCTTTGAATCATATCGTGTTCCTTAGCACTAGGAAGATAATATTCTCCCAAACATATCAATAACTCTGACAATTCATATTTTTCATATAAAATACTAATAAAATAGAATTATTATTTCTAACATTTAGTTGTATCTAATTTGCTCAAGTTAAATTTCTTAATGTACAGCGTGTTTTATGATCCTTTTTATTATAGTAACACTATTTCCCATATCACTTAATAGCTATTAAGTGATAGCACTTAATTTAAACTGACTTTAACCATCTCTGTTGGGTTTAAATGAATATGCATTCGTGAATTTTACAAGAATATGGCTGAATCAAATATTGTTACATAATTCTTTGCATAATACTCTTTTATTTCCTCTTCTCTGTGTTGTTTTAACTGTCTTTTGAACTTATAATAAAACAAAGAATGACAAAGTAGTATATTAATTTTATTTATTTAGAGAATAAATAATTTAATGATCCATATTCCCTCATCAAATGTCTAATGATCATATATATGACTATATGGTTTCCAAACTTTCTAAAAAATTAAAAGCCAGTACAGCACAATATTATTTTGATTAGGCTAGCCAGAGAGAAAGTACATTATAGTTGCACTAACTTTATTCAATAGCCATTTAAATGTCTGAAATTTTGTTACATAATGCCAAAGGGATATTATTCATTTTGGAACTTCAACTTAAATCCCATTGAGTCAAATTTGTTGTGACTTAATTGATTTACTTAATTGGCCTTTGTTTCCTTATCAACTTTCTATAACTAGGAATATTAGGGAGATGTTTTTAAAAATCTTTCGAATGACACATACTGCTATTTTTGTGGGAGTTAAGTTCTTAGGGTTTGGTTAGTATCAGTAAATGTGATTTCAATCATTTTAATGATATATTTAACATATTATAGCTTTCTTTAGGAAAGCACACTGAATTAGATTAGAATATTTAATTTTATTTATAGAGTTTATTTTCCAATTTGTCTAGTTTCTCCTTAATACATTTTAAAAGATAAGAATTACAAGTATGGTAGGGTTTTCAAAAAATATATTTTTCTGTTTTTTTTGACATGGTGCCTAGTATTTATTTCTAAGTCAGTTAGCAGATTGTATATCAGTATATTTTAAATAACTTAATTACTTGGAATAGCTCTTGGGTATTATTTTTAATGTTGCAAAGTAATTCTATCTACCACATACCAGAGACATTGGAACTATCTGGGTTAAGGATATTCGGGAGGCTTTTTGCTAGGGTGAGTGCTGTGAATTGTAAGCCTGATGACTCACAGAGCTGTACCCATGGGGAAAATAATATGTTATATGTTAATTAAAAAAATAAAAAAATAATAAAAAGCCAATAGACTGACTTTAATTATTTTGACATAATTTTGCAACATATAGCAATTCTGTACAAACTTGACCAAAAAAACACAAAAATCAATTTGATCCATTCTGACTCAGTGCTAAATAAGATTACAGTACTCCAGAATTTCGTTTACCTGGTAGATAAAACTCAACATCTTGGGCGCCTGGGTGGCTCAGTGGGTTAAAGCCTCTGCCTTCGGCTCAGGTCATGATCTCAGGGTCCTGGGATCGAGGCCCGCATCGGGCTCTCTGCTCAGCGGGGAGCCTGCTTCCTCCTCTCTCTCTGCCTGCCTGTCTGCCTACTTGTAATCTCTCTCTGTCAAATAAATAAAATCTTTAAAAAAAAAAAAAAAAAAAAAAACTCAACATCTTCCAGCCCAGTAATTTCTTATTTATAGAGAAGTTGAATGTAATCTTTAAATTTTGGAAGTATTACAAAACCATTATTTTTAATTTTTTTTAAATATTATTTATTTATTTGACAGAAAAAGACACAGCAAGAGAGGGAACACAATCAGGGGAAGAGGAAGAGGAGAAGCACACACCACTGAGCAGGGAGCCTGATGTGGCACTCCATCCCAGGACCCTGGGATCATGACCTGAGCTGAAGGCAGACACTTAACAACTGAGCCACCCAGGCACCCTTACAAAAACTTTAAATTAAAAGATAAATAAATAAATAAATAAATATACACATATATAATATATATTACATCATATATATAACATATCAATATAAATACATATATAATATAATATAGAATATATAAAAATAGAAAATATATAAAAATATGTATATATAATTTTATGATTTTTATATTAAAATTAAAATTATTTTATTTATATATTTAAATATATTTATATTTTTATATTTATATATAAGTATAATTTATGCTATATTATATATTGACTATATAAAATATATACATTTTATATATAAGTATATAACTATAATACATATTTATTTATATATATTATATTTATATATAATATTATATAGTATTATTATTTAGTGTATCAATCATATATGTATATATTAAATATTAATTATATATTAATAATGATATGTATATTATTATATGGATAATATATCATATATAATATGATATATTATATATCATGGTATGATATAATATAATATATGATATATTTGTATATAATTATGTAATATGCATATGTAATATGTAAATATACTATATATAATGTATAAGTATATATTATATATAATATAAATTATATATAATAAATATTTGCAATATAAATATTATAAATAAGTATGAATGTAAAATTATATTTATGAATATATATTATATATAAATATATATAAATATACAATTTATATAACTTTATATGTGAATATATAAATGAATATATATAAATCTATAAAGGTTATGAATTAAATATAAATATATTTATATTTAAATATAAATTATATGTTTGAAATTGTTTTTATATATAATTTATTTTATTTTCAATGAAAATATTTAAATTAAGATTTATAAATAATTATGATTTTTATAAGTAAATATATATAAATTACATTTATATTTAAAATATATAAAATATAATATACACATATATGTTTACTTTTTAGAATATTTATAGACACTATGAAAACAATGAGAACTTTGTTTTCTTTCATTACTAAGGACAACTTCAATACCTCCCATAGTTCTACCTTATCCTTTATGGTCAGTCATCTGTCCTCCTTCCTCTATGACATACAAACTGAGCCTGAACTCCCAGGATTTTATTACACAGCTTGGAGATACTTCCTCTCTTATTTTTCTATGCCTAATTTCTGTGTTTTGGCTGGAAACTAGTCTTTGTAATTAAAATAGAAAAGTAAAGAACAAAACAAAACAAAAAAGTTATGTACAGAGGGAAGGCCAGGTGAGAACACAGCAAGAAGGTGACCATCTGCAAGCCGAGGACAGACACTTCAAGAGAAATAAAGCCTGCTGGCACTTTGGTCTTGAATTTCTATCCTCCATAATTTTGAAGGCCCAGGGATACCAATCCCATCAGCACCTTCAACTGAAAAGCAAGGTTCAAAAATGTCAGACATCCTTCATGAGCTGCTCCATGTCTCTGAGAAGGCTGCCATTACCTGGGCACGCAGGCAGCAGGAACCCTTCTTCCAGATGTCCATAGAAGAAGAGAAAGCAGGAGGAAAGAACAAGAATTACACAATTGGTATCAAGATCCTGCTGCTGTATTAGTATAGGAAGTTATGAAACAGAATATGGAGGTTTCCAGGCTTGGAAAAAGAAATTGGGAAAGAATACAATGCGTTTACTAATGATTTAGAAATAAAGGTTTTCTTGAGACTATGTCCAACTGAGAAAGAAATGGTGAAGCTTCTTAGCATAGTCCTTAGTGGTAACAATTTGGAATCTGATGTATTAGCTAAAACTGTTCATGAGGATGTCACCTTTACTGACCCAACTCTGGGTTCTGTAGAAATCAAAACACTCCACAGGACATTTTGGAAATTTGGGTATAAAATGTCCTGCTGACATTAAATCCATATAAGGAATCTTCCCCTGTGGACATCAATGTGTCACCATTTTAACTGGTGTCTATGACATTTAGACAGGGATCCCCCTGGGGGCACAGTCATCAACTAACCTTTTGTATGCAAGACTTAAACACTCTCAGTTGGAAAAGACAGGGCTACTGGGGCCCTTCTTACATGGGAACAAATATCTATTCATTTCAGCCCTTATCTCCAAAAGAAAGAGCAATGAAACACAGATCCAACTAATTGTAAACACCAGTTTTGAGGTGGAATTCTACTGGTTTTCAGCTTGTACTTACGACAGAGTAGTACAAGTGAAAATGAAAACTATCAAAGTCAAATCCTCAGGGATATGTGGAGATAACATGCTTGGAAAGAAATCCAGAAACAGGGCTTGACTTACCACAATTGGTAGACCTCATATAAAGCAAAAGCACTATTAGAATAAATTGGAGGGCCAACAAGGGAGGATTAATTACATACAGATTAAGGAAATGTCTAGAAAGTCATTCTTGAGCCTCCTCATCCAAAATCCAGCATGTGTAGATACACATTCATAGATAAGCCATGTTCTCATATACTTATAAACTAAAGTGTGAAACTATTTCCCATATTTCTATCTTTTGAAGGTAGCTTTGTCATGGGGAAGCCTAGAGGGGATGGAGGAGCCCTCAGATTTGGAGAGAGCATGGGAGAGTGGGACCATATCATTGCAACAGCAGCTGGTGGAGCAAAGCTAGGAGGCACTAACAAACCTGGCATGTCCTTCAAGTTGGAGAGGTGAGGTCTATCAGTAATTGTTAGTCCCTCAGGGCAACTTAAGTTCTGGTGTCCTAGGTGAGCTGCAGCTAAGAAGGGCATTCTGAGCAAGCTGTAGCCCTGAGGTGTTGGGGGGGCCGGGAGGACTAGAGGGATCAGTGGGCCCATAAGGCTTGCTCTCTCCTAATTGCTCCCTTTTTCATTCCTCCTGGGCCTCCAACCCCAAGGTCTAATTGAATTCCTAAAAAGACCAGACTGCCTACTGCCACCATGAAACCCACCAACTCTCCTAGTATTGGAGGAGTTGGTGAATTGGAGAACCAACATTCCAGGAAGCAAGCTGGACAGGGAGTGTTTAAGGACCAATTTGCTTCAAGTTAACACAGTTCTTACTTTCTGACCCTGACTTTTTACTTTCTGGCCCTTGATCTGTAAAAGACATAATTTCCTTTCTTTGAGATTTGCAGACCACTGGCCTTGAGGAGTGAAGGACCAGAACTTTCCCAGACCTCAGAAGCCAGCAAGTCTGAAGCCACTATGACTTTCTGATTAGCCAAGTAACTTTTAGCAAAGTACTTTTCTTTCTTTTTTTTCTTTCTTTCTTTTTTCTCTCTCTCTCTCTTTCTTTCTTTTTTTTCTTCCCTTCTTTTTTCTGTTGCAGATATGATTTTACTGACCTTCCTTTATGTATCTGTAGAATTTGCCCTCCCTTGCAGAAAGAACAGAGTACTCCTATAAGTAATGAATTAAGCACCAGACGCTCTTGCACAAGCCCTAGCACTGAGATAATGTTTGTGGCTTGAACCATCAGGTCTGCATGAGATCAAGAAATTTTGCACTCCCTTTGCTGATTTACTACCCTAATCCCTTTTAAAATACCCTGGGATATTCAGAAACCTCAGAGTTGGCTTTTGGACAAGAGTCCACCTTCTCCCCAGGTTGCTAACCTCCTGAATAAAGCTCAAATTTCTTTCTAATAAAAATTTATCTCTTCAGTAATGGTCTTTTTTTAAGCAATGGGCAGTCAAACTTGAGTTGGGTAACACTACCACCCTGATTCCCCTCTCTCTTCTCCCAGGCACAGGAGACAGAGGCCAGGAAGAGAAAGTCTATTCTCAGAGCATGGGATGCACTCACTTAGTGCAGATAGGGGTTCTAATAGTTAAGGGAAAGAATGTAGGAATAGATTGTCTTCCCCAGATTTAAGATTCTTCACTAGTATCTTAGGTGGTTCAACTCCCGGGAGGTCTGTGGGCTATGGAATACTCTTAGCCAACGCTGGATGATCTGCTATGCAGGACTATAATCTAAGATAGTGCAAAGGAGCAGATTCTGCTGGTGTTGGTGCTGGAGCCCCTGTGACCTGCAGAATTCAAAACAAGGCTGCCAGAACAATGCCTATAGAGTAGAGCAGAAGCTCTAGCTGTCCTGAGGACATGGTGAACAATCTGATAGGATCAGGAGAATGGGTAAAAAGAAGGTTAAGTTTTCTAAGTGGGAATGGTTAAGATACAGAAGCACAGATACTCTGTCTTTGGTACCCAGCTTGAAGAACAGCAACCATTTTGCTGTCCCAAGGAACATCCATTGAGGCTTTCAACATGTAATATGCTTCCCACCTTCAGGGAATTATCTATTTCCCTTTAAAGCATTTTTGATCTTGTGTTTCTGAAGCACTTTTTGTTTTTATTCCCACTCTATTACGTTTCTTATGAATGCAGTATTTAAATTCTTGTGTCTGACTCTCAGATACTGCCTTTCTCATAATATCCTCAGTAAGTAGTTAGTGAATGCCAGATTAAATGACTTGGACAGGGGGTTCCTTCCTGTGACCTCTGGTTTGGGGTTTGTGATAAAAAATCCTACAGAATAACTATTTTTTAGATGTTTAAATTATAGAACTAATAAACTCATTTTCTTTTCAAATTAGAATGCTATATTGAGAATGAATCTGAGTCTGAGTATGAACCAGTTAGGAAGAAGTGCTTTTTTCACTTACTGATGTTTGTCATGAGTATTTTTGTGTGAGTGTGTATGTGTTTTTATGTCTGCCTATGTATTGATTGGCAGACATACGGTATTATGTCTCCTCAAGGTCTTTATTTCTATCTTGCCATTTCCCTGAGATGAAAGTCCTTCCTTAATGAAAATAATGAAGATCCCTAAGTCACAATTTTATTCATATGAAATTTCAGGGAGCACCAAATAGTCAAACAGTCTTGAAAAGAACAAAATAAGAGGACTCACACTTACCAATTAACCCAGAAAAATGTCAGACTGACAAGCAATTAGTTTTCAACATGGATGCCAAAACCACTACATGAGGGGGTACAAATGGTGCTGGGACAACTGGATATTCACATGCAAAATCATGAAGTTGGACCTTTTTGTCATACACAAAAATTAATTCAAAATCAAAGATCTAAATATAAAGCTAAAACTATAAAAAGAAAACACAGGTATAAATCTACACAACCATAGATTAGGCAATGGTTTCCGTCAAAATCATAAGCAACAATAGAAAAGAAAATGATAAATTGAATTTCATCAAAATTAAAAATGTTTGTACATCAAAGAATACTATCAATAAAGTGAAAGACAACCTACTGAAGGAAGAAAATACTTGGAAATTATATATCATTTAAGGATCTAGTATCCAGAATATATAAAGAACTCAACAAAATTACAAACAACTCAATTAAAAACAGGTGAAGGAAAAAAAGTGGACAAAGAATTTAAATTGTAGACATTTCTCCAAAGAAGATAACAAGTAGCCAATATACATATGAAAAGCTGCTCATAGTCTTGTCATTAGGGAAATGGAAATCAAAACCACAATAAGATACCACTTTACCCCACTAAGATGGCTAAGATTAAAAAAAAAAAAAATCAAACCAAGCAAACAAAAACAAAAAACCAAAAAAAACCAAAATATCAAGTGTTAGCAAGAATGTAGATAAATTGGAACACATTTATACATTATGCTGGGAATGTACAAATGGTACAGCTGCTATGGGAAACAGTTTGGCAATCCCTTAAGAAATCAAACAAAGAGTTATCTTATGCCCCAGAAATTCAACTCCTAAGTATTTATGCAAAAGAATTGAAGACATACATTCAAACAAAAACTAATACAGAAATGTTCATAGCATTATTACTCATAATAGCCAAAAAGTGGAAACCATCCAAATGTCCATCAACTGAAAAATGGATAAACAAAATGTAATAAACTGTATGAATGAAATAATATTAAACCATAAAAATGAATGAAGTACTGATACATGCTGCGACATGAATAAACTTCAAAAATGTTATGCTGAGTGGAAGAAGCCACTCCAAAGACAACACACTGTATGATTCCATTTATATGAAAAGTCCAGACTAGGAAAATCTAGAGACAGAAAGTACATTAGTGGTTGCTTATATTTGGGGGGCATGGGACTTGGAAGTAAACACTGAGGGTTGTAGAGTTTCTTTTCAAGCTGATGAAAATATTCTAAAATTATTTGTGTTAATTGATACACAACTCAATGACTATACTAAAATCCATTGAATTGTGTGCTTTAAATGGGCAATTTATACAGAATGTGAAATATATCTCAAAAAGCTGTTTAAAATGGACACTATCAGGGAGTAATTCTGAATGATGACATTTGCTTTTTTCCATCCTTTGTCACTTGGCTGAGCTCTGGTAACAGTAGATAAGGTATTCTTTATGAAACACTTGTCTAGAAGAAAGAAAAATTATTAATTTTCTAGTTGTTTCCAAGTATTTCTTAGGGAACCAAATACTTGTCCTTCAGAATGAGCCTCCCTAATTTACTCCGAGATAATTTGGGGTTCAGAAGGAGAAAACAAAATTAGGTAACTTCTCTTTGTTGAAAATTTGAGGGCAAGGAAGAACCCAGGAGGGAGATATTTCTGAGGAAAGGTGGGAGGCTAGAACATTCTTGAAATGATGGAGAAAGTCAAGAAAAGAGAAGCCTGATATTTAGCTTCCAATTATCTGCTGAATTACACTATGATGTATATTAACATTCTTGTTACCCCTGAATCAGCAGTAAAACTCAACTATCTTTTCTGTTTGATATTGAGAGGTATGAGTTAAAAAGTAGGGACTTGGCCCCACCTATGAGTTACTGTGGTGCTAGAGACAATGGGGCAGCAGCAGTGCACCAAATAGAGAGTGAGAATTGAACAGAAATCAGAGCTGCCAGTAGCCCAGGGGACATAAGCCTCTGATTTCACTGTCATCTTCTTAAAGGATGTGGCTAGATGTTTGAAAAAATGGAATCTGTATATTAAAAGACATTGTGTGTTATATGCATTGAAAACCAGTCTAAATACATCATATGCTGTGAGTCTGGGCCATCATAGGTTACAGGACTTTGAAGTTGGTGTGGGCAGAATATGGAACAGAAGAGAGGTAAGTACAGTCACCATGATAGGAAAGAAGATTGTATTCAGCAACAGGAATGCCAACAACAGTAGTCAGTATTTATTGTAAAAGACAAGGAAGAAGCAAAATATTATGGAGGTTTCTACAGGCTGACTTTGGAACCAAGCCTGTGAAAATCATGACACTGACACCAAAGGATTCTGGTGAGAAGGTACAAGCAGGAGTTCTCCAAGGAAATGCTTCGGACAGCACGGCCTGCCATGGTCCTTAGAGATGCTTCAACAGCCTCTAACTTGTCATGGAAGAAAAATTCCCAATCACTGAATATTTGTAAGAAGATTCAATCATAAGTTTTCCTTCAGAGGTGGGCCAGGTGTCTTCATAACTCTGCACAAGAGAGAATCAAGGAGGAGTTGAGACTTGATCTAAGTGGGGGAAGATCTAAATGAAAGGGCAGGAGGTAAAACTGATCGCGCATTCTGGTCCTTGTTTATTGGAAGGAATGTCAAATTGATGGGGATAGAGATTGGGAGATGGGTTGAGAGCAGCAATCAGAACACATCTTGGCCAGAATCTGGTTTTCTATTTTGTAACATGTGGAAGTTTTACTTCCCAGAGGTAGAGGGACCTGTTATGGGAGGTCATCAGGACAGGGACATCAGGAACAGGAAGAGGGACATCCGTGCCCTTCTCACCTGCTCCTCAGAATTGCTCTTTTGTTTCCACAACTGGGAAGTTATCCATCAATTCCTTGTGTCTTTTGGTGCTCTCTGAAGTTGGGAGGTAATTGGAAGAGGAGATTCATGCCTACAGATCTTCCACCATCTCACCAGGCCCAGGAGCACAAGCTCCAAAAGAGTAAACAAGAGACAGAGCCCTACTGACCCAAACATGATCTTTAGGAAGATGAAAAGAAAGAAAAAAATAATAATAAAGATAGTTTCGTACTATTGATAACCCACATTCACTGTCTTCTACTGAGGAGCATTTTTTTTTCATTATGTGTTCATAATAATGTTAATGTCAGTAATTGAATGACATGCAGTAATTAAATAGATTTGTGGAATTATTTTTATTGAGGTATAATTGGCACATAACATTATTTTTTTAAGATTTTATTTATTTGCTTGAGAGAGGAAGTAAGAGAGAGAGCACAAATAGGGGAGAGGGGCAGACAGAGAGGAAGAAGAAGACTCCCACACTCCTCACTGAGCAGGGAGCCCAAAGCAGGGCTTGATCCCAGGACCCTGGGATCAAAACCTGAGTTGAAGGCAGACATTTAACCAACTGAGCCACCCAGGCACCCCAACACATAACATTATTTTTAACATTATATTGGTTCAAGTATAAAACATAATGATTCAATAATTGTATATATTATGAAATGATCACCAAAATAAGTCTAGCTAACATCCATTACCATATATAATTACAAATTTTTCTTGTGATGAGAACTTTTAAGATCTACTCTCTTAGCAACTTTTGAATAGGTAATACAGTATTATTAACTATAGTAGCCAAGCTATACATTAAATTGCCAGAACTTATTTACTTTATAATTAGAATTTTGTATCTTTTGACCTCCTTTGCCCATTTGTGAAGGTTCATACTTGTGTAAAAAAGCTTTTTTCCCCCTCTAAGTAAAGCCCACTTTATTTGAAAGTTTTCAGGTGCCACAAATTTATATGAAAATAACCATTTAAACTGGAATTTGAATACAAAATTTAGGAGTGGGCATCACTGTGAAATACCAGGCACCAGGAGTTCAACCAGACAGATGAGGAGATCTGTTGTGAAAAGGCAGGTGACACATATTTGGTTATTTAGCACCTCATTGAAATACACTGTGGCCCACTCATCTCCCCCATCCCTAACATCTCCCCCCTCCTCTTAAAAACATGCTGAAGTCAACTGTTGTCCATCAAAGGTGCATTAAGAGTAGCAATAATTGGAGCGACAGGCATGCCAGGACTGGAAACACTGCAGGGTGTCACATGCCCCACCCACACCCACAGATGCACAAGGAGATGCCCACATATGTGTGCCTGCCCACAATCACCTCTTACACCCACTCCTGCACACATACCCACCCCAGTGAGCACAGCAGTGCAGGCCTCTAGCTCATACCCTGTTAGGGTTTGATGGAAAAGGATTCCCTGGCCAGGTTTAGCACTGCAGCAGTTTCTGCTTGGGAATTGGCCTTCTGGGCTGGGGGCTTCAGTTCTGTGACTTAGCAGAGACAACAAGCAGCCCTGGGTCACCCTTCAAATGCCCAGGTATGGCTAACCTTAGCAAGATGCCCCCAATACCCTGGTCCTATAATATTAATACAAAACCCTACACTTGAGCATTTTTTGAAAGATATTTAGAAAGTAATTCAGGTGACATTTAGACAACCTTGGTCTTTTGTTTTTCTTTTAATTTATGTTGGTATTTGTTACCACACCTGGCAGATCTGAAGTACTGCAGTAGGACTGGCATTTCAGAGATGCTGAGGTTGAAATATTATTTGAAGTATAATTTTAAATTCTGGGATAAATGAAACCATGTTTCCAATTCTCCAAAATGGTGATATGTACCATGGAAAGATGGGATTCCAGGTTAAAGTATCATGGGAAAACACTGACGGTACTTTTCCCCTTGGAGACTCACAGTGACACTTTCATTTAAAGGCTATCAGAATGCCTATGGCATTCAACAACAACAACAACAACAAAAAAAAAAAAAAAAAAAAAAAAAACAAAACAAAACAAAACAAAACAAAAAAAAACCTTGCCACATGGCATAGCTAAATATTTCCCACATTATTTTAGGCAAGGAATACTTTCTCTGAGAAATGCTGAAAAATATCCTATGAAAATATCCTATGAAACACTTATTTCTTTCAGAAACAGAGAATAGCCATTTTACTTTAATCCTTGAAGGTGGATTTCTTAGTCAAGATGAGCTAAATGAATGGAGAAAAAATATCTTTCTTTGGAATAACCTAAGATCTTACAAGAATTCACTAGTATTTTAGACACATATTCTCTAATCAATTAATAAAATTACAAGTAGACAGTAAGGATCTAAAAAATATCTTTTCTTCATTTCTCTCCTTGGATGACTGACTCAGATCATCTCATCAGACATCTTGTGATATTACAAAGTATTTGCATAATGTTTACATAAAATAGATAATTTCATAATCAATATTTTCTCATGTGAATATAAACCACTTAAAAATAAATAAAATGGTATTCATTCACTTATTCCTGTTTTCATGAGGTATTTTTTAGTGCCTGCTCTCTGCCAGAAACTCTTCGAGAGGCTATGATTAGAGGAGGAACAGTGGATTAATTTTTACTGAAACGAGATTGATAATTTACAGAAAAACAAAAGTCTTTCTAATAGCAATTGAATGCTATAAGGAAAAGGTAACCATTCAATGTTTTGCCTTCTATGTGACACATCAAATTACCCACAAAACCTAATATATTTGCTATCCAACAAGAAAAAAAATGGTAACCCCCACTTTAGAGAATGACAGACATCAACAGGGATGATGCTAGGGGATGAAAAGGAATAGTTTCCAGTAACTCTGATAACAATAACGGTTACGAAATTCATGACCTCTGTTGTTCCTGTGTTTCTCATGTTTATCCTTGCAGAAAGTCATTCCATCAAGCTAATGGTCACCGCCCATTCACAGCAATTTGTCCTTTTTCCTTTGTAGCCCTGAAAGTACGATATCCACTGGTCAGTTGTCAGTGAGTTCAACTCTAAACAGAGTTTTTTTTTCTTCAATTTTCAAGACTTAGAGCTGTGCCTAATTTCACTCAACTTTTGGTACAACTATTAATCTGAGCCTACTGTAAAATCAGATTTTTAGAAGTATCCAATTTTATACAGTCCAGGAAAATGTTTTGGCAATTACGCCACAGAAAACTTAAAACTTCACTCCTTGTTATTTCCCTTGGCTAGCTGTCCTCCTACAGTGTCCTCACAACCCTGAGATCATGACCATAGCTGAATTCAGGAGTTGGACGCTTAACTGACTGAGCCACTCAGGCATCCCTAAAGTAGAATAATATTTGATAAATATTAAATAATTGTGATTAAACAAGTTAATCACATTTTGGGGAACATGAGGACACTTAAAATTGTTTCTTTTATCCCAATGGACTTTTCTTGTCAATCTCTGTCTTTCATAGAGGAATTCTGTCTTATAATTTAAAGTATTAAAGGATATGGGGAAAGGGTAGTAAGAACAAGGTTGCTTTCTGCATTCTAAAAGTTACAGTGTTATAGATGCCTGTGGTATCTGCTTTGTAAAGAAGTAGGTTTGGTTAAAAAAAAATGGGGAGGACTGTAATAAATGCCCAGTATCTTTTATTCCTTGATAAATGAAACTAATTAGAAGAAAAATATTTCCTGAAAAGAAAATGCTAGAGCAAAGAGAAATTGGAAGAAAATTAAATTACCAGTGTGGAGTGATCAAAACATCACCATTGAGTTTAGAAATTGGGGGAACTATTTATAAAATTGCACCCTAACATCCTAGACTCTTTCATTACCTGGAAAATCATAGAGTAACTATATTTGGGCAGAATAAGTATTCTCATCTAGGCAACATACAATGTGTTATTTGGTAGGAGTGGTACTAGAGTCAGACTAGGAAGTATTGGTTATGTTAGATGGACCAGAGGAGGATATTTGATTTTTTTTTTTTTTGAGAATTAGTTTATATGGAATGGCTTAACTGATTCCTTGTTCTATGTGAATCACTTTTGCCAAATAAGGCAAATATCCATGTTTTTATCTCTTTATAATTTTATAATAGAAAGTTTAAGCATGCTTAAGTAAGGCTGAATACCTAATGATCACTTATCTTCAACCACTGTGGCTCACTCTATTTTGTTTTTGTTGTTGTTTTTACTTTTTATTTTTTGTTTTATTGCTACTTCCTGATAGTCATAGCCAAGTGGGCCTGGGAACTTCTTTTTGTCTTAGTAAAAGAGTTGTATTCCTAAACACTCCACATAGAATGAAACATCACCAATCCTTCACTTGTTTCCTTCCTTTCTGACTCCCCATCGCTGAATGCTATTTATGTTGAAAGCTTAAGAAATGGAATGATAGTGTTAACTTTTGCTTTTCCCTTTTAAACTCTTTATGGCCTAAAAACTTTTCTGTCATTGGAAACAAAGCTAAAAGGCTGACAAATTCCCTCTTATTTATCTAGTGTTAGATGGTAGCAAACTTTTTACTTTAATATTCATTCATATATATGCTCCTTATGGAAATGATTTGAAAATTTAATTGAGAAATATTTTGAGGGGTGCCTGGGTGGCTCAGTCCATTAAGCATCTGCCTTTGGTTCAGGTCATGATCCCAGGGTCCTGGGATGGAGTCTCCAGTGGGGTTCCTTGCTCAGCCGGGAGCAAGCTTCTCCTTCCCCCTCTGCCTGCCACTCCCTCTGCTTGCGGATGCTCACCCTCTCTCTCTCTCTGTCAAATAAATAAATAAAACCTTAAAAAAAAAAGAAAAAATTTTGAATACAAGTTTTATTTTCTATAACATCTATGCCTTTCTTTTAACTAATATCTATTGCACATTTATTATGTACCAGGAACTATTCTAACTCAGCCATGCTAAAGCTACGTATTGTTTGCTTAAATATAAGTTCCACAGGAAACCTTACAGAATCAAAGCTTTTAGGGAATGATATTTTTAAAAGTCAATTCTGATTATGCACTTTAAAATTATTAAACATGTTTGATACTTTTTATCGTTTCAATAAGATGATATTTTCTTTGATTTTCTTCTCTTTTTTCTGTATCTTCTATTTCCCAGTGACATGTATTTGATGTGGCCATATCATATGCAGGATTTCTCCCCCTTCCTCCTAACAAAAATTAAAGCTATAATACTGGAAATTCTTTAGAAAACTCATACAGGTGTAAGAGACTCAAAGGAAAAAATAAAGTAAATTTAAGTCAACAAAATTTGCCTTCCAAAAACTCTTTTCCAGCCTTTGTGAATCACGGTTAAAGATTTCATTGTTTTTCTATTGGCAGGAATTAAATTTACTTCTAAGATGGTTTGACTGAATCTGACAGAAGCTTAAATGGAAATATTATTTTCTCTGTGACAGAATACTAACTACAATGACTAATTTTATAGTAAGCTCAGTTTTAAAATAAAGATGATGTTTTTAATAAATTTATGAATTTTATAAGATAGACTCATTTCATACTTCAATAAATTATTCCCCAGAAGTCATATGGAAAAGCCCATGAATATTAATAATATCCTAGCATAAAAGACATATTTAAATTTTCAATCTTATCCTTCTGCAATAGTTTTTCCAGGAAAAGTAAATAAGAAATAGTACACATTTAGAGGGCAAAGAGCCTTTTTATTTAGATTTTCTTACTTTCCAAATTAGTTGTGGCAATTTATAGATAATCAATAAAGCACAAGAAAAATATCACAGCATATGTGGTAAGAGAAAAAAGTAAAGGTAAATCTGAAGGCAAAAATGCTAATTAATAATATTTCTTAAAGTTCCTATCATTTTTTTTAAGATTTTTTTTATTTATTCATTTGACACAGAGAGAGAGATTACAAGTAGGCAAAGAGGCAGGCAGAGAGAAAGGAGAGAAGAGGAAGCAGGCTCCCCACTGAGCAGGGAGCCCGATGCGGGCCTCAATCCCAGGACCCTGACATCATGACCTGAGCCGAAGGCAGTGGCTTTAACCCACTGAGCCACCCAGGCGCCCAGTTCCTATCATTTTGTATATTTTTCTCTTTGCCTATTATTAGTTAAGGGAGTATAATGAGATACAAAACTCATTCTGTCTGTTATGACTTTGTTAATTTGACTGTTGCTAAGTAGAGCACAGAGTGCTAGATGGTGACTCATGGATGGTTCAACAACAGACCACAAGAAAAATTGAAATGCAGAAGTTTATTACTCACAGGTCCTGGAAGAGGTCAATGGTACTCATTGAGATGTCACACAGGGAAGTCAAGGTAAAGTGCAAAGAGAGAGAGAGGCAGCACCTGGGGCACATGTTTTTTTTCTTAGGGTTCATGGGTAGAGTGCTTTAGAGTTCCAGGCTAAGGCAGGATTAGCTAGAATTTGTTACAAAGATTCATATATTTCCCTGATTTAATCACATGCATGCACACATGCAAACACACTGTGATATTGTAATTTACAAAAATATACATTTGATCATTCAGATGACCAAAATATACTTCTCACAAATATTTGGTCTTCAGCCAGCCAGTTCCTAGCTCCCAGCTCCTAAATCTCGGAATTTTCTGAGTGATAAGAGCAAAAGGAACATTTTTTGTTTTCACTTTTGGTCTCTTTTCCTCATTTCTTGAAAATGCTTCAGAGCATCAGTATATATGAGAACTCTCTAGGCAACCTCCAAGTTAGGCCAGAGAGATATGGGTGATATATGAACATTGTATCTGACAATGCACCACTTATAATATCAAGATCTACTTGTGCCCCAAATTTAGTCTCTTATGAACTCATTAATTCTTAAAATTGGTAGTTGGTTACAATTAGTAAAAGAGAAAAAAAAAAGGAGAAAAATGGAAAGACTAACAGAGTGTTGGTAACATGAAATACAATCCTTGCTGTTGTAGTTGGGTGTGAGGTCATAAGTAAAATTCACTGGAACCTTCTCTACTACCCCTTCTAAATTTGCTATACCCTTGGTTAGTAATTCTGTTACTCTATGTGGTGTGCTTAGCGAAGTGACCCAGAACTTTACTCCTGAGTTATCAAAAAACTCTGATTCATTTTTACCACATCAGGATGCAGTGATCTCCTATATTTGTTCACTTACTGTTACTAAGCCGTTTTGGAAGCACCAAGAGATTATCTAATGCAAAGGGTTCTAACCATAATCTATTCAGTCCCTTTGAGTATCAGCTATGCTGGATTTTTAAATAGATTTAGCCTTTGAACAATACAGAGGTTAGGGGCACCAAATCCCAGTGGAGAGAAAAATCCATTTTTAACTTTTGATTCCCCCCAAACTTAACTACTAATAGCCTACTGATGACCAAATCCTTTCAGATAACATAAACAGTCAACTAAAACATATTTTGTATGTTTTATTTATTATAAACAGTATTCTTACAATAAAATAAGCTAGAGAAAAGAAAAATGTTATTAAGAAAATCATAAGCAAAATACATTTGTAGTACAGTACTGTATTTATCAAAAACAATCTATGTAGAAGTGGACCTGCTCAGTTCAAACCTGTGTTGCTCAAGGGTTAACTGTAATCACATCTGATGACTGTACATAGTATAGCAATTCTTTTATTTGACAAATAACGCACAAGGATTTTTACTATGGTCCTGTTAACTAGAACACTGAATCATGCAGAAACTAAAACTGCTGGGATGAGAAGCCCCGAAATCACCAGGTATGTTATTGAAAGCAATGATGAGAGACCCCACCCCTTGATTCTGGGAATTATGGAGCCTCGTTCTTGGAATCAGAACATCATATCATGACCGTTTCATGCGTATAATGTATCTTGAAGAACAGTATTTTACTATTACAGTTTATTATTCCCAAGTTGGTCCCAATGCTCCAATTTTCTATCAGTTGAAAAAGTTCTCTGTTGTGTCATTCATGAATGAATCAGTCAGTTCCTTGATCATGTGCTCATTTTTGTACCTTCCCTCCCAGAATCTGTCTCTTAATTTTAGATGCTACTGTGTCAGGTCCCATGTTGTCAGATAGTTGTTAGTCTCTGGGTCGAAGTGTTGTCAAATTTGGTGCTGCCAGGGAAGTTGAGCCCTTACTTACCCATAAAATGCATCCATTTGGCTAAGGAAAAATAACTGCCTCCTTCATAGAGTAATAGGTTTGATATAAATAACTTGCCTCCAAGTAACCGGTTGCCCCTCTGAGAGATGTTTCCTACTAAAGATAGATAATTTTTACCTCTTCCGGGAGAATAAACATTAAGCTCTGTTATTAACTAGATAAACCTTAGGGGAAGTGAGTCAATGTTACTGTGACCTTGCATAGCCTCTATCTCTGCAGCAATGGTTTGTTGGTCCATGGAGCCACATGATAAGGCTGAGGAGAGAGGCTGGTAAATCATGACTGAATGAGCCATCCTATCAAATGGTTGGTATGAGTCTCCTCATTAAGAATTGAGAAGAGATTCAAAAATCTCCAAACTCTGTGCTCACCCCTTTATGCCGTTGCCTGATTTCTTCCTCCAATCTCCTGTGTCTAGTCTTGAAATATTGTTTTTTTCTTCTAATCCCCGGACAATGCAGCCAAGTCATGTGCTCAAAAGTCTGCCCACTGGGAGGACGTGTCCTCACCATAATCTTTCAAGTAATTTTTAATTTTGTGTCAAAAGAATAAAATGCAGTTTGACTGATCAATTGTTATTTTAAAATAGTTCAGTATTATTGAAATTATTTATTGAAATCAGTATTGACTTTATCTTCCACAGGGCTCTTTATTGAAAGAATTATTTTTATACCAGAAGAACTACTAATAGAATACTGATTAAAAAAAAAAAAAAACAGGATTCAAAATCATGATTAACTAGTGGCTTGCTGTAAAATTTTGACAAATATTCTGAATCTGCTTTTCAGCTATAAAAGTGCACTAATAATACCTACCAGTCTATCTCACCAATTAAGAAGGACCAGATAGTACCTATCTTATGTATTTATTAAGTATTCAAGAAATAATGCATGTAATGAACTCAGTAATCAACACACACCAAGGGTCAATAAATAATAACATTAATTTTTATCTAGTGGGTGTTGAGAAGATCAAGTTTAATGTAATAATACATGACAAACTGCTTTAAATGATTTTTAGTGCAATGAAAATGGAAGTTGCTGAGACTACTTCCAGTTTTATCATGTGGTATTAGAATTATTTCTAGATGTTTCCTATGAAGTTGACATTTTCTTCCTTTTCTTGGGAAAAAAACCCAGCAATCATAAAAGCATTAAAAATGTTTACTTAATTGGCCCTTGAAACTTCTTAGTTCAGGATATAGCTTTAAATTTTTCAGTCACAATTGGGATATATCTAAAACCCAAATATACAGTTTAATTGACTGGAAAATTCATTGGCATTTGAAACAAATATAATCACATAGGTCAAAGTATTTCACAGAAGACGTGGTTATATATCACACAAGATTAAAATTAAATGTCAGGACACAGATTATTTTTCTACTAGCAAAGCTAGAAATGCTAGAAATTCTCCTTTTCTTGTGTCTCTATAGTGTTAACAATAAAACTGATTTGCAAATTTAAATGAAATTAGGAATTTTATCACAACCTATGTGACATTAAATGCATCAACTGTCTCAAGAAAATAAATAAGAACTAACAAGTTTCACCAGACTCTGATATAACATGTTTATATGAACAGATATATCTGCAAAGATATTTAGGGCTCACACCACTACCATAAACATTTTCATTGGTACCATAATAAGCACCATCATCAAATGAACATACTATCTTAATTACTGAAGATAATTAACTTCTAAGGCATATGAAGTCAAGATATAAGTGGTTCAATGACATACCTTAGATAGAAAATTATTTCTTCTGAAGTTAAACTTTAGCATAGGCTGGAGTGGTGAAAGGCATTGAGTTCACAGAGAAGTCAAAGACAGATGGTCATTCAATATTAGCTAAAGAAGAAAATAATACTCCAAGATTATCTTATGGGAATAAAAGCATATAGATAAAGTATATGTATCATATGAGGAGTAATTATTAGGCCATTTAATAAATGTATAAGATTTATGAAGTACAAGATTTATGTAGAATAGCATTTGATAAACAAGAAGGGAAATATATACAATGACTTAAATCTATGCTAAATATTCTGGTGTTTGTAATATGTTCATAAGGAAGTAATTTCTCTAGATATTTCAGCCTGTGGGTGATATGACAATAGTTGTTTATAAATCATAGTGTTTTGTAAGATTGATTGGATGTAATTGGTGAAATAAATTGAAATTATACTACTATTGCATGTTTGAGAGTCAAGGAAAAGTCTTTATTAGAAAAGTGGGACAACATACAAGAACAGATGGGTAACTTCAGCAGAGACAGAGAAACAATGAAAAAGAATCAAGGGGGAAATTCTAGGAATAAAAAAAACATTGCACACATGAATAATACATTCAATGGGCTAATGAATAAAGTTGGCACAGCTGAAGACATAACCTATGAATTTAAATGTAGATCAAAAGAAACTACTAAAGTAAAAACACAGAGATAAATGACAGAAAAAAATACAGACACACAAAAAAAAAGAGCATCTAAAATATGAGAAACAATATCACATCATTTCATTAAATTGAATCATAGACTCCTAGAGGAAAAAAGAGATACAATTGGGCAAAAGAAATAGTTTAAGGAATAATATTGTGCAATTTTCACAATCAGTGATAGATACCAATCCACAGAACCAAGAAGCTCAGAGAAGAAGCAGAACAAATACCAAGTCAAACAGTAGCAACAACAAAAGAGAAATTTAACACATAATGTTGAAGATTCTGAAAACAAAGACAAAAATCTTGAGGGTGGTCACCTTAAATATATTGAACTAAAGCTTGTAATAAGAAACCATGCAAGCCAAAAGAGTGGGGCTTGGGTGGGATCTACAAGGATATTACAAAACTGAAGGGTAAATAAAGACTTTCTCAAACAAAAAACAGCTGAAAGAATTCATTGCCATCTGTTTTATTTTCTAAGAAATATTAAAGAAAATCTTCAAGTAGAGAAATATCTTACCAAATACAAACTTGGATTTTTATTTATTTTTTATGTTTTTAACATTGCAATCTATTATTTATTTATTCAAGAAAATGGGGAAAAATTAGGTCAGAACTCAGGTCAATTTTTGTTACTAAATTCTGAGTTTGCCTATTCATGTAGTAACACTATGGGTTGGTTGGTTGGTTGAATTTCCCTTTTCAACCTTTTTCTCCCATGCCTTTATTATAAAAGCTGCAAAAATTTATAAACTCAACTACTCAAACTCCAACTTTCCAAACTTTCTTGCTGTTAGGAGTACCCATATTCTCAATGTTCCCACTGAAAACTGTAAGTAGATATCCCAGATTCTTTTTTTCTTAATGTTTCCTCCATCTTTTTTTTTGTATTTTTAAAAGTTTATTTTTTATTATTATGTTCAATTAGCCAACATATAGTACATCATTAGTTTTTGATGTAGTGTTCAATGATTCATTAATTATATATAATACCCAGAAAATACCTAGGAATAAACTTAACCAAAGAGGGAAATGATCTATACTCTAGAAACTACAGAACACTTATGAAAGAAATTGAGGAAAACACAGAGATGGAAAAATATTCCATGCTCATGGATTGGAAGAATAAATATGGTAAAAATGTCTATGTTGCCCAGAGCAATCTACACTTTCAGTGCAACACCTATCAAAATACAATCAACATTTTTCACAGAGCTGGAACAAACAATCCTAAAATTTGTATGGAATCAGAAAAGACCTTGAATTGCCAGGGGGTAGTTGAAAAAGAAAAACAAAGCTGGGGGCATCACAATGCCTGACTTCAAGTTATATTACAAAGCTGTGATCATTAGGATGTCATAGTGCTAACACAAAAACAGACACATAAGTCAGTGAAACAGAATAGAGACCCAAAAAATAGACCCTCAACTTTATGGTCCACTAATCTTTGACAAATCAGGAAAGAACATCCAATGGAAAAAATATAGTCTTCTCAATAAATGGTGCTGGGAAAACTGGACATCCACATGCAAATGAATGCAACTGGACCATTCTCTTACACCACACACAAAGAAAAACTCAAAATGCATGAAAGACCTGAATGTGAGACCAGAATCCATCAAAATCCTAGAGAAGAACATAGGCCATAACCTCTTCAACACTGGCCACAGCAAACTCTTTCAAAACAAGTCTCTAAAGGCAAGGGAAACAAAAGCAAAAATGAAGTTTTGAGACTTCATCAAGATGAAATGTGGATTTTTAAAAAGACAAGAAGAGTATTGGGAAGGGAAAAATTAAACTATTTTTCTTATTTTTAATTGCCCTGGTAGTTCAACATTTAAAGCAAAAATAGTTACAATGTATTTTATGTGTAAGACAGGTATAAAAATAATATTATCAACAAAAACAATAAAAAAGGTAGGAGAGGGGAAGTAGAAAGGTCTTTGCACTACACATGAAATGGTGAAATATTTTCTGGGGATAGATTTATTTTTAATTAAGATTTATATGTAAATCATAAGGCAACCACTAAAAATTTAAGTAATAGTCCCAAAGTGGAAATAAAATTACGAAAAGATGAAAGACTCAATTAACCAGACAAAAGAAAGAAATAGGGGGAAAAAAGGAAAAGGACAGAACAAATAGAAGTCGGCTAGCAACATGATATATTTTAAACTTGTGGCATAAACAATCACATTTAATACAAATGGATTTAGTTTTGTGGTGCCTACCTAAAAAGAGGCTTAATCAGAATATCATAAAACACCTAAATTCTTTTAATATACACCATAATGACAAGTATCAAATAAAAATAATATAGAATATCGGGGCTCCTGGGTGGCTCACTCAGTTAAGCTTCTACCTTCGGCTCAGGTCATGATCCCAGGGTTCTGGGATTAAGTCCAGTCAGGCTCCCTGCTCAGTCGAGAGCCTGCTTCTCCCTCTCCCTCTCCCCCAGCTGGCTGCTCCCACTGCTTTTGCTATCTCTCTCTCTCTCTCTCTCTCTCTCTCTCCCTCCCTCTCTCTCTCTCTGTCAAATAAATGAATAAAGTCTTAAAAAATACTATAATATAATAAGAACTTCAAGAAACATATTTTTTTCTGGGGAGGGGTACAAAGAGAAGACCCAAGGCATGGAGCTAATGCCAAGTGTGGAACAGATATTGAAGAGAAAAATCTGGTAAATAATTCCACTCCATAAATAAAATGAATTTCTGAAGGGTTTGAGATTTCATGTGTATGGAGGTCAACCAACCACAGCAAACACAGATTCCAAACTCAGATCAATCCCTTACCAGGGAAATAAATAGAAATAAATGAAATAAATAGAAATAATAGAAATATTTCTATTTATAGAAAGTATAAATATTAAATATTTGATTTAACAATATTTAAATATTAAAATATTAATATTTTACAATAAATATTTGATTCTGTTTCTATGGTGCTATTATAACATGTCCAAATTCTAACAACAATAAAAATAACAAATTACAAAGAATCCAAGAAGGAAAAAAAAAATCAGAAGGAACAAAGCAATCATCAGAAATAGACTAAGATGTAACACTCATTGGAACAATTAGACAGGAAATTTAAAATAACCATGGTCAGGGGCACCTGGGCCACTCAGTCGGTTAAGTTTCTGACTTCAGCTCATGTCATGATCCCAGGGCCCAGGGATTTAGCCCCTCAATGGGCTTTCTATTCAACAGGATGTCTGCTTCTCCCTCTGTCCCTCCCTCTGCTCATGCTCTCTCTCAAATAAATAAGTAATATCATTAAAAAATAAAATAAATAAAATAACCATGGTCAATATAAGTTCTGACAGAAAGATAGCTTACATGGAAGATGAGGTATAAAATTCAGCTGAGAGATGGAAACTATAAAAAATAATCTAGTGGAAATGCTAGAGATAAAATGATGACAAATGCTTCCAAGAGATTCGTCAACAGTCTTGACATAGCTGAGAAAGCAGTGACTGTGAAGATGAGTCAATAGAAATTAATCAAACTGAAATACAAAAGGAAAAAGAGAATGAAATAGACAAATCATCCAGAAGATGTTAGACAATACCAAGAAGTTTAGCATATTCATAATCAAAATCTCAGAAAAAGAAGAGAATGTAACAGAAGAAATTTTGAAGAAGTTTAGTGACAAACATGAACACATGTCCAGAACAAACAAGGATAAGCATTGTAGCAGATGTCTTATCAGAACTCATGCTAAAAAGAAGATAGTGTGGTGGCTTCTTTAAAGCATTGAAAAAAAAAAACTAGCAACTTCAATTCCATACCCAGTGAAAATAGATCTGAAAGGAGAAATAGATAAATCTGCAATTACGTATTTTCTAGATTTCAATACTACTCACCTAGTAACTGAAAGAAAAAAAAATGACCTATAGGCAAAAATCAGTAAGAAAACAGAAAATCAGTAAGAAATCAGTAAGAAAACCTAAATAAAGCTAATATGTATTTATAGAGCACTCAACTAAACAACAGCAGCATATACATCCTTCTCAGGTATACATAGAATATTCAACAAGATAGAACATTTTTTGATCCATGAAACAAAACTTAATAGTTATAAAATATATGTTCTCTGTTTTTTGGGTGTTGAGTTTGAGAAGTTCTTTATAGATCTTAGATATCAGCCCTTTGTAGTGACATTTGCAAATATCTTTTCCCATTTCATGGGTTGCCTCTTTTGTTTTGTTGACTGTTTCCTTTGTTATGCAGAAGCTTTTTATCTTGATGAAGTCCCAAAAGTTCATTTTTGTTTTTGTTTCCTCTGCCTTTGGAGACCTGTCTTGAAAGAAGTTGCTGTGGCTGATGTCGAAGGGGTTACTACTATGTTCTCCTCTAGGATTTTGATGGATTCCTCTCTCACATTGAGGTCTTTCAACCATTTTGAGTTTATCATTGTATATGGTGTAAAAGAATGGTCAAGTTTCATTCTTATATACATACCTGTCCAATTTTCCCAGCACCATTTATTGAAGAAACTGTTTTTCCCCACCACTGGATTTTTTTTTTCTGCTTTGTCAGAGATTATTTGACCAAGACGTGAACATACACTTCTCTAATGAAGACATACAAATGGCCACCAGACACATGAAAAAAATGTTCATCATCATTAGCTATCAGGGAAATTCAAGTCAAAACCACACTGAGGGCGTCTGGGTGGCTCAGTGGGTTGAAGCCACTTCCTTCGGCTCAGGTCATGATCTCAGGGTCCTGGGATCGAGGCCCACACTGGGCTCTCTGCTCAGCAGGGAGCCTGCATCCTCCTCTCTCCTCTCTCTCTACCTGCCTCTCTGCCTACTTGTAATCTCCCTCTCTGTGTCAAATGAATAAATAAAAAAATCTTAAAAAAAAAAAAAACTCTGAGATACCACCTTACATGAGTTAGAATGGCTAGGATTAACAAGACAAGAAAGACTAAATGTTGGAGACGATGTGGAGAAAGGGGAACCTTCTTACACTGTTGGTGAGGATGCAAGTTGGTGTTGCCACTTTGGAAAACAGTGTGGAGATTCCTCAAAAAAAAATTAAAAATAGAATTACCCTATGAGCCGGTCAATTGCACTACTTGGTATTTACCACAAAAATATTGATGTAGTGAAAAGTACATACATATTGGGGCACATACACCCCAATGGTCATAGCAGTAATGGCCACAACTGGCAAACTGGAAAGAGCCAAGATGCCTATTAACAGATGAATGGATAAAGAAGATGTGGTCCATATATATAATGGAATATTACTTAGCCTTCAGAAATGATGAATACCCAACTTTTGCATCAACACGGATGGGACTGGAGGAGATTATGCTGAATGAAATAAGTCAAGCAGAGAAAGTCAATTATCATATGGCTTCACTTACTTGTGAAACATAAGGAATAACATGGAGGACATTAGGAGAAGAAAAGGAAAAGTGAATTGGGGGAAATTGTAGGAGGTGATGGATCATGAGAGTCTGTGTACTCTGAGAAACAAACTGAGGATTTTAGAGGTAAGGGGGTTGGGTTGATGGGTGAGCCTGGTAGTGGGTATTAAGAAGGGCACATATTGCATGAAGCACTGGGTATTGTACATAAACAATGAACCTTGGAACACTGCATCAAAACCTAATGAGGTATTTTATGGTGATTAACATAACACAATGAAAAAAAGGACTGTAAAAAAATAAAAAATAGATTACAAAAAATATGTACTCATACTGTAACAGAATTAAATGAGATATTGGTATCTAGAATATCCTTTGATATATGCAAATTAAAAAATCTAAATAACTGTTAGGTCAAAAAGAAGTTTCAAGGTTCTGTTTTAAGTCAGAACATTAGAAAACTTGATGTTTACTTGAGGGTTATTTAAAAAATACACTACTGTGGGGAGAGGAGCAATATGGCGGAGGAGTAGAAGACCGATTATCATCAGGGCCCAGGAGTTCAGCCAGATAGTTATCAAACCATTCTGAACACTACACATACAACAGGTGATCAAAGAGAAGAAGAACAGCAATTCTAGGAACAGAAAATTGACCACTTTCCGGAAGGTAGGACTTGCGGAAAAGTGAATCCAAAGCAATGGAAAGATAGACCCTGGGGGGAGGGAATGGCTCCCAGCAAGTGAGAGAGCAGCAGATCACAAAATCGGAACTTTTAGAAGACTGCTCCATTGAGGGACATCACTCCAGAGGCTAAGCAGGGGGTGGAATCTTTATGGGGACAGTGTGTGGTCTCAGGACCCATAGAGTCACAAAAAGACCAGAGGTGCCAGAGTGTGGCAGAGCTCCAAGTATTGGAGCGGGGAAGCCAGCGGCAGAGATGGAGCTGAGATGAGGAGGGGTCTCTCAGCTCGGGATTACCTTAAACCGTAATCCAAGGCACAGTCGGGCCACTGCAGGGACCCCACAAGTGGTAGATCCTGAGAGATCTACCTCTAGGACGAGGGGCACTGGAGCACCCTGCAGGAATCTACTGGGTTTGAAGACTCCAAACAGGGCCATGCGCCAGAGACAGAAATGTTTGGGCACAAGCTGGGTGAGCACGGAGTGCGTCTGGAGACCATGGAGATGGGAGGGATTGAATACTTTTCTCTGAGGGCGCACTGAGGAGTGGGGCCCTGAGCTCTCAGCTCCTTGAGGTTGGAGATTGGGAGGCTGCAATTTTCCTTCTTGTCCACCGAAGCTGTATGGAAAGCTTTCAGGGAACAAAAGCTCCCAAGAATGAACCCAACCAAAGTACCTACCCTGGCCCCTGGCAAGGGCGGTGCAATTCTGCCTTGGGCAAAGACATTTGAGAATCACTGCAACAGGCCCCTCTCTCAGAAGATCAGCAAGAACATCCAGCCAAGACCAAGTTCACCAATCACTGAGAACTGTGGAACTCCAGAGCTAAGAAAAAAACAAACATAAAATTTATGGCTTTTTTCCCATGATCCTTTAGTCTTTCAAAGTTAAATTCTTTAAATTTTATTTTTTTCTTATTCTTTTTTTTAAATTTTTTCCTCTTTCCAATTTTAAATTTTTTTAACTATTTTATCAATACCTTTTTAAAAATCATTTTTAATTTTCATTGTTATAGTCATATTTTATCCCTTCATTATATTTAACCTTATTTTTTGTATACATATAGGTTTTTTTTCTTTAAAATTTTAGGATACAATTTCTTCTAATAGATCAAAATACACCCTAAATTGAGCATATGGCTTTGTTCTAGTCTCCATCCTGATCACATTCTTTCATTTGTTTTTTCTTTTCAACCAACTTCTTAACTTCTCAATTACTTTTTTAGAATCTTTTTTTTAATTTTCAGCTTTACAATTACATTCCATCCCTTCATCGTGTTTACCCTTACTTGTGTATATATATAAGTTTTTCTTTCTTTAAAAATTTGGGAGATAGTTTCTTTTAACAGACCAAAATACACCCAAAACCAAGTATGTGGCTCTGTTCAATTCACCAGTCTAATATATTATAGATAGATAGATAGATATAGATATAGGTAGATATAGATATAGTTTTTTTTCTTCCCCTCCCCCCGTTCTCCTCCCCCCAATTTCAGGTCTCTTCTGATTTGGTTAGTGTATATTTTTCTGGTGTTGTTGCTACCTGTTTAGAATTTTTTTTCTCTCATTCATCTATTCTAATCTGGATAAAATTACAAGGTGGAAAAACTCAGCACAAAAAAAAAAAAAAAGAACAAGAGGCAGTACCAACAGCTAGGGACCTAATCAATGCAGACATTAGTAATACGTCAGAACTAGAGTTCAGAATGACTATTATCAAGGTGTTAACTGGGCTCAAAAAAAGCATGGAAGATAAGAGAATCCTTTTCTGTAGAAATAAAAAAACATTCTGGAGAAAAAAAAGAACTAAAATCTAACCAAGTTGTAATTAAAAAAAAAAGCTATTAATGAGGTGTAATAAAAAATGGAGGCTCTTACTGCTAGGATAAATGAGGCAGAAGAGAGAATTAGTGATATGTAAGACCAAATGATAGATAATAAAGAAGCTGAGCAAAGAGAGTCAAACAACTACTGGACCATGAGGGGACAATTCAAGAGATAAGTGATACTTATAAGATGAAACAATATTAGAATATTTGGGACCCCAGAAGAAGAAGAAAGAGAGGGGGGGCAGAAGTTATATTGGAGCAAATTATAGTACAGAATTTCCCTAATTTGGTGAAGGGAACAAGCATCAAAATCCAGGAGGCACAGAGAACCCCCCTCGAAATTAATAAAAATAGGTCCACACCCCATCATCTAATAGTAACACTTACAAATCTTAGTGACAAAGAGATAATCTCAAAAGCAGCTAGGGACAAGAGGTCAGTAACATACAATAGTAGAAATATTAGACTGACAGCAGACCTATCCACAGAGACCTGGCAGGCCAGAAAGGACTGGCATGAAATATTCAGAGCAATAAAGGAGAAAAATGTGCAGCCAAGATTATTATATCTAGGTAGTCTGTCATTGAAAATAGAAGGAGAGATAAAAAGCTTCCAGGACAAACAAAAACTAAAGGAATTTGCAAACACCAAACCAGCCCTACAGAAAATATTGAAAGAGGTCCTATAAGCAAAGAGAGAGCCTAAAGGTAACATAGACCAGAAAGTAACAGAGACAGTATACAATAACAGTCACCTTACAGGCAATACAATGGCACTAAATTCATATCTTTCAATAGTTACCCTGAATGTAAATGGGCTAAATGCTCCAATCAAAAGACACAGGGTATGAGAATGGATTAAAAAAAACAAGATCCATCAATATTCTGTCTACAAGAAACTCATTTTAGACCCAAAGACACCTCCAGATTTAAAGTGCTGGGCGGAAAACAATTTATCATGCTAATGGACATCAACAGAAAGCCAGGGTGGCAATCCTTATATCAGATAAATTAGATTTTAAGCCAAAGACTATAATAAGAGATGAGGAAGGACACTATATCATACTTAAAGGGTCTGTCCAACAAGAAGATCTAACAATTTTGAATATCTGCCCCTAACATGGGAGCAGCCAATTATATAAACCAATTACTAACAAAATCAAAGAAACATATCAACAATAATACAATAATAGTAGGGGACTTTAACACCCCTATTATTGAAATGGACAGATCATCTAAGCAAAAGATTAACAACGAAATGAAGGCTTTAAATGACACACTGGACCAGTTGGATATCACAGATATATTTAGAACATTCTATTCCAAAACAACAAAATACACATTCTTCTCTATTGCACATGGAACATTCTCCGGAATAGATCACATCCTGGGTCACAAATCAGGTCTCAACCAGTACCCAAAGATTGGGAACATTCCCTGCATATTTTCAGACCATAATGCTCTGAAACTAGAAATTAATCATAAGACGAAAGTTGGAAAGAACTCAAGTACATGGAGGCTAAAAAACATCCTACTAAAGAATGAATGGGTCAACTGGGAAATTAAAGAAGAATTAAAAAATTAATGGAAACAAATGAAAATGAAAACACAACTGTTCAAAATCTTTGGGACACAACAAAGGCAGTCCTGAGAGGAAAGTGTATAGCAATACAAGCCTTTCTCAAGAAACAAGAAAGGTCTCAAGCACACAACCTAACCCTACACCTAAAGGAGCCGAGAAAGAACAGAAAAGAAAGCCTAAACCCAGCAGAAGAAGAGAAATAATAAAGAACAGTGCAGAAATCAATGAAATAGAAGGGAAAAAAAAGAACAGTAGAACAATTCAATGAAACTAGGAGATGGTTCTTTGAAAGAATTACAAAGATTGATAAACCCCCTGGCCAGACTTATCCAAAAGAAAAGAGAAAGGACTCAAATTAATAAAATCATGATGAAAGAGGAGCAATCACAATCAACACCAAAGAAATATAAACAATTATAAGAACATATGAGCAACTCTACACCAGAAAGTTTGACCATCTGGAAGAAATGGATGCATTCTTAGAGACATATAAAATACAAAAACTGAACCAGAAAGAAATAGAAAACCTGAATAGACCCATAACAAATAAGGAGATTGAAGCAGTCATCAAAAATCTCCCAACAAACAAGAGCCCAAGGCCAGATGGCTTCCCAGGGGAATTTTACCAAACATTTAAAGAAAAATTAATACCTATTATCCTAAAACTGTTCCAAAAAATAGAAATGGAAGGAAAACTTCCAAACTCATTTTGTGAGCCCAACATTACCTTGATCCCTAAATCAGGCAAAGAGCCCATCAAAAAGGAGAATTATAGACCAATATCCTTGATGAACACGCATGCAAAAATTCTCACCAAAATACTAGCCAATAGGATCCAACAGTACATTAAAAGGATTATTCACCACAACCAACTGGGGTTTATTCCTGGGCTGCAAGGTTGGTTCAATATTCACAAATCAATCAATGTAATACAATCCATTAATAAAAGAAAGAACAAGAACCATATGATACTCTCAATAGATGGTAAAAAGCATTTGACAAAGTACAACATCCTTTCTTGATCAAAACTCTTCACAATGTAGGCATAGAGGGTACATACCTCAATATCATCAAAGCCATCTATGAAAAACCCACAGCAAATATAATTCTCCATCGGTAAAAACTGAGAGCTATTCCTCTAAGGTCAGGAACACGGCAGAGATATCCCCTACCACTACTGCTATTCAACCTAATACTAGAAGTCCTAGCCTCAGCAATCAGACAACAAAAAGAAATAAAAGGCATCCAAATCAGCAAAGAAGTCAAACTCTCACTCTTTGCAGATGATATGATACTTTATGTGGGAAACCCAAAGGCTCCACTCCAAAATTGCTAGAACTCATACAGGAATTCAGTATAGTGTTAGGATATAAAATCAACACACAGAAACCAGCTGCATTTCTATATACCAAAAACGAAATAAAGAGAAATTAAGGAATTGATCCCACATATAATTGCATCCCAAACCATAAGATATCTAGGAATAAACCTAACCAAAGAGGGAAAGAATCTATACTCAGAAAGCTCATGAAAGAAATTGAGGAAGACACAAAGAAATGGAAAACCATTCCATGCTCATGAATTGGAAGAACAAATATTGTAAAAATGTCTATGCTACCTAGAGCAATCTACACATTTAACGCAATCCCCATCAAAATATCATCAACTTTTTTCAAAGAAATGGAAAAAATAATCCTAAAATTTATATAGAACCAGAAAAGACCCTGAATAACCAGAGGAATGTTGAAAAAGAAAACCAAAGTTGGCGACATCACAATTCCAGACTTCAAGCTCTATTACAAAACTGAAGTCAAGACAGTATGGTACTGGCACAAAAACAGACACATAGAAAAATGGAACAGAATAGAGAGCCCAGTAATGGACCCTCAACTCTGTGGTCAACTAATCTTTAAGAAACCAGGAAAAAATGTTCAATGGAAAAAAGACAGTTCTCCAAAGAAGACATCCAACTGGCCAACAGACACATGAGAAAGTGCTCAACATCAATCGGCATCAGGGAAATACAAATCAAAACCATAGTGAGATACCACCTCACACCAGTCAAATGGCTAAAATTAACAAGTCAGGAAACGACAGATGTTGGCAAGGATGCAGAGAAAGGGGAACCCTCCTACACTCTTGGTGGGAATGCAAGCTGGTGTAGCCACTCTGGAAAACAGTATAGAGGTTCCTCAAAAAGTTGAAAATAGAGCTACCCTACAACCCAGTAATCACACTACTGGGTATTTACCCTATAGATACAAATGTAGTGATCTGCACGGGCACTTGAACTTCAATGTTTATAGCAACAATGTCCACTATAGCCAAACTATGGAAAGAACCTAGATGTCCATCAACAAATGAATGGATAAAGGAGATGTGGTATATACATACATATATATATGTGTGTGTGTGTGTGTGTGTGTGTGTGTGTGTGTGTGTGTGCGCGCGCGCGTGTGTGTGTGTATACACACACACATATATATACACACATACATACACACACACACACACATATATATACACACACAATGGAATACTATGCAGCCATCAAAGGAAACGAAGTCTTGCCATTTACAACGATGTGGATAGAACTAGACGGTATTATGCTAAGCAAAATAAGTCAATCAGAGAAAGTCAATTATCATATGATCTCTCTGATATGAGGAATTTGAGGGGCAGGGTGGAGGGTCATGGAGGATAGGGAGGGAAAAAATGAAACAAGATGGGATCGGGAAGGAGATAAACCATAAGTGACTCTTAATCTCACGAAACAAACTGAGGGTTACTGGGGGGTGGGAGGGTAGGGTTAGGGTGGCTGTGTTATGGACATTGGGGAAGGTTTGTGCTATGGTGAGTGCTGTGAAATGTGTAATCCTGATGATTCACAGACCCGTACCCCTGGAGCAAATAATAATAATAAAAAAATACATTACTAACAAACAAACCCCACAAATATGACGCTAACTTATAAGATATGTACAGAAAAGGCAAATCTACAGAATCAAAAAGTAGATTACTGTTTGTCGGGGGCTAGGTGCAGGGAAACAGATAATTGTAAATGAGCTAAAGAGGTCTTTTTGCAATTATGCAAATGTTCTATAATTGGATTGTAGTGATTGTTGCACAAATCTGTAAATTTGTCAAAAATCATTGAATTATAATTTTAAAATAGGTTAATATCATGCGTATAATTTATAACACAATAAAATGGTTTAAAAACAAACAAATTTTATAGCTAGATTATCCCTTTAATAGTATTTGCCTCAATCCAAGAAGCAAGAAGCAAGTTATTTTTGACACTTAAAATTTAAATATTGATATATTCATTTTTTTTCAAATGGTGTGTGTGGATATTTATTATGTCATAGTCTATTGTACTCAAAGAATTTGTTTAGTTACAATTATAGAACAACATTTAGGAACTTATTAATAATTCCCTTTATTAATTATTAATGTACATTCAAAAATATATACAATTTTAAATGTGTTTCTGCCCTCCTTAGTGCATATTTGTTCAAATATAACTTTTTGTCTGTAGATAAATAATGAAAACTTTTGGTTTTTATCTTGTACAAATTATTTTTTATTTTATTTTCTAGTAATTTATTTTTAGATTATAACAATGTTGGTATAGAAGAAAAAATAAATGAATTTCCTGATTCTTGATCTTAGACACTTTGAAAAATGATTCAAAATTCTTAATATAGATTTACTTTTGGAAAAGTTATTGCTCTCACTCTTTTGATTTACTAAAATTAAAATTATGGATATTAGAAACTGGAAGTTTGAATTTCAACATCTTTATACCTGAAACTATTATATTTCTTAGTGATCAATTTTTTATCTATCATTTGAAGCAACATAGTTGTAACATTTGTAAAATATTTAGGGAAATATAATTCAATTTAATGGTAGGAGTAGGAAAAAACAAATTTATTTCATTACAATTAGAGCTATAAGTATAAGCCCATCTAATATCACAGAAACATTTTGAGATAGAGGGATACAACAAAATTAAAAACAAAATAATAATAATACAAAGCCCAGGATAATGGGTTAAATTTAATTTTACAATAATAAATGTGGAAAATTATAAGGACAATAATATTAAACAACATTGAGAAATAACACATCATATCCTAAATAATTTTTAAGAAATTGTAACTGAGTATCCAAATTATTTTTCACCTTTTCCACTTTACATTTATTTTTTTACCAGGAGCTGAATCATCCTGTGTTTAGTATTAGCCTCTAAATGCACTTTTCTTTTCCTTTTAATCAATCTACCTCAAGGTTATCAGTTGCTAGTAAAAGTATCACAAGTCAATATCTAAATAGTAAATAAAAATATAAAGATCCTTTAGTTCTCTCTTGCACCATTTATAAAGACAGAGTTAAATGAGGAAATCATTATAAAATAATGACATATGTATCTAATGTTTAATAAAGAAAAAAATGGAGAGGACTATGAAGGGACAAATCTCCTTTGACTAGCAGTAACAGAAATGTTCACAGTAAATAAATGATAATTGATCTTTACATTGAATGATTATTAGAATATTGGCAGATCAAGCTGAGAAGAAAATGAATGCCAAGAAGATTCAAGATGTGCAAAAACCTTGAAAGTTTGAAGAACTACAAATAACATCATTTGTTTAGGGAAACTACATTAAACTGTATATACGTGCATATGTATTATTTCTATATATATATATTCTAATAGCATTTTGCTATATTGCAAAATGTGACCTTGGACAAATTCTTCTCTGAAATTCATTTTTATTATTGATTAAACCAAGATGCATCCTGCTTCTTTAGAAGCATCTAACAAATTCAAGGAAGGGTATTTGTTATTTATAAATTTGTTATAATTTTTTAAAGTATTGCCAATCAATTATACTATTACCATGTGGAGTAATAGCAAATTGCTGTCTGTGTGTGATCTGATTAGGAATCTTATATAAGGGTATTTAATGAGAGCTACTTTATCTGATAAAGCCAGAAATTTCAAGGTCCCTTGCAGACTGAACACTTGTTACTCACTTCACCTTCACGCAATCAGAAAACAAGGTGTCTTCTATATTTTAGTCTGCCATTATTAGCATATAGTTTCAAGGTTATCCTGGTAGCATCTTTCTGAAAGAAGTGGGTAAGCATGGAAGATTGCATGGAGATTTTAGGGAACAGAATTGGTATATATAATTCATATACACATTCAGATGTCCAGAATTCAGTCACATTGCCCTGTCTGACAATTCTGAAGGGTAGACAATGGAGTTTTTCTACACAACCAGGGAGAAAAGAAAATGGCTTGGTGAATGCACAGTATTTTCTCTGTCAGACTAAGCATCTAAGTAAGATTAGAATTTGAGAAAAAGTTTTGAACATCTATATAGAATATAATTTCATGGGATAAAACACTAGATTTAAATACAATAAATTATTTTAATGTTAGGTGTGTCAGATTAGCAAAGGACATTGACATCATTTTTCTCCCATAGATAAGATTTTACTCCATACAGTAACACTTTGTTAATATTCTTCCTTCCTGTTCTGGTTTTGAAGTACAGAAATAATTTTGATTTTTAAAATCCTGGGCAAAGAACCTGTGATTATAATTAATATTTTCAAAATACAAGCACAGTTTAATGTTAATTTGAAACTAATTATTATACCATAAATTATTTTGTTCAATAAGGCTTTGTAATTTTAACTTAATTTATTTCTGAAAAGATTCCAGATTGACATAGTAGCTGGAATGAAATATCACCTCTCAATCAAGAATTCAAATATTGATGAAAACAAGGAGCAGAATTGTAAGCTGATGAATCTTGGGAAGTTAAACTTAAAGAAGCAGGCCTATAACAATGTGAGATTCTGAAGATGATTATGAAATTGTATAATTTAATAACTTCATTGGGTTCTCAGGAATTATCTTTGAAATAAAATTAACATTTTATACGCTCTAAGTAAATGGTAATTTCATTATGATACTTACACATATTAAAATATTTACATATTAGAGTATGTTTTTAGTTTCCTCCTGGGAATGCCATGTGTTCAGTAAATTGACCTACTTTTCTCTTTTGCTTTCAGGCTTATTTTCCTGCTCTTGCTCTTTGTCTCTCTCTCTCTCTCTTTCGGAGAAAGCAGTGGGTCTTTCTCCCTATGACTTCCTTTTTTTCACAATAAGGTTTACTGATCAACACATTTAATGATTCATTTGACTTTATTTTCACAGCACAGTGATTATGTGATGAGTTTAGGTAGTGTTGACATCAGTGTAAGTAGTTAAAAAAACTGAAAATAAATTAATTTTTTCTGCTCATTATTTAGAATGCTTGACAGCTCTGATCAAATATTTTCTGTCAGCCTTTTTTGAAGATGAAGAGCTTAGCAGGATTTCTTTATCAAAAATATTTCAGGGACATCCAGTGGACCAAAATTATGAGATATTTGATGAAAGACTCTCAGAACCTTTAATAATCCATTATGTATTTTGAATCTATAAAAGGTGCATAGATTGCTCCCACAGAAAGAAAATTTTGTTCATATATCCTCCACATTTTGGAAACTATTTAAATGTAGATATTTCAAGACTAATATAAACAGGAATGAATATGTTTTAATTGTATAAAACTGGATTAAAATTTACTTAAAATTTATTTAACTAGGAATTAATCCATACCTATATTCATTTAGATTTTTTTTAAAAAAGAGCATTTGGAAATAAAAGGGCACTCCGTAAAAGAGGGATTTAGGTAAAGTAAGTTGTATTGACTAGATAGAGACAGAGAGAGATAAGAGTGCCAAAAAAGGTTCAGATGAGTTTGAATTATGTGTAAATTGTGTGTTTTATTATGTGTAAATTGTGTGTTCGCTGAAGCTTTCAGGTGGGCCTGAGAAATCATAATGGAAAATATCACTGAGATCCTCATAATTGGTAAATGCTATCATTTTCTGAAGTATGTTGTTTCTGTGCTTGATCAGACAAGGTTCTATCAGAAAAATTGCAAATTTTCAGTTTTCCTAGTAATAAGAGACTTAATACAGGTCATCAAATGCTTTTGCAATGATTTGTAGGCTTAAGAGTAAAGATCCTAAAATACTGCTATCTTAGGAAATTTGGAAGTGTAGACTCTTCCCAGACTGTAACACAGAACTGATTTGGGGATATTTGCCCAGAAACCACTGCAAACAGTACTTTGCCAAGTTCCAAAGCAATTGTCTTCAGCTCTGATCTAAGAATATTTTCAACTTCTATTCTGTCTTCCAAATCTGCAAATACCTCTCACCAGCTGAATCACAATTTTAATTCAGCTCATAAAATGTCTTATGGGCTACAATTTTCAGGTTTCTCTCTTGCTCTACAGGGTAGAGTTTAAAAAGAATTAAATCATTGAAGAATCATAAGATTACACACTATATGCTTTTATTGGTACCTACAAATCCTTTCCACCATCGAACTTCTAAACTACAACATTGAAACAAGGGATGTGCATAAAAAGTTTTAACTAACTTTTGTGTGCAAATGAACACGATTGCCCTTTCTCCAACAACAGATTCAAAGACCCAGTGATTACTTTACATATCTGTAAATTATATTGATCCCTTTTCTAGACCAGTAGCAACTGTGCTAACTTGAGTAGTTTCTAACAGTAGTGTGTAATGGAAGTGATGCAATTGCTTTCCAGATCTAGGTCTCAAGTGGCTATGCAGCCATTGCCTGTCTGCAGATTACTTGTCCTGTAGTTCTAAGTTATCATATAAACAGTCCAACTGCTCTGTAAGCACTGCAAACAGAACATGGAAAATCACTGGAACTACATGAATAGTTAAAGACAACCAGCCAGGGCCAGCCCCCATCTAATTTAGGCACCTGCTGTTCAGCTCCTGCATGGGGTAGAATGGCTGAGCTAAGGTTGTTCAAAATTCCTGAACCATAGAAATCATGAGAGGTAATAAAAATAAAATGTTTTATGTTTAGAGAAATAGAAAATTGAGAAAGAAAATCCCTTTCCTTCTCTATTACTCATGGTTCTCTGGAGAAACATAATCAATTCACAAGGTGAATACAGAAAAATCTTAAATATCAAATGCTTTTTAGTATTTGTATTGAAAAATACCTAAGAGAGCAAAATATTCCTTTTAAATGATCAGTAAAGTTGTAAAATATGTATAATGACCTTTATTAAAATGTTACATGGTATATATTTAAAAATATAAAATCTTGAGTGCCTGGGTGGCTCAGTGGGTTAAAGCCTCTGCCTTTGGCTCAGGTCATGATCTCAGGGTCCTGGGATCGAAGTCCACATCAGGCTCCCTGCTAGGTGGAGAGCCTGCTTCCTTTTCTCTCTCTGCCTGCCTCTCTGCCTACTGGTGATCTGATCTCTCTCTTGTGTCAAATAAATAAATAAAATCTTAAAAAAATAAAATAAATAAAAATATAAAATCTTTAAAGGATGTAAAGTTAAATATTCTTGGATGAGAAAACAATATAAAAATTCTAATATTCTCAAGTTAATGTAATTAATGCTATTCATTATGAACAAAAATTTTGTTGGTGCTATTTTAATTTTCAAGGCAAATGATCTGAAAGTGTATATCTAATAAAAAAAATGTCTAAGAGCACCCATGATTACTGGAAAAGAATTACTCAGTTTGTATTGCTTTTATGTGTCTCTCATTTCTTCCACTCTAGCGGGCCATTCAGTGCATGTTTTTCTCTTGAAAATGGCAGGAGGGAAAGAAGCAACCCTAAGCGTTCATTTAGACTGACAGGTGTCTTTTAATGGCATCAACACCTCCTTCCATGGGGTAGAGTATGAGAAGAGGTATAAAAGCTTGCTGAGTATTCTAATCCATCACAGTAGAATAATATGGGATTGGGATTCTTGGACATGGACTGTAACTTGGAAAGATTATATTTCACATAAACTTAGACTCCTTTAGAAAACTTAATGCTGCTTTTTTTGTTCTTGGTTATTACCATTAAGTTTCTTCACCCCTGAAATAAGCCCTTATCCATTTGTTCTCAATTCCAATTCTTCCTTCCCTGAAGCCCATCCTCTATAGCAGTGCTTCCCAACCTTACAAGTATACAAAAATCACCTGGGATCTTCCTAAAGTATGATTCCAATTCAGTAATTCTGCTTAGACCTGAGATCCTCCATTCTATGAAACTCCCAGGAGACGTTCATATTGCTGGTATGAAGCCCAACTTCTAATTACTAAGACTTTATCCTGTTTTCAGAAGTGTCTTTCTAACACACACATGCACATATACAAATGAACTCATCAAGTCTCTGTTTTAATTTTTTGTGTGTTCCTATTAATTCCAAGATAAAACTCAATTGCACATGTTTTCTTCACTCCATTTTTAATGGAATTTCTGACAATGCCAGTTATATGCTCTTTCCTACATCATCCATTTTCAATTAACAAATGCTGATTAATTTTTCCAGAGGGAGCTCATGTGTCAATCAATGACAAAATGCCACCAGGGAGACTAGCCTCAATTTTTCATTCTCTACATAACAAATGTAAACCATTTGTTTGATTATATCAGACTATAAGTTCTAGCAGAGGAGCAATTCTATTTACCTGTTCCTTTAGGGTCTAGTACATGGGCCCACAATAACCACTCAGAAATATTTACATCAACCAAGCTATGTTGCAGTTTTATGTTTGTATTATTATTATTACTACCATTATTATTATCTCACATGTGATTAAGTGCTTACTAAATGCCAGACACCAAGGAGATCACTAGGGATGCAATGATGACCAAAAATCATTTCCTCCCGAAAACTTACAGTCCAGTGAGAGAAATAACCTTAAACAATCACACTAATAATTATATCATTACAAAATCTGGAAAGTACTATGAATGAAAGAAAACACAGTATTGTATCAAGAACTGGTTTAATGGGGAAACAACAGGTAAGCCTTCTCTGAAGAAGTACTATGGAATCCCAAAGTGTGAGTAGGAGTTAGTGAAGAGAAAAATAACAAGAGATTGAGGAAGTGAGAAAACAGGAAGAGTTAAGATTTTCAGTTAGGAAAGCGCTTGCCATATTTCATGAATTAAGGAGCAGTTGTGCATACAAAGAGGGGTAGTAGTATAACAAATGAGGCTGAAATGGTAGGTGGTGACAGACAGCCAAACTGTGCAAGGTTCTTCCTTCCACCTTAAGGAGTTTGGATTTCACTTAACTTTTGGAATGGGAAACAAATGAAAAGAGTTTATCCAGGGCATTGACATAAGGTGCATAATTTTAAAAAATATTGTTCTCCTAATAATATGGGTTGTAACATGGCTGGAAACTTATTGTATATTTATCAGAATACCTATTAAGTCTTGCTTATTGTCTCATGCATGGTTCATACAATATTTGTCAGTATGAGGCACTGTTCTTTGACTTCAGTTGCAGTAAATGCAAGGCAAATTAACGCCACTTGGAGAGTACTCAAAATTATTCAGTATTCTAGAAGTAAGAGATGTTCATTTTACCTGTAGCAGGGAAGTGTGTGTGTGTGTGTGTGTGTGTGTGTGTGTGTGTGTGTGTGAGAGAGAGAGAGAGAGAGAGAGAGAGAGAAAGAGAAATTAGAGTTTTACTTATGACATAGTATACTAATTCTGGGAAAATAGTGCCTAAGCCAACCTGTCTTCAAATTACACTGTATGACACACACTCAAAATAAACGTCTTTAATAAAAAAAAAAAAAGCCATTTGGCAGAATATCATTTTTAAATATTTATGATATGTATTCTTAATACACTGTTTAAAACTTTATGTATATTATTAAATGCTTTTAAACATGTGTTCAGTCCATAAGGGGCACATTCTAAATGGTAATATCCAAAATTTAAATTCTACATACTTGAGAGCTCTTCTTAAATCCAAGCTGAGAGAATTCTAAAACCTTTAAAAATCACTATAATTTAACTTACAGATTAACATGTTGTACAATTTACAAATACTTTTACCTCTATTATCACTTTATCTTACCATTATCTCCTGGCTATACAGAGGCAAACTCTTAATAAAAATCAAACCTTTTGAATTTAAGTTCAGTATTTTTACATTCATTATTATTTCTTCTCAATATTGTGTCACTGCCATACATATACATTCAATGAAAAAGTTAACAATTCCCTACCAGAACATACTCTGCTTATAGGGGTAAAAGAGTTTTTAGAACAACAGGGAATATGTTACTTCAGTCATTTTTTAAGATATGGTTTTCTCAGATTTTGCATGACAAATGACAAGTGATCAAATGACAAAGAAATTTCATTTATTTTGTGGTATTTGGTACCAGAATAAGGCAATTATACTAAGTCCTTATAAAATGAGGAACAGAAAAAAAAATGAGGAACAGAATATCATGGTAATTAATGAGCAAAAGTTTTTTGACAAACCTCACCTATAGTCTTATAAAATATTTCCTCCTCAGAAAGATATAAAATAAAATATTTCCCACAGGATTAGTTTTAGGAGTTCACTTTAGTAGATACTGTGATTTTAAATCAGTTTGAATTCATAATTTGAATGTATATAGTTGGTGGTAGCGGGATATTCAAGAATAAGAATATAAATAATCATAAGTGTATTTCTTTTAAGATATTGAAATAAATAATTTTGTCCTTGAGTACAGGGCACTCAGAAAGGTTTTATATACTTAAAAAAAAAAACTATGTGAATGTTATTGGCTGTAGAACATCCAGTTTGAATATGTCAATCTGACTTAATTTACATACAAATTATAGCATTTTTTTTCCTCAGCAGTGACATATCAGTGAATGCCTTAGAGTCCTTTACAATAAAGGGGAAAGTGGAGAATAAAAACTCTCTTCTTCATTACAGAGAGAAGTCTATTACAGCGGCTCTAGGCCAGCAAAAATCAGTCTGTCAGAATTTCAGCCAAAGAGGACCTTCACTGCCATTCAGCAGGACAACTAAGTGGTTAAAGGAGGAAAGACTCCTAGAATCTTCATTCTTTATTCTCTTATAACTTTTGCACCAACATAGAAAGGCTAAAATTTGTTATGTTTTATTATTCTATGTAGTAGTATAAGTTTCCATATTTTATGTTTCGTGTCTGCATGTGTGTTTGTGTGTCTGTTGTCTGCATGTTTGTGTGTTTTTAATTAAGGCTAATGGGTGCTAGTAACATCACGGACTAATTAACATGGAAATAACATTCTAATTAACATGGAAAATTAATACATGCCTATATCTCCCCTTTCTCCTGAATTTTTAAAGGATGAAGAGGATGAAAGAGACAGTAGATACCAGCAGTTTTGAAGAGTGAAATTAGAAGGAAGAACCAATAACTCTCCAGAAGAGTAGAACAAGATGAACCCTATATGCTGTCCACGTGAAATATCTTACGAATCAAGACAATTCAGTCTGAAAGAGCCCAGACAGGACCAAGACTTACAGGGTTTAGGTAACTATGGATGCAGTGTGAGGTATGGAATTGATATAGGTAAATCCACACAAGAGTAAATTAAAAATGAAAATTTACCTAATGAAGCTGTGGCTTGGACAACCTGGTGACCACAGCAACTTGTGGATGCCTCTGGCTCTCTGGAAATCTGTGCGCCTTTGGATCTGTGAACACTGAGCAGAGGGAAAGATAATCTGCTAAACTACAGGACAAAAGAAAGAGTAAAATAATCAGTTAATGGACTCCTTAAGCACCTTTATGAAACACAAGGGTAATTCATTAATCTATAGATTTTTTTTCACCCCAGAGTTTTCTTTTAGATAATTGTCTCTTCCTGTTGTTTTGACACTTAAAAAGAAACACAGCTTAAAAAGAGGAGAGTAGATAAGAGTGTTACAAATCATAATTTTTACAATATATCCGTGGTGTAGTGAGAGAGCGAGATGTCTCTCATTTTATATTTAAAATATTTTAAGTTGTAGAAATGTGGTTTGTTCAAGATTACCCAAAATCCGAGCTACATTAAGAACCACTTGTTTTACTCAACATGGTATCTATTTTTTTCTCTCCAGATTGTTTCCTAAAATGGCTTTAAAAATAATATGTTAAGACAGCAAAGCTCCTGGAGCAGCGAAGTCTGTTCTGCTTAAAAGAAACTTATCTTTCTGTGGAATGACAGATCATAAGCACACACATCCAGAACAACAAAAGTCAAAAGGCTTGACTCACCAGGTCCCTATTCTCATTGGTCCCTCAGCAGATGTCACAAATAGCCATTCAGGCAGGCACAAAACACAACTGACAAAAAATAATATTGATCTAATTTGAATCACAAATACATATGAACAGGCACAAAGTATATTTCACTTTCATTTAAGTTTGAGTTGACAGGAGATTCTTGGGGAGAAATAGTGCTTTCATTTTCACATGCAAATATTCAGGAAGCAACACGGATAATATCTTCTTCACTTGTGTTTTCACAGGGCATTTTTTTCCCCGTCTTCTCTAATGAGATCCTTAATTTTTACTTTATGTTTCCACAGATAGATATATAATCACAGTTTATAATAACTTTATATTATAAAATGTGAGCTTAAGTGGTACTCATGATCTTACCATGATAATAGGCTAAGTCATTGAGAAATCTTTGCTGTGGAATAAATTTATTTAGTTTCAGACAATTGGCATTAAAGAAAATTTTTTAAAAAACAAATACTATTTGAAATATATCAGGAAAGTACACTATAAATGAGTATAATAATAATATAAAAGAATTTATCATTCCTTTCATTTAAAAAACAGCACATACATATATACTTTAAACAAATATATATGCATAAATTATACTATATCTAATGAAACAGAGACTTACATGTAGGTGGCTAGTGTCAAATCAGAAGTATTTGCATAGGGCACAGTTTAAAGTTAATTTTTTTCTTAGTAATGTTTTCTTTTTCTAGCTAACGATATTTTACGATATTTAACGATTTTACATGTTAGCCAACTGTTTATGTTACTGTAAGGCTTCCAGTCAACAGTAGACTATTAAATTTTGCAAGAGTTGGGACGCCTGGGTGGCTCAGTCATTAAGTGTCTGCCTTTGGCTCAGGTCATGATCCCAGGGTCCTGGGATCGAACCCTGCATTGGGCTCCCTGCTCATCAGGAAAGCCGGCTTCTCCCTCTCCCACTCCCCCTGCTGGTATTCTCTCTCCCGCTGTGTCTTTCTCTGTCAAATAAATAAATAAAATCTTTAAAAAAAAATTTTTTTTTCAGGAGTCAAAAGATGCATGTGGATTTTCATCTGCACAAGGGCTCAGTGCCCCCAACCCCTATGTTGTTTGAGGATCAACTATATTTTGAATAGTAATAGGTAGGACCTATTTACTGGAAATATATAATTTGTTCACAAATACCAATTAAACAGTATAATTACAATTGTATTATTTTAAGAAAATCACTAGGAAGAGAAAATGCATTCACAATACTGTGCAATTGACCCACAGATTTCAAACCCCTATTGTGCAAGGTCAGCTGTAATATTCTTTAAATTGTCCCCTATGCAGATCTTGAGAGCTTGCACCAGGATGTCTTTTGGATCCCCATTGCTTTCCTGTCCTCTTTTCTTTTGGCTTTAGAACAAGCCTTATATGAGCATACTCTGTAAAATTCGTTAAGAACTTTTAAAGACCCATGGGCGCCTGGGTGGCTCAGTGGGTTAAAGCCTCTGCTTTCGGCTCAGGTCATGATCTCAGCGTCCTGGGATAGAGGCCCGCATCAAGCTCTCTGCTCGGCAGGGAGCCTGCTTCCTCCTCTCTCCTCTCTTTGCCTGCCTCTCTGCCTATTTGTAATCTCTCTCTCTGTGTAAAATAAATAAATAAAATCTTTAAAAAAAAAAAAGAACTTTTAAAGATCCGAATTTATAGAATCTTTGCAATTGGCAGTGAGAATGGGATATTTGAAACCAACTCTGATAATACAACCTAACTAATAACAGCTGAGACATGGTTTGAGAGAAATAAAGCTGAGAGGGAGGAATCATTGACAGATTGACTTCCTTGCCATGTGGGGGTTTGGGCTTCACAAGCACTACACCCACTGACAGGAGGAAAATTATAAATGAGATTGAAGTTCATGGATGCCCAGCTAGGTGGATAGTCAATGCATTAGAAAAAAAATTCAAAAAAAAATTTCATTCAGCAAAAATCTGGGTTTTTTTTTATTTGTTCTAGTAAAATCAAAGGTAAGAAAGAAACAGCTAGAGGCTGCTAGTGCTGCAAAATTATGACTTGTACTTCCTGTATGATATTAAGATTTCCACTACCTCTGTACGATTTGCCAACTAATGAATGATGCTGTGACAAAAGGAACTCTAATGGTTTGGACTCTATATGTGGCTTTATTGTTGAGGAGAAAAGTTGATGTATGGGAAAATGTTAAGGATTGTAAACCCCCAAATGGAGCTAAATAATGGGAAAATTTTTCAAAATTATGTAAAAGAAAGAGCAAGAAGAGAAAAATATATGAGAAAACCCTGCAGTAATTAAACCATGTGGAATTCTTCAGAGGTTCAATTAAAAATGTCATAAAAAAGGAAGAATAGATGGAGTAGTTACTAAAATTTTAATGAATCATTATAAGAGTCTAGATCATTCAGCCCTATCAACTAACTCAGGTTGTAAAAGAACTATGACAAATTCACTTACTTTATTTTGTCCACGATAAATTAAAAAAAAAAACTGATGATGATAGCAAATTAGAGTCTATAATCTTTTCAGAGTCCATGCCAATTAAAACAGGAGAGGATAAGGATTCTGAATGACAAGAGGGCCAGAGTCTCTCAGCACAATCACCAGTAGGGGACCCAAGGTCATTTGCATTGAGATAAGTAAAATGGCTGGGGGCTGGTGAAGAAAATTCATCAGGATTGCTGAACACTGGTATTCAGTATATTGTTCTTCATAAATCTGCTAATGTAACATGAAAAAATAATAAAAATTAGCAGGGTATGGTGATGCAAAATAGGTTTTCAGGTAAAACTATGGCTAAGTAAGAATTTATGAACAAATGGTATATATGGGTATTGGCTCACCATCACCAGAGTATACTATTGGAATATATGTTATGTCTAATGGGAGAGTTCTCTCTTATCCAAAATATAAGAAAAAGAAATGTTATGCAATTCTGCTCTTCAGCCTGTTTTAATTGGGCAGCCTACATGGGAACATTATAGAATAATCTAAATATACTGAAGTGCTTAATTTAAAACAATACGGGATACCTGAGGGTTATATATATTTTCATTTAATAAAGGAGCTATTACAGGCAAGTATACTTAAATATCCCAAAACTCCTTGTGTAATAATTTATCAGGGCCTATAAAAAGTTGATAAATTTTGAAAGCTAACTATAGATCATAGAGAATAGGATAAAGTGGTGACTTCAAAAGTATCAGCTGAACTCAATATGGTATAAACAATTCAAGATATACCATAAGCTAATGGATAAAGTTTGGTTTGGTGCTTGCCTTCTTTTTCATTTTGGTTTAGAAGAAAGTTGAAGCTGATTTGCATTCATCTGGGATGGGTTCTAATATACATTTAGTGTGTAGCCACAGGAATATTTAATTTCTCTGCTGATTGCCACGACCTGGTAAGAAGAGATACAGATTGGGTTTAGTTGGAAAGTATTATGATTCATTATATTAATCATAGAATGTTGGTATTTCAATCAGAAGACTTAGCCATGACAGAATTAAAAATACTTATTAATCGTATGTCCACTAGAGTATGTTAATTAACCCAAATAAAGTACAGAGCTCAGAACAAATGATACAATTCCTTAACATCATTTGAACAGGAGCAATAGAGACATTGTCCCAGGTAACCAAAAATAAGTTATTGTCTCTGCCAGCTCCAACGTCAATCAAGAGACATACAGATTTATTGGGTTGTTTCATTTTTAAAGATATCTCATGTCACGTTTGAAGATATTATTAGCACATAGTCACGAAGTTACCAGGAAAATGGTTAAATTTGATTTTTTTCCCAAGAGCAAGCTTTCTTGAAGCTTTTGGAAGTGTATGAAATTGATGGCTATAATGACTGGACAATCAGGCAAAAGCCTGTGACTGCCACCCAGCAGAGACCATTGAGATTTTGGGCAAATTCATTGTTGCAATTTCAAAGTATATATTATTTAAAAAGAAATTGCTAGCTTGTTATCAGGGTTTTTGTTGCAATCGGTTCTACTATGGAGGGATGCAAAATTATCTTAAGAATCAAGATACTCATTGTGTCAAAATACTAGCTTCATTCCTGATATAACAGATATTATTTATCTCACTCCATACAGAGCAGGGATTTGTTTGTTTATTTTTGTTTTTGAGGGTCCAGGAGAAATTGCTAAGGTAGAGAATGCTTGGCAAACAAAAGCTAATATTAGTTTAGGGGTGATTTGATGGCACATATTCTTGCTCCTAATAGTGCCAATGTCTGTCAAAGACACCTGTGAGAAGTTCTTTGGCATATTCAAAGTCCAGTAGAATTTGAGTCACTACAAATCATATCATATTGTCCTGGAGAATTCAACATTTTTAAGTCCAAATTTTATACTTAATTTGTAATTATGAAACAAGTATTCTAGTGAAACAAAATGTTTGTTAAATAAATTGATATGACCAAAATATCTTACCTGAAAGAGCTTGAGGAGAAAACTGTCACAAGTCTAGGAGTCCTTGGGAAAGCTGAACTTGTATCTCTAAAAGTACACATATCAAGAAGAATGTCTTGTTGGCCTTTTTATTGGGCACTTAAAAGAGAATTTATTTCAGGAGAAAGGGAAAAAGATGCAAGCAGTTGGACAGACTATACTACCTTAAAAATTGATAAAATAACCTTAAAGGATAGTTAAACAGCATTATAGGAATAAAGATAGGAAAAAGCATGGACACTGCACCAAGAGGGGCTGTTGAAGTATGCTCCTGAGATGACAACAGAGGCAGCTCAAGGACAATGGCCTGGATCTTGGCAAAAGAAGTAAAAACAATGAATTTATGGGAAATTATGCTCCACTTCTTAACAATCTGTGGGAGTTTATAAATGGAGAATGTAATTATATAGGTGATCCCAGCTGCCAAGGCCCTACATATAAACAAATAACAGATGTGCCTAATAGAACAGTTGGAATTGGAAGCCTATTCAACTTAATCAAGAATTTACTTGCATGTGTACATGCATATGTGTGTGTGGGAGAGGGCGCATCACTTAAACATGAAGCTCCTTATGAAATCTTGTTAGTACATCCTTATAGTATGGCATAGGTCATATGGCTATGCCCCACAAAAAACAGAATCCATGTCTCTAGACTTATACCACAATCCATGACAGCACTGATCATACAGACATGGAATGCTTTTGTTAGGAAAGCCCTTAAAAATATACTATTGTAATTCTAAATGACCTATTTTGTAATCAATTTAGTTTAAAAATAATATAATAATAATATATATAATAATATAACTGGTATTTAGTATAATACAGATGTAAATGGTAAGAATAGTTTGACTGATTCACCTCCATCTCATCTGATGATGCAAAAATAATTAGTACTTGACAGTTGTCCTTTTGCTTTTTTTGTTCTATAAATGTTGCAAAAGATACTTGGGAAAATTGATTATAGCAACTCATAATTTAGAAGATTTGTTCAAGTGTCAGGTGGTTGACTTTGTAAGGTAGAACTGATTTATAGATGAGTAAACTCTACCTTTATCTCTGGGGATACCAGGATATATGGTTTTGACTCTTGCCAAATAAGGACAGTGGAATTTATGACATGCTATTTAAGGTGCAAAATTTACTAGGTAACCTATAGGGTCAATCTGATGGTTTTCCAAAGACTTTACAGATTAGGCAGCCTAACTAGACTAGATAACCAAAATCTGGGTAGGAACATGTGTTTTGAGCTCTCCCAAACTTAAGACTCTTCACACAAGTAGGGATTTACATTGGAGACAAAAGATGTCCATATGTACATAAGGACTGTGGAGAGTTTACTCTTGGAAATCTCTCAGACCCCAGTATTATCTGTACTGTCTGTCTTTGGCTACACTATATGTTTGCCTTTAATTAAAAACTTTATAGGAATATGCTCTGTGGGTTCTTGTGAGTCCTTTGAACATCGAAACTTGTCAAATATTTTCAGCTATCATATCTTATTCAAAATAGTAGTCTCATCTTTTTCATTAGCAAAACAAAAATATTGTGTGACTAATAAAATTATTAAAGAGTCCTTTCTGGAAGTATGAAATTGCAATGAGCCTCATTCTTCCTAAACTCCTGACCACCCCCACCCCCCACCCCTGCCCATAAGACACTTTCGGTAAAGCTATAGTCAGATCAGTGAAGAACTTTTAGGGGTATGTTTCCCATATCTGAACTATCTTTGGAACAAGGATAATCAGGGACAGATTCAACGTCTAAGGGGACTATAGAGGTTAACTGGCTGAGTAATGACCCACCGAAGATGCCTAGATCTTAAACTACAGTGCATATTTTAGCTTATATAGAAGAAAGGACTTTGAAGATGTGATTACATTAAGGATCTTGAAATGGGGAGATTATCCTGGATTATCTAGTTGGAAACAATGTAATCACATGGTCTTTATAGGAGGAAATCAAGAGGATAAAAGTCAGAAAAATATGTGACTATGGAATGAAAAAGGGCTGTAAAATAATAAATCTATGTAGTTTAAAGGCACTAAGATTGTATAAATTTACTACAGCAACAATGGGAATCTAATAGAGTAATCAATGTGACTCATCATCAAATTATAGGTCAGGGATTTTTCACCTTCTAGGATTTTTAGAAAGAGACTGGTCCACAATTTAAAATGGCACCACATTTACAAAGCCTCTTCCTAACAGATTCACCAAAACAGAAATACTAAAAAAAAAAAAAAAAAAAAAAAAATTGTTTTAACAAATGAGACTACATACAGAGGAAGTGGCTCAAATAAGTCCAATCCTGAAATTTTTTTGAGATTCTTACCACTGAAAGTTCTTTGCTTTCCTGAGGAAAGAATTGTGAAAGAAGCGAGGGCTTATGATAGACAGTACTGTAGGTACAATCCAGAAATGATTTTAATAATTACATTCCTTTTGTGTTAAGGAAAATGGTGGTCAGACAAGAGTGGCTACTTACTTGGAGGATTAATTTGCTATGGAATTTTTTCTTTTTTCTGAGTTAAAATATCTTTAAGAACTCAGAAAGCTCTGATTTGTGGTTTGTTCTGCAGTGAATATGGGGGAAAAGGTCCCAAGGACTCCAACCTTAGAAGGTCCTCGGAAGTCAATCCCTTAATAGACTATCACAGCTACTGATTATTGCTGCTCCTCCTACCCTGTTGGCACGCTTTCGTGATGAATGTATTTAGTCTATGACTTAATGGCCATAGAGGTGACATCTTGTGGACACAGGCTACAATGCCAAAGCTGGCTTCCTGGTGATCATTTGAAGTCAGCAGAGTCCATGGTGTTATAGATATGAAGAGACCCCAGTATGTGGAGAAGGAAAGCAAAGGCCAGAGCCTAAATATCCAGTGCTCTTTATGGGCTGTCAGTTTGGTGTCCAGTGCTGGGAAATCTAAGTCTTACAATTGCTCCCTTAATATGAAGGCTTCCAAGGGCTCAGTTGGTAGAGCATGCCACTGTTGATATCAGGGTTGGAAGCTGGAGACCCATCTTGAGTGTAGAGATTACTTAAATAAATAAAATCTTAAAAAAAAAAAAAAAAGAACTCAGCAAGACCTTGTAATTTGCAGGAGGAGATAGTCTGCCATTTATTTTCTGTTTTTTACAAAAAGTTTAAGATGATCAACAAGAGAGTAAATACAGTATTTGTGAAAGTTCCACCCCTATCTTGAGCAGTGTGTTCCCAGAAGTGGTATTTAAGAGGACTCTGAAATGGATGCTTCTTTCCCCCATTTGCCAGACTGAATTTTTGATCAATTAGATTTGAAAAAAAAAAGCTCACATATAATTATTAAAAAGACTTGTCCAATCCATCAATGGTCATATTTTGATATCAATCCTTCCTGCTATTCTAATCAAGTTTTCATGTGTCCAGGATATACAGAGACGATCTAATTGATAGACATCAGAGAGAATACTGGACTAAAAGTTCATAGAGCAGTCCTAAATTCTTCAGTGAACTTTTGTTTTTCCTTACCTCATTAAGATTATGATCTAATATGACCTTAATCAAGATTCCAAATGAAAAACAAGAGGGGATCATTGTGTCCAACTACAGTATGACATATTATGATACCGTTCAATGAAAGGAGTATGTTTAGAGAAGTCCAGTGAATGAAAGGGAAAAGGGTCTGGTGAAAGTGAAAGAGAAAGAAAAAGTAAAGGAAAGGGGTGGAAGTTGAGGCATGGGAAACAGGATGCCAATCCAGAGTTGGCTCAAAATAGGGTGAGAGTGGTTAAGTTTGGATGTTAGATATTCCACATTATCATTAGTTTTTAACTCATGACTCTCTAGGAGAAATAATTTCAGAAATTTCATGTCCTTCAGCAGTCCCTTTATGCCTATCTAAAAATACTGACAATTGAATCTTTAAAATCTTGTATTCTAATGCACACAGATGTGCTTATCCTAAATTCTATGGAGTGGATGCTATAGTTGTAAATTTTCCTTCATAGATCCTATCAAAACTTTGAGTATTTAGGGCTATTGGCACCATAACCTGAGATTTATTGAAAGTCTAGTAATTTCCAATATTTAAATGAAGAGAACAAACATAACAAAAATAATCAGGAACTAAAGTTCTTAGCCTTATTCTACCTTATCTATAAGACGTTGGAGCAGTACAAAGCAGTACAAAGCAAATCAAAAAACAGTATTAAGGGAACAACAACAACAACAAAAGCTTAGGAGAACTTCAAAATATAAGAAATAGCACTTACCAGAAGCAGGACTTCGCTGTAGTCAAAAGATTTTTGGTATGTCCTATCTTCATGGACCTGGTCTCACAGTGATCAACAGAAGATATCCTGGTCCTGATCCAAGTTACATGATTAAAAACTGTGGGAGTTCTTAGTAAAAAAAAAAAAAAGAAAAGAAAGAAAGAAAAATAAATGCCAGACATGATAAGGCTCTGAAGAAGCTTTTCTAATTTGAGAGAGATTGAAAGATAGAGTGACTTTACAAAGTCTTAGTAAAAGGCTTCAGTTTCAGTTGGTTTCAGAATGTTGGTCAGGGCACCTAGTTGGTTAAGCGTCTGCCTTCAGCTCAGGTCATGATCCCTCAGTCCTGGGATTGAGTCCCGCATTGGGCTCCTTGCTCAGCAGGTAGTCTGCTTCTCCCTCTCTCTCTGTCCTTCTACTGGCCTCATATTCTCTGTCTCGAGTGCTCTCTCTCTTTCACAAATAAATAAAATGTTTTTTAAAAATTGAATAATTGGTCAAAAATGTTTCTTAGAAAGGGAAAGAAGTTCTTATAGAGTAGGAAGCTGTAGTCAAGTTGGATTTATCAAGGGGGGTTGGAGAAGGACAGTTAAAGATTAAGGTCATTAGCAAGAAGAGGTGAGAAACAACAGATACCAAGGCTAAGTAGAAAACCTCAGTCTTTCAGTTTCTCTTCCAGAAGTTACCAAGAAGGGTTTTGTTTGTTTGTTTTTAAAGATTTATTTATTTATTTTAGAGAGAGAGAGATTGTGAGGGGAGGGGCAGAAGGAGAGGGAGAGAGTCTCAAGTGGATTCCATGCTGAGCATGGAACCCAGTGCAGAGTTCAATCCCTGGACCTTGAGATCAGGACCTGAGCCTAAACCAAGAGTCTGATGCTTCACTGACTGCACCACTCAGGTGTCCCTACCAACAAGGTTTTAAGGAGTCAGTGGTTTTCACTGGTCACCTGGGAGTGATGTTTTATAGTATACTAATTTGATTAAATGAAGCCTGTTTCATCATGTCTTATGGTACATAGGTTGAAATGCCATAACTTTGCTAGTGTATAAAGAGATAAGAATAAAAACTTGTGACTGGTAAAATAGTTCTGTTGTGTACAGCCTGCTCAGATATACCTTAACCATAACCCTCATAAGGGCTGGCGGACATTTCCTCCAAGGCATCAAAACTGCCTTGGTGAGAGCACCTTGTCCTTAAATGATCCCAGGTGGGAATGAGAGAGAGTGGATGAAATGAGATACTGGAGTGCTGGTACTAAATAGCTAAAGAAAATGAGAATACAATCACAATAATAAACTGTACTGATAGAATGCATTTAGAGTAGTATGAACTGATTTCAGGGTCCCTAAAAATTAAACCAAAAAAAGCCAAAATAGCTCATGTATTGAAGATCTCTTTAACATAAAAAAAAAAAAAAGTTAACTCCAAAGGACAGAAATATAACTTGAGTTCCTATCATGAAGATTCACAGACTCTTCCCCAATTCTAAAATAGGAATCTGAATGAGGGGGGAGCTGACTCTCTTTGAAGAATCCTTCAATGTAGCCTTCATGTAAATGGTCAATAATCTCCTAAACCTTCTCTACAGTGATCCATGACCATGAAAGATGGTGAGTGCATTCTGGGAAAAGATAAATATCTTGATCTTCAGTGCATATTGTGCATATTAAATATGGTTCTGAATGAAACTATTTCTTAAATATTCAAATCAGTCCACTGGTATGTTTTCCAGAATAAGAACTAGATTTCATACTTAGCTATACTGAGGTATGCTAAATTTAAATAATTTCTGATTAAATTTAAATAATTTCTAGTAAGACATTTATCTATGAGACATTATAATACAAACACAAGAACCACTTTGGGTATTTCTATATTTAGGAAAAATACACTAAGAGAATAATAAAAACTACTAATTAATAGGTTTAAAAGGTAGAGGGACAGAGAGTTTGTTGTGATTTGTTTTCATTCTTTTCAAGGCCAATAACAATGCAACTAGCATGAGAGACAAACACAATTTCAGATATTACAGAATTTAAGTTCGATAACTCACAAACATCTGCCCTTAAATAAAGATTTCCTAATCTTAGATGGATGTTCAGAATATTACAATTCATCTCATTTCTATATTCATAAATAATGTCTTCCCTAAAGTGTCTAGCTTTGAATGCTACAAAAGGAATACAATAAAGGAATGAAATGCATTCCTTTAAAGGAATAAAGAAGTTACTGAGAAAATGCAAATATCACACTAAGCCAAAGGCATATATCATAAAAATAAATATGAAAATGCATACTGCAATATTCATGAATTTACTGAAACCAGGAAGTCTTTTGAATTTGAACCCAAGCTTTAAAAGTAACACCAGTTCTGGTTCTAGCAAGAGTCTAATAACTGCCTCCTAAATATTTTGTTTATAAAACATTTTTAAATATTCCTCTTCAAAACACAACATAAATTAAAATGACTCAGATAATTTTTCATATTATTCCAACATAGTTGTGCGTAGTTTAGAACATTTGAGTTTTGTATCATTTATTTGATTTTATAAGATTTTTTTAAAACAAAACAATTAATGGATGGGACTTGAGGGCATTATATTAAATGAAATAAGTCAGACAGAGAAAGACAAACACCGTATGATCTCCCTGATATGCAGAATCAAACAAACAAACAAGAAAAAAACAAGCTCTTAAGATAGAACAAAATGGCAGTTGCCAGACATAGGGAATGAGTGTGGGTGAAATAGGTGAAGGGGTCAAAAGGTACAAACTTCCAGTTATAAAATAAATATGTCATGGGGGAAGTAATGTAAAACAGCATCACACTGTATTGCATATTTGCATGTTGCTGAGAAAGTAAACTTTAAAGGTTCTCATCACAAGAAAAAAATTCTGTAACTATGTATGGTGATGGATATTAATTACATTTCTTGTAGTGGTCATTTCACAACATGTACAAATATCAAATCATTTTGTTGCACACCTGACTCTTATAAGTATGTTAATTACACTCAATAAAAAAATCAACAGTGCTCTATCAACTTTAATTTCTAAGATAGATATTACATTTAGCACACAATTTCAATATGCATTCATATTGCAAAATTACATTTCTTTTGGACATTCTTTGCCTCAAAATTTACCAAGAGACTATTGAAAATATAGATTACAATTAGTATATCATAAGGTTTTCCCAGGAATATTTTTTTAAATATTTTATTCATTTATTTGAAAGAGAGAAAGGGAGAGTGAAAGAGAGGGAACACCAGAGGGTGGAGGGGCAGAGAGACAAGCAGACTCCAAACTCAGTATGGAGCCCCATGCAGGGCTGGATCCAGGACCCTGAGATCATGACCTGAGCAGAGATCAGACATTTAACCAATGGAGCCACCCAGGTGCCCCACCCAGGAATATTTTAAAATACATTTCTCTTCACTTAGAAATATTGTAAAAATAAGTATTCTTTTCTAAATATAAACTTATTAATTGGGAGAGAGAAATAAGAAATTCGTCTCACAAACATTATCAAAGTCATTTACTCTGACAGTTAATTTCAGTTGTTTTCTGATTTGCTCTGTTTAACAACCTTTGGCTGATTTGATCCCTTTCTTCTGAATGTTGTAACTCCAACACAGACCTCTCCTTTGAAACTCAGACTTTAGCATTTCACTTTCATGTCCATTTGAATGTGTAACAAGCATCTCAAGCTTAATACATTCATACATAACTTTTAATTTTGTTTTTTACTACCTGAGCTCCTCCCATGATTTTCCTCAAATAGCTAAACATCAGCTCTTCCCCTTCAGTTTCTCATTAGAAAAACTGGTTGCAATCACCTCAACTCTTCTATTTCACCCACATGCTATTCACCAGTAATTCCTGCTAGGTCTATCTTTAAATTATATATTGAAATTGACCAGCTCTCACTGTCTTCACCTGGTCCATGTTCTCCAATTCTACCACCTGAATTACCAGAGTAGTCTGCTCACCGATCTTCCAACCTCCTCCTTTAACCTCCATGCCTCCACGTCTTCACCAAAACAGAACCTAGCCCTATCCACTTAAAATGTAAGTCACTCCAGAGGACAATAGGGGGAAGGAGGAAAACTGAAGGGGAAGAAATAAGAGATGGAAACAAACCAAATGGGACTCTTGACTCTGGGAAACAAACTGAGGGCTGCAGAAAGGTATGTGGGTGGGGGATGGGGTAACTCCGTGATGGGCATTAGTGAGAGCACATGATGTGATGAGCACTGGGTGTTATACGCAAGTAATGAATCATTGAACGTTATATAAAAAATTAATAATATACTATATGTTAGCTAACTGAATTTAAAAATCAATCAATTAATCAAGCAAATAAAATCAATCACTCCTGATCGGCACTCTCCAGTGTTCTCTCTTCCTATTCAAAGCAAAATCCAACCTACTTTCCTTGCCCAGTAGGACCTATGATCTAGCCTATTGCTTTGCCTCTGGTATTATCTCCATCTATTTTGTCACTCATTTACCTTTTCTAGACAAATTGGTCACAACACTCATTTCTAATTGACATATGTGGTGGTAGGCTTACAACAAATATTTGACAGATGGATGACAATGAAAAGCAATTAACATCTGTCTTTGTGCTCATATATATTTAGTTTTTTGCCTGTTTTCTGTTAGTTATAACAATAGTGCAGAGTTTTGTAAAATGTGGAAAACTGTTCTCAAATCCATTATTTTTTATGAGTGTCATTATAATCCTGGTATGAGATATAATGAATATTGTAGTCATGGTATAATATTAATATGGGACAAATAGATAATTTATTTAATTTTCCATAGTTTATTTATGGAGTAAAACTTCAAATGGCCTTTACCTGCTATGTTTTCTCATTATATAACACCTTTTTTCTCTAAGAATCATAATTATCCAATTCTATTTGTCAAACCAAAATTCAGGGAACATGTTGAGTATCTTGCTTCCCAGGTCCCCACAATATTTAATAACTATCTATATTCCTTAGTCTTGCAGTCATTGTAATCCACAATGTATATCTCCAATCTTTGATTTTTAAAGTCTTACTTTCACTACAAAGTATGAGCTAAAAGTGTATACAGTTCAAGAAATATGAGAGCCTGAAAGATTGTGTTCATTATTTCACAGATTAATTCTATTCAGTTGTAAATGAGAGACCCAAAAATAAATCATTTTATAATTATGAGGTGCTTTCTGATTAACAGATTTTAATATGTTCTACAGAAATTCATGCTATTATGTTTATAAAAATGATACATACCTATTATAAGGAATTTTAGCAATAGGCAATACAAAAACAAGTGTTAAAAAATCCAAACCCCAGTATCTATAATAAAAATAAATTATTTTTAATAACATTATTGTTCCAGGTATTTTTATCCACATATTTTATAAATAAAGAGTATTGAGTTGATGCTTAAAAATACTTCTAGGGGGTGCCTGGGTGGTTCAGTCAGTTAAGCATCCAATTCTTGATCTTAGCTCAGGTCTTGATCTCAGGGTCATGAGTTCAAGCCTCATGTTGGGCTCCACACTAGGTCTTGAGTCTACTTAAAAAAGAAATAAATGAAAAAAGTTTTACAAAAAATTGGACAGTTTTACACATGTTACCAAATAGAATATAAATTGAAAACAACAAAAGAATCAGCTATACTTCAAAAAATGCTCCTTCATCAACACAATAATAAACACAGTTTAAATAAACACAGTTTAGTTTACTAACTAAAAATTCTCATCATGCTAAATGAAAAGAATTTAGTTTGTGGTCATGATGGTTTGTTTTTCAAAACAGGTTTCAGTTATATATAATACTAGTTAACTTCTGGCTATAACAACATCTGTGTTAGCACTTTCATAACTTTCTTTGCAGTGCATCCTTCTACCTACCTCTTTGTTAATAACTATTATTTTACATTATGCTGCTAATATTTGTACCATTTATTTTGTTTTATGATTCTTCACAATTATAACATCTTAATTATTTATCCCAATGCATTCAGTACTCATCATCAGTCTTTTTCCCATGATTTCTGTTACAGAAATATTTATGATGATTTTTCTCTTTATTAAAGATTGGATATCATTATCAAGAACAATTTTGTTTTGTTTTAATGGAACTCTTTTCCTTTAGATCTTCCCTGATTGAAAAGGCTCCCTTTTGCTCTTATGTTAATTATCAAATACCAACTTAGTGTGATATTTCATCCTTTGTTCATATTCTATACTTTGTAATATTGTTTGCATTTTTTCATTTTCCTCTGACAGTAAATTTACTCAGACATTCCCTCATCCACCTTTTCTTTCTTTCCTTCTTTTCTTCCTTCTTTCTTTCTTTTCTCCTTTCTTTCTTTCTTTCTCTGTCTCTCTTCCTTCCTTCCTTCCTTCCTCCCTCCTTTCCTCCCTCCCTCCCTCTTTTTTTTCTTTCTCTTTCTTTCTTCCTTCCTTCCTTCCTTCCTTCCTTCCTTTCTTTCTTTCTTTCTTTCTTTCTTTCTTTCTTTTTCTTTCTTCCTTTCTTTCTCTTCCGTCCTTTGTTTTTTTTTTTTTTCTTAAAGTCCTCTGAATTAGAATTCCTCGGAATATGGGATGATCTCTCTATCTGCAAAATTCTAGTGTTAAATATTTGACTTTTATTAGTATATTGATATTTTTGTTCAGTTAAACAGTTCTGTTATATTAATTTTACCAGGATTTTTTATTTTATTTTGCTATTACATGGGAAAGTTGGGTTAGTTCTATTGTCTCAGAGAGGGAGGGTATTTGACATGGTTTCTCCTCTGAACTGTAGTCTGAGGTCTTTATAAGAATCCTAATAGCATAGTGAGGGGACATTCTCAGTTACATATATGGCATGTTTCATTGTCAGAATTCCTGAGTGTCTTTTACTTCTAATTGTATGTTAATATTGATATTATGGCTTACTCCACCTGGTTGGGGAATGTATGTTATTTCCATAAAGAATTCTCTGGAGGTTAACATTGGTCCCCAACTTTTATGTGCTTTTCTTTTCCCTTTCACTTTTCACTAGATTCAAATCATACTATATCAGTCACATCTAATACTCTCAGGTTAAAATAGAGAAGGTGAAATTGGAAAAAGACATCTGAGCCAAAACTCTAAAGTTTGTCCCCTGGGAAATCAGAGGATAATGACCAGGAATGACTTTGTAAAGATAATAAAGGTGGCATATGCGAGATTTATATAAGCAAGAGACCAGTTTGAGGACAAATGAAGGATGATGATGATGATATTTATGACAATAATCAATGATAAAATAATAAGATTTAACATTTAATATAGGGTCTACTTTATGCCATGCACTATTTATAAGTGTGTTACTTTATTAAGTGATTTAAATTAATTATTTCATCAATCATATAAAGTAGGCATTAGTGTTATCCTTATTTTGCAGATGAAAGCAATGAGGCATAGTGATATTTAATTTATTTTAAGTCACCCAATGTAAGTGGCATGATCTGGATTAGAATCCAGGTAAGAATCCTAAAGCAGTGTTCTACTAGTAGACACAGGGTCATGCTTCCTTAAAATCAATTGGAAGAGATTAGGAATATTGTAAACTATTGAAAGCATGTGCTGAAGTGAACTACAATTCCTGAAACTATAATTCATGAACTATAATTCATGAAAAAATACCAGTATGAAGTTGGTAAAATGCTATATTACATATAAAGTACAAAGCTTGAACTTTGACAAGTTGAAATGGGGAAAAAGAATGAATGGAAATAGATTGAAAATATATTGTAGGGAAGACAATAAAATGTTTTTGTATTAAACTGAAGTTGAAAAAATAAAATTATATCACCAGAAACTTAAGACAGCTTCCTGAACTATAAGGCCATTTAAAATTGGAAATTTCAGAAGACCTCTTATTCTCATATTCATACAGTTAGGAGCATGCCATGGAGAAAGAGGAAAACAGTAGTAACTGTATAGCTCTGATCATGCCCAACCATTCTGCAGATAAAAGACTTGGTAATAAGCAAATAAGAAAAAGTGGCTATTATCAATTACATAGTCACAGAACTAAGTAGAATTTTGAGTTATACTACGTACGTATGTTATATTATACATATTGTCATTAAGTATGTCTTCTCATGAGTAAATAAAATGTGTGTGTTATACTTAGAAAAGTTTATTAAATGTGTCAGCAAGTAGACCTCTGAACTCAGTGTTAAAAATTTATAGGACATTTTTATAATTTCAAAATTTAAGAATCCCGAAAATTTAAGATTTTTTCATAATATATTTGGAAGTGAATCTGACCTATTCTGACATGAAGCTATTTATATCTTTATTCATTTAGTGTAAACATTTTTATGCTCTCTTCTGTATAAACATTGGTTAATCATGAGATACTGCCCTAGACTATGAAGAGTCTGTTGCCTAGTATCTCACATATGTACATTTAAACTTTCTAAATATCTGAAATGTCCCAAACGTGCCTTGCCCAAGTATTTTGGGATAGGGAAGTGTGTACTTCTATGATATAGAGATGTAGTCAGCTGTGAATGTGGTTCATTAGCAGGATTGTCTGGGAATATACATCAGCTAGCACTCCATTTGTATGTCATTCTATACATAATCACCACCTGTCTCACATTATAGTTGGACACAGAGGAAACTAAAATTTAGTTAGCTTAATTGAGGCAAGAGAAAGTTCAGCATAATTTCTATCAGTGCTTAACAAAGATATGGACTGTTACTCTGCTTGTTCTAGTGTCTATCACCTAATGTGCTGATCTAATTAAAGGGTACTGTCCTCATTAAGAAATAATGACATGTCAAAATGTTATTTGTTAAGCCCAATAAGGTAATAAATTGTGATTGTATAGGCTAATTATTGTGGCAATCAGGATGTTATTAAGGAAAAATTACATCCAAACATACATATAGTGACTTTAAGCTTGATTAGATTATCAAAAATTCACAGGTAATACACCTTAGAATGGTGTGGTTTTTCCATGTTGTATATGTGGATGTTACAATATACATAAATATATATTCAAATGATGCTGTGATTTCTTTCAAATGATGCTTTGCAGCTTTCATTTTAGAATTGTCTCCAGAGCAAAATTACAAAATATACAAGTGAATATTTCATCTTTTTATAATCATATTTTAAAGTTCAGTATGCAAGTTTTAATTTCCAATCTATTAAGCAAATGTAAGCTTTAATGACTTTTCATTTTTTTCAAAACTCAAACACATTGTCAAGGAATAAAGACTTGCAATTTACTAAAGTATTCAAGTAAGTTTCCTCAGAAACCAAGAAAAATCTCAATAAAATATTCTCTAAAATAACTTCACTCATTGAACACCCTATTAATAAACCAGAATAGAAATATTTGTTAAACACTTAAGCATGGTACTGTGCCAAGCGCTGTATTATCAGTAAATACTGTAACATCTTAAATCTCACAAATACCAGGAATTTGAAGATTAGCAAGGAAGAGAAACTAAGTTTCTTTTTTGAGTTAGTGAGTGTCCAAGATTCAATCCACATCCAAAATCTAAACACCATAATTAAGTAGCAGATGGCATTATTAAGTATAAAAAGACTTTGAAGCCTTTCAGACCTGGGTTCCAAAATCTGTTTTTACACTTAGTATCTCTATGATATCACACATGTCAAATTGTCTAACCGTATTCCCTTATTTTTAAAAAGGCAGTGGCAATGTTTATCATAGGGATATGTTGGGGGAATAAATAGAATATGAAAAATGAAAGATATAATGATAGAATTGATATTTGTTGGAGCTTTAAAAAATGCTACTTTTATTGTTTCCCAAAACCTAAGTGTTAAAAAAAACAAAATTCAACTGAGTAAATGTTAAAGATCTTATAGGCTTTATTCAACAATTTGTGAATCAGACAGCATCCAATCTAGCAGACAGGAAAGAGCTCCAAGGAGCTGTAGAAAACAAAAGACTTAAAAGCAGAAGGGAGAAAAAAACAAGAAGTTCTATTAGGCAAGACAATGAATTAGTTATTGTAAGATTATTTTCCTTTTGTGGATAGCAGGAATCTATCAGACAAATTACCCAACTAGTGCTGATCAGGTGATTCCTGATTGACTATTTAAGGTTCCATGTCTGGGACAGCCAAAACCATAATTAAGTCTTGGTTTGGTGACCTGAGGCTTAACATAAGCAGCTCCATTTTGAACCTGTTGTCTTGTTTTTAACATAATTAATCTTATTTGTTGATATATTAAATGTATATATACCATTCATGATTGGACTTTACTGAACTGTTTTCAAGGGCAAACTTTCAGCCCTTTTGGTAACATCTCTTTAATAATTTGCTTGTCCTACAAATCTTTTTCCTGAATTTGACTTCTAGAGATATACTTGCTTTCATTTCTTTTCAAATTCTGTATCTCAAAGAAATATTTCAAAAGTCACTTTTAATTTTCCTAATTTTTCAGATTTCAAAAGGGAATGTATTCAATTGTATTACTAGTTAACCCATAATTTCTTAAACTATAATTTAAAAGGTCTCATTTGCATGCAAAATTTTAAGATGCTGATTTAGATAATCAACAGTTGTCATTTATAAATGCAACAAAAAAGAAATACACTTTTCTAAATTCATTAAGATAAATTATTTTCCTGTTATTAAAAAAAAGTTTGATTTTCATCAGTGTTTCTAGAAGTTTGCCAAAAGGATGACCCTAAGGCAGAGTGTAAAATTTTCCATGTGTACACAAAATTAACCCTCTCTAAGTTATCCTTCAGGTTCATATAGAATAAATCTAGATATCTTGACTTCATTTTATGAACTTCTGCCTACCTCCTTTTAAATGTCATCAATTTAACTAATTTCTTTGGCTATTTCCACACAATTTTGTAGATATGTCTTTCTTTGAAAATTAATCTATTGGATCTCTCTTTCCTTACTTCTTCATTGGTGATAATCTTGATAATAATAAAGATGATGATGATGATGATGATGATGGTGATGATGGTATCTATAATAAAGCTATTATATTATCACTTCATTATCATGGAGACTCTTAACTATTCCATCATAGAAATCCAAGGATTTCTAGAAAAATTTGTCAAAAAGGAGGAAGGGAAGGGCATTGATTGACTCTTATGGGTCTTTGGAACTGGTTCCAAGATGTTGCTTACAATTGCTGAGAAGTTCCAGGTGACTGGATTGGCTAAAGATGCCAAAATTCATAACTTGTTTAAAAAAAAAAGTGCTGAGGGGCTGTTTTATTAGAGACATCTGAGAGTAGCTTCTGGACTTGTTGCTACAGTGAAGACACTCTTGAATGCAGGCAGACTTCAGAGCCGGAGAGGCAGACAAAATAAAAAAGGGGATGGACTCTGAACCCCTTCAAACATAAACTAGGGGCACCTTTTAAAAAGCATAACAGTAGAAGAGTAGAAGATATTCAATTTCCATTAGATATCAATATTGGAACAATCTTTATTAAAAATCTTTTAGTGGTGGTGTTCCCTTTGGCCTTACCCTTTCCTATTATAGGTATGAATGCCTTGATGTGCCACCAAGCCATTTGGAACTAACCCAAATTCCCAGCCTTCTTGGTGGAAGGTTCACATTGAGAGCCCATAATTGAGCCACTCCCAATTAAGATGGTAGATACCCTCCCTAATAACTTGTGGCAGGGGACTGAGAAACTGGGGCCCATAATTCAAAATATATTAAAGGAAGGAATTACTGAACACATCATTTATCTTTTTGATTTTTCCAAACCTACTACTGAGGCTTACAGTCAACTATCAAAATTTACATGCTCAGGTGTCCCCTGTTAAGGCTCCCATTCCCAGCCCTGACTAGTTAACTGAGGACATCCAAAGAGTTCTACTTTGCTGATTGATCTGATATGTTCCACTCAGTATCCTTGGCTGAGAAATCTCACCTGTAGGGGCTCCTGGGTGGCTCAGATGGTTGGGCGTCTGCCTTCAGCTTAGATCATGATCTCCAGTCCTGGGATTGGCTCCCACATTGGGATCCCAGCTCAGCAGGAAGTCTGCTTCAACCTCTCCCTCTGCCTTTCCCCTGCTCATGCTCTCTTTCTCTGTCTCAAATGAATAAATAAAATCTTAAAGAAAAAAGAAATCTCAGCTATAATTTGCCTTCATATCATAAGGCATCCAATATAAATTTACCTGGTTGCTTATGGGCTAATAACCCAGCAATTGCTCACAATCTTTTCCAGCAGGACCTAACTGTCCTTAAAGTGTCCTCTTGTACCATCTGGCACTATACTGATGACATTCTAATCTGAAGCCCCTTGGAGGATGCAGTGTCCAAGACCCCAACACAGCTGGTGACCCACCTACAATATAGAGGTTAAGCTATTGCTGCATATAAAATTCAAGAGCCAGCTACAACTGTTATATTTCTGGGTGTCTGGTCCTCTAAAGGCTGGAAAATTGCACTTGCGATTAAACATTAACTGTTAACTATTTAGCCTCCCACCATGCTACTTCAAGCCCAACACACCTTAGGTCTCTTCACATTTTGGAAGCAACACATACCACACTTATCTATCATTCTTAGACCCATTTATGTAGTTGCATGCAAATTCTCCACATTTTATTGTGCAGAAGCTCAATAGAAAGCCTCACAGCTGACACAAAGGTCAATTCATCAAGCCCTCCTCCTGGATCCTACTTCCAGGTTGAGGCACTGTCCACCATAGACTACACATCCTCAAACTACGGACTAAACATGACTCCTCCTGGCTGCTTATGGGCTTTGAACCAGATGACTACCATTCACAGCCACCTGCTACACCCCCTGAGACCATCAAATTCTGGTTGCTTAGTGGGCTTTGTTAGAAATGGAGGCCACCCTTACAGGAATGGAGCTTATTTTCTACTTGTGTACTTATGTTTCCATTATGCCATGGATAAGGGTCTCCTCCAAGTAGCAGCTCAGGACGACTACAAATGCCTCTTTGCTAAAATGGAAATAGGACCTTTAGGAATGGGCTAAATCTGACCTCTCATGTCTTTCCAAATTGTAGGAGATTGTGGCTTCCTTGCTCCTCATCTCCCTGCTTATAGACCTGAAGTATACCATCTTGCCAAAGGTCCCATACTTATCAAAGAGAGCAAGCAGGGCTCATTTCTGCTTGCTAAACTTGTAGCAGTACAAATGATTGTGCAGAACACCATTGTACATGACAAACCTCTTGTCCATAATTTTCCTGGCTCACAAGCAATTGCTAACAGGCTAGTAGTTTGGTTGGGCCAGTGGCAGTCAGACAATTTTCACATTCAAGGCCATCCTATTTGATGCACCTCAGTTTGGTGGGATATTGTGCAAGGACCAGTCACAGTTAAGGTTACCCGCTTTTCAGCACATACCATTTATACCAGACCAGAGGCTGCCTTTAACTGCACTGCAGATTCCCTTGACTATATCCAGGGCACCACCCATCCAGGGTCCTCAACCACTGATGCTTTAGCAACAACTGCACTGGCTCTACCCACTTCCATAAAACAGCACCTTACCCTGGTCAATCAATCCCAAGTGAGGTGAAGCTGAGGCTCCACCATTCTGGCCTGTTTTAATCACCACTTCCATACTCTTTATTCCCATTTCTCTTCCAGTCATGGAGGAGCTGCTGGTACACTGACCTACCTGCTGCAGGGGCCTTCCACTTATAGCAGCCCTTGCAAAACACGTTGTTTTGAATCGCAAATTCTGCTCCCAGACCAAACACTGGAAACTGCCAGGTCATACTTTAGTCCCAAAGGACTGTCCTTTTTTGCCACTGGCAGGTTAATTTCATAGTGCCATGCCTCTGCTAGTAGGCACTATCTACTTCATTATTACATACGTGGATACTTTATTGGCCTACTGCTTGCTACATCCACCAGGAACACCTCTGTGGAGACTTAATCTCTTTTCTAAGTATATTCGGCCTTCATCTGGCCCAGATCTGACACAGATGAAGATCTCATTTCACTGCCCATAGGACACAGCACTGGGCTCTCCAATGGGACATCCAATAGATCTTCCATTTCCAACACTGGAAATGGAACATTTCCAAACACCACAGGCCTCTCGCATTATTGAATGCTACAGTGGTCTTTTAAAGTCCTTTCTCTTTAGGTATAGGGCAGTAAATGGACACTTCAGTGGACTTCTTGCTGCCAGGGTCACTTACCACTTTAAACTCTAAGCCATATGGCCACCATTCTCGTCATATGAACTGAGATTCCCCAGCCATGCTTCCTATGATTCTTATCACAAGGGAATCTTATGCTTTCATCTTATAGTACAATATTATTACATTTTTTCTGAACAATTTTGAGTCCCCTTACAGATTTAAAATGTCAATTTTCTTACCTTCCAATATTCCTTAGCAACCCAGTCAAGGACAGGTGGTTAGCTATGACTCCCTGGTCATAGATAGACGTGGCCCATTAGAAAAACACAGACCAACACTTACTTGCTTGATACATAAATTCAAGTTCTAATTCCAATGTACAGTGGTAACAGTGGATGACTCATTTCTCCTAACCATACCTCTACACAGGAAGTGGAAATAATTGCACCTGGATCCATCAGGTCTAAGAAACAGTGTGTATCTCCAAAAGGGGGAAGAGGGACTCAGGCTGGTTGACACCAGCAACATTAGAAGACAACAATATGGCAATACAATTAAAACACTTGTCTTTATTTCCCTTTGGAGGAGGCCATCAAGTTGCTCACCTACAGTGAACAGCCTCATAAGGAAGGCACAAAGCTATAAAATGCAGATGCCCACTCCTGCTGGCCATAATCTGTGCTTTGTGTGCCATCTGGGTCATGGAACTCATTCCTTGACCCCATAGAGACAAAACTAGAAAGTAGGTGGAACTGCACAGCAGTCACAAATGCACTCCAAGTTGGGGGGATGGTAAATCAGCCCCAGAGGGGCATCTGAAACCCCACAAAGTGTGGATAGTAGCCAGGAAATTCAATCCTTAACTTAACTGGAACCAATAGTACAAATGCTTAAAAGCCACTAGCTCTTTCCAAACAATCTTCGGCATCCTCACTTCTGGGTACTGGCCATTACTTTGCCTTAATTTCAACATGAATTGGCTAATAGGATAATGCAGTTCAGACCCATCTCTGATAATACAGGGCTAAACACTAGATTGTGAAGAGCATATAACTAAATTTTGTTTAACCCAAGGCTAGCATATGTTTCCAACCTTTACTATATATGGATGGAGACCTTCTATGCCTCAGAGGAAAACATCACACAATTATTTGCATAGTATACCCCTGAGCACCACCAAAATTTCCTGAGGATATGTGATACCAGTAAACACCCCCAGCACTGATTAAGGTGCAAGCAAACCTTAATCAGAGCAACCCAAATCTATGCAAACCTGTTTGACCTCTAGGAGGGGCAGAGAGAGAAAGAAAAGCAGGCTCCCCTGCTGAGCAGAGACCCGATGCAGGGCACAATCCCAGGACCCCCAGATCATGACCCGAGCCTAAGGCAGATGATTAACCTACTGAGCCACCCAGGTGCCCCTCCAACAGCAATTATTAAGGCAAAGACCAACACGTCAGCCACCTTGGCTGAACATATTGGGCTGTTACATCAAAGCCTAGCTTTAATGCAACAACTACATGATTCTTTTGCATCAGTTTTGGATAGTTTTGGATAACTATTTAGCCTTAGATGACTTATTAGCCAAAGAAGGAAGTGTATTTGTTGTAAAGGGTATCACTTGCTGCATGCATATTAATATTTTTGGATAAATTTAGAGACATTTATAAAAAATTGCTTAATAACTACCGGTATTCTATAACCTCTCCCAATTTTTTAATCAACTACCTACCATAAGTTTATCCAAAGGCTCTGGTTTATTTTCTTGGCTAGACCCCAACAAATGGCGGGGGTGATTAAGGACAAAATTCCAAATTGTCACTTGTCTATTGACATTGTTGATTGGCATTCTGTTTTGCTCAAATTTCATGGGTTGAGTGACAAAAACCCTGCCAGTAATCTTTAATATCTCCATCATCCAGAAGGTACCTATGATTTTCCCTAAAGACTAATGCCTAAGCATCCACATAGCCACATATCCCTGAATTTCCTTATCATGCAAAGGCTCTATAATCAAATGAGTTTATAAAGTCTAAATATGTCTTCATAATTTTCTTTTTTTCTCTCTTATTTCACACCACTGTTTCATTAATTAATTAAACCCTCTTCAAACTTCCTATCACTTCATTTTATTCTTTGTTTCTTTTTTCACAACTAAACAAATTTTAAAACAACCCAATCTTGTATACTTAATATCTATATCTGGGTCTTTTAAAACCTTGTTTTGAACCATTCTTTACCTTGTTTCTGTTTATTTGAATCACTTTTAAGTATTTCTAGCTATGAGATTTTTTTAAATGTCCCTGAATGATCCTAGTTATCAAGTTTAAAATATTATTTTTAGGCTCCAGGGACTTTCACAAAATGTTTGTAACTTTATAAATAGCAATTACCATGTATAAATTCTGTTTTAATCTTTGTTCTACTCAGTTTTCTGGTCTTTATATTTGTCTCTGCCCACTAATCAATCTTTGAAATGGTGACTCAGTCTATGACTGTTCCTCATCAAGTCACTTCTGTACTTTTTAAAACTAATGTCTCATTGAAATTATCGTGATCTGGGATGTAGGAAAAAAATATTAATGACTGATGGCAAAAAATTTGGGTTTCTCCATATAAGAGTTTTAGAATGAAAACCATATTAAAGATTTCCAAAAAATTACAGATTGAGCAGTGTCTTTTTGTGAATAGTGGTTTAGAATTGAGAGAGAGAGCCTGGTACTCACCTACGCATCCATTATCTTCAAAGCTAGCATTACTGGAGATCCTCTCCATAAATGCACAGTTTTAGGAGAGAAATTAGCCTAAGAGAGGAGACAAGTATTATCATTAAGATTAATGTGAGGAAAGTACCCATTACTGAGTAGTACTTTTTCACTGCTGGCCTTATTTGAATGAAATGTTCAAGTCCCAGGTTTCAATGTTATATGTTAAAGTTCTGATAAGTAAATTAGTTTTCCCTGGTACCTAACAACCCATTTTCTCCTCAGCCAATTAGAATCAGGAGCTCATCCCACAACTTCATTGATATTATTTGGCTATTGTCATTAATAACCTCCTTATTACCAATTCAATGGTCATTTCTCAGTCCTTACTTCATTTCACCATTTGGCAGTACTTAAAACATTATTTATCCCATCTTCATCCTTGAAAAAAACTCTTTAATTTTCTCTTATGTCACTGACTACTTTTCTTTTAAATTTCTTTTGTTTCTCTTTAATTTCTAAATGTTAACATTCTCTAGGACTTTGCTGTCTATAAATCACTAGCTTTGCAGATTGTAATATCTATAATCTGACCCTCCTCTGAACTGCTCAAATTTAACGTGGTAAAAGGAAAAAAAACAAAAACAAACAAACAAAAAAAAAAACTCTTTTTCCTCAGAGCATGCTAATCTCCACAGTCTACATTTTGGTAAGTGGCCATCCCTGATGACAATCCTTCCCCACATACCAAATGTAATTAGTCAGTTATCTCTGTTGAAGGGTCTCTGAATCTGGGACTTCTCACCAGCTTCTCCACAAACATCTTAGAATAAAGAATTTTACCCATGACATTTGTGGATCCAGAGCAAGAATAAAAATGGAATCCATGTACATAAATCTAAGTACTTACAAGTTATAAATATAATTTTACTTGCAGCCTGAGCTGCTTCCCTGTAATGGGACGGGGCCCTCCTGGAGGATTTTCTTCATGGCAGGAAAACAAAGGAGCTGCTTTTATTCTTTCCCAGGCCAAGCCCACTGCCTATGGGCCAACCAGAGTGTTTGCAGGGATGTGCTGAGGCAGGGCAGCATGAAAGGTGGCTTGGAGCCCAGGGCTCCTAGAACAGGACTGGATTCCTATTAACGACTTGACAAGGTCAAACTCTCTAGAAACCAGGATAAACTGGTACCACACCCCCCCCATAGGATAACTGACTCAGCATTTCCCAAAGCACCACTACCCAACAGAGGGGACAAAAAAAGAACCGTGTATTTGGGGAACTGGATAGTTTGGACACAGACTTTGGATGACTTTGGTTCTTCCTTCCCTTTCACCTGCTCAGTGTTTTCAGTTCCACTGGCCCGGCACACGAAGTTCCCCCTCAAAGGGCCCAGCCAATATATTTTACTCACTTGATTAGTGACAGATTTTTCAATGACCTTTCTTAAGACAAGGAAAAGAAAAAGAACCAAATATACATATTTTATAGACTCATATATATTGTATATATGTTATATATTTATATATAAATGTATTTATATATATATTTTATATCAATATATATAAATGTTGGGGTTAATGTAGAACATGAAATCAGCCATAATACCAGGCTTGCTAAAATGTAACACAGAGGACGCTGGGAGTAAGGGGAGGTTTTGGAGGAGGGTATAGGGCTTTGGAATGCTGAGATCTGCAGGACCTCTCTGCCATAGGAATGCTGCAGGGAGTTGCCTTACCTGAAGCTTCCTTAGCCCAAACAGCCACCCTGTGATCTTAGAGATGTGCGCATTGTCCCTTAGGCTACGTTTAGTAGAACAAGCAGATTATTAGCATATCCTATTTTCCTGTAAACAAATCCTCCCAGTTTCAGTAAGACTCCTTGTCACACACCATGTGCTTGAGAAACAGGGATAAGGATTTGTGATTATCCTGAAGGACCAATAAAAGGAGGAGCAAAGAAGAGCAAAGGGTCTTCATCTCTGAGTGTTGACCCCTTGCATTTTCCTCTCTTTCATAGCAAAGTTTGCAGTAATCTTTCATCCATCGGTACAGGGATTACTGGCCATTCCCAGCATATAAAACCCTCCAAAGTGTGTAGTCCAGGGTAAGACCCCTTTTCCCAGATCTAAGTGGCATGGTATTTATCCTGGCTATCACCATGTGGTATCTTGTGCTATTTCATTTGTTCTGACCATAACTATTACATGTGTGCTAATGTGTGATTCCACTGAACTCAAAAGATATATTTTAATTAGTACTAATCCATTTTTTAACCTAAATAAATATCCTTGAGAAAAAATAAAAAAAGAAGTAAATAAAGTTATTATATTTAAGTAATACATACTCCTAAACTTCCACACCATTTCCTAAAGACGGCAAGAGAAAAAGAGGTCTTACTAAATTTATATAAATTTACCAATTTGCTTTAAAATGCAGGATGCCATTATTTGGGCATTTCCCTGAAGGTGCTACTTGTTCGGGTTTTTTTTTTTTTTAAGATTTTATTTATTTATTTGACACAGAGAGAGAGATTACAAGTAGGCAGAGAGGCAGGCAGAGAGACAGGGAGAGGAGGAAGCAGGCTCCCTACTGAGCAGAGAGCCCGATGTGGGCCTCGATCCCAGGACCCTGAGATCATGACCTGAGCCGAAGGCAGAGGCTTTAACCCACTGAGCCACCCAGGTGCCCTGAAGGTGCTACTTGTGGAAATAGAAAGTATCTCAAACATTTGCAAGTTATAAGATCTATAAATAAGTATGATCTATTTAGCAAGTGTTGATTCTTTTAATTCTCAATTTTCACTTTGATTGTTGAGAACAGTTATGTTTCAGCTAAAGTATGTTGGACATCTAAGGTTACATGCCATACATACTGCATCACAAAATCAGAAATATTAATTGAAAAGCATTTCTTAAAACTGGACTTAAAAATCATTAACATTTTAGAACATAATTCTCAACAAAAACATTGAAGATTAACTTTTTTTTCTGATGTTTCTAGTGACACATGCAATACATTCACTTCTATCACTGGGGTCCTGTGTACAAAAGAGCCATAAACAGTTTACAGGGGGGGAAAAATAGTAGTATCAGCAATTCTTTATTATTGAAAGTACAGAAAATATTCAAATCATGTTTTGTCTTCTTTATCAACAATTTAAAGGACACTTAGAATAAAAAAAGATTAGGTGATTTTTTTTCTTTTCTGACATAAAATTTGAGGGGTTTTTTTGTTTCAAAACTACTGTGTTGATAAAATTTGGTGGTATGTAAATAGAGCACTTGCCTTGAGAAATCAACTGAAAGTTAAATTAAAAATACTCAGCCTAAATATTTATGGGCTTATCCACAACTTATACAAAGTTGAGTAAAATGGTCCCACTGAGTCTGTCATTTCTAACTTATAGTTTTATTATAACCACATTAGTTAAATAAGTTCCAGTGCATAGATGCATTGATTTTATATACTATTAAAAAGAATAAAGTATTACTACATGTGCCAATGCAGAAAGTTCCCTGGACATACTATTGTGGCAAAAAGGAATTGTTCAAACTAATTTTTAAAATAAAATTAAAAAAAAAAAACAAAAAAACTAATTTTTGTAAATGTATATTAATAATAATATACTCCAAGCAAAAATGGAAAGCATATATATTTTGTAGATGCAGAGATTTTTACTTAAAATAAATGTTTAAATAATTACATTTACAATTAAGTAAAAGAAATATTACCATATGGCACCTATAGTTTTTAGAATAATTCAAAACTTTATGCTTATATGCTCTTATCCCCTTTTTTATATCTAAGTGTTAAATTTGTGACCTTATGGAGACACACTCCATTTGCCAAGCAAATTTGGGAATTTTCTCAGAATTCTTGGCAATGAAACTAAAATGCGTTACTCACCAGATTCACATTTCAGGCTACATTAACTAAGAATGAACTCAGGCTAAAATAATGATTATATAGGCAGATCTTTTTGAAGGAAACCTCACTAATTCACACCTAATGAATATCAAAGCAGGGTCAATTAGAACCATAGTTAAATCATTAGAAAAGGATTTATCTTGATGCTGTTGTAAGCACTATATTCATTTACTTACCATGAAAATCTATTCCTATTCCTATAGTGGTTATTTCCAAGAAGTCATTACATCTACCAGGTGAGTGTGTATGTGCCTTGCTGTACGTGCTAAGGACTTTACATACCATATCCATTAACCTTAGGAGGTCAGGGCTATTATTCACAGTTTAGATGAGTATAATACTCATTTTGAGGCATAGAGAGGTCAGTGATATGTCAAGAAAGAGGTGAACCAGGGGTCTACCAGAGCGCTATCATTTTAACAGGATTTAACCTTAACATCTCCATAGTTTTGCCTCTTTGTATGGTTTCCTACAGGAGCAAACTGACACCATGTCACTCAAGAGACCAACTAAGATTTAAAATAATGATTATATCTGTGTATCTGAATAAATGAAATTATGTCAACATTTTAAAATTTAAAAATGTAAAATTTTCTGCTTCCTTGATACATAAAAAAATTAAATCCATGTATTTTTATAATTCATATTAAACCCAATTATTTCTGACAGGCATTGTACCTGCAGGCTATACTGAAGAAGTAGCTACAGGCTTCTATAATTAGAATAGAATTTCAATCCATATCACAGAGATTTTTAAGGATATATCCCAAAGCTAGTCTTCAAAAATGAGGAACATAACTTAACCAGAATTGTTGTGTTTACCAAAGTTGTCCTTTTGGTGTTTCCACTTATACACACACACACAAAGCAAATACAAAAACGGTTTGTTCTGTTTAATATTTTCCATATTTATGAAACCACCTATCTCATAAGAAAACAATAAAAATTATATAAGATAATATATAAAGTGTTTAGGTTAATGCATGGTATATATGTTGTTCAATGAATGTAAGCATTATTATTATTAAAGACATTAGTATTTCTGTCAGGTAATATTGGTGGTTAAGAGTAAAGTAATAATGTTTTTCTTCTCTGTCAAGACTGTGAAAAGAAAGCATTACATTTTTTATAAGTCTGTAAGAATTTGAAACATTTTAATTGGGACTGTTTTGGTTAAAAGTTCATAAATTTTAGGAGGAAATTTATTAAAATAAATAATACTTATTCTTTTAAAATATAAGATTATTTTTCAAACAGATTTTGCAGAGTCTCCTAGTCTGTCCATTTGCAATTAATATTTATGAAACAGATGTGGCCTCCTTTCCACATTTTAGAATTATAAGTATTTTCTAAACTATATAGTACAAATTCCAGGTGTTAGTATTATTTTGGATGTATATGACATGAAATTACAAAATTAATTTGTCATTTTAAAGTAGTTTAGTTTGTTATATTATGTACAACGGAGATGACAGGATTATCAGATTAAGTAAGAAGAGATTATTCCTTATCAGCACACTATACAAAAAGGAGAGCTGAGATCACCTAACTGAATTTAACTCTCTCTCCTTTATATTATGCTTCTTTAGCATTTTAAAAATATGTTTATTTTTCTATAATCCATATTATCTAAAATGGTACCAACTGCTCACATGTTATTTAACACGTGAAATCTGGCAAGTTCAAGTTAAAAGATGCTTTAAGTGTAAAGTACACACCATATTTTGAGGATGTAGTACAAAAAATGTAAAATTATTTTTAATAGTTTTTATATTAATTATATATTGAAATAATATGTTGAATAGATTTGTTTAAAATTATATTATTTAAATTAATTTTACCTATTTTTTTTAGATATGACTACTAGATATTTTAAATTATATAAGTGGCTCGCATTCGTAGATCACATTTTGATGGGGCAGTATCAATCCACAGGATATATATGTGTGAGCATTTGTGTTATTATATGTATATGTGTGCATACACATCAAGCAAAATTGTTTCATTTTGTCTATTTGCTATACAGAATTTACAAATTAGTTCATTTTGCCATATTTGCTAAGACATTTGAACTCAGTGCTAAAGCACAAGCATCATGCTATAAGAAAAATGCTAATTACTCCTTAAATTACTCCTTATAATCACATCTATGCTAAGTTGCCTTGTTGCCTATTTTCTAAAATATATCAATATAGAGTTTTGGTAATATTTAAATTATGTTTTTATTAGTTTTAAATTGTGATTATTATTCATGAAATATAACCATTTATATTTTCCACTTAGTTTTACTTTACTGTTTGATGTTTATTTTTATTTTTCCTCCTGATACATAAGATTTATAAAGGAAGTTATCATATGTATACTGTTCAGTTTTATATGCCTAATACCTAGTATAGTATCTAGTACATAAGAGATAAGGAATAATATAAATTAAAAGGATAGGTGAATAATAAGTTATCATTTTATCTATATCCACAGAATTACTTTAATGACTGTATTGTATTCTATATTATAGTTTATTTAGTTATTGTTACACTGACTTTTTAATATTCATATTGATATCTTTGTGATATTAATCTTTAAACATATTTTCCTATTCAGATACTCTGTATTTTTAATTATTTCCTTGGGGTGAATTTGCATAAATTGAGAGAAACATGGATAAATAGCACAAAGATAAATACTAACAGCTCTTTCCAGAAATATTAGAATTAATTTATGTCACCAATACTGGTCCATAGTTTCATATGGTCACCAAAATTAGGATGTAAATATTTAGATGGATAAATGGTTGAGAGAGAAAAAGAGAGAGCCCTCCACCAATTTAAGAATTTTATAAAAAAGAATCTTGTTTCAACATGTATTTTCAAATTATAGGTAAACTGAACATTTTTGCAAATACCAGTCAATTCTATTTTTTCTATAGAAATTTCAACTTGATTTTTATACCTTAGGAATAATTTAAAAATATATGGTCATTATCACAGACAACTCAACTCAATATGACCATATTAGAATCATCATCTTTTCAAAAAAATTGAGTTTTGGAAACTTTTTAGGTCCATAAATATAAATTTGGGCCATGATCATTAAGTTTTATATAATATAATTGAAAATTAATTTTTATTTCCATGATAAGTTTTCTAGCAAACATTAGAAATTGTGTAGAATAATGATAGTTTATTTATCTTAACAAGCAGGTGCTCAGATTATAAACTTGTAGACAAGAGTAGCACTTACTTTTAATGTCTTTGGTGTTTACATTTAGATATCTTTGCTGCCAAGCATAAATCGGTAGTTACAAATGAAAATTCAGTGCAATTTTAAGTGCGTATGGCTCTCCTACTTTGGCAAGTCTTAATGTACAATGACATCAATAATCTCATTTTGTGTAATTTTCATAAGCACAGAAATTTTGTAATTTGTTTCTCAGTGATATTTTTTAAACACCTAGAACAGTACCAGGACTTTATGAGACACTCAATATCTATTAATTTAAATGATTATCAATGATTGTACTTCTGTATACTGACAGATTTTTCATTTATAGTGATAAATTCCAATTAAAATACACTTTCATAGATTAAAACTTGTATTTAAGTATTTAAAAAATTAAATAAAAATATTACATTTGTCATTATATAGTAGTGCAGCAATTCATATTTTACCTATCTCTGTGGGCTAATAAACAGTGATATAACAAAAGTAATTCATTCAAGTAAAATGAACTCTATGGGAAATGGCTGTGAAGTAGTTGGAAGGGAGAAATGCATTGAGAGAATTGAATCATACAACAAACAGTCTGAAAGATGTCCCAACTCAAGAGAATGAAGGACCTAAGATCACCATCAAAATCACATTCTAGTGGATGTATTACAATAATGCTGTTTTAAGGTAGTGGCAAATGTGCTTTCAAGTTTTTTGTAAATGTATATTAAATTTCTCAATACCAGATTTGGAGGTAAATCTTAAAAGTAGTTAGACCATACAAATAATAATTGATTCTTTTTTTTCTATATGATGTACTATTTCACAGTAATATTACACAGTAAACTAATGTTACATTTACTTTTACTAATACCTTTGTTGACATAATTTATGATTTTTAATTTAAAGTTAACTGCTTTAAATAGAATTTAAACCCGCCTTTATTCTAGTAAATAATGCATGTTGTATTAAAATAAGTATAAATCTTTGGGAGTTCATGAAAACTTTCCTTTTACAGAGGGTCTGCACATGATGCAAATTCAGTGTAGTGCAATGCCTATAGTTTTGTCATAGGATGTTTAAGTTCTATTACAAAGAATACTGACTGAAATTTAGCAAGTTGTTTTCTAGGTAATTATGTTTTTTAGCTACACAATGGGATTACCTAAATCAGGTAATGCCTTCCGAATACAACTGATGTCAGGTATTGTGAAATAATAGAAAACATGTATTGGTCTCTGCCCCAGTTCCTAGCACAGAGCTCCCAAAATCTTGTCACTGCCTAAGTGTTAAGAGCACAAAGAGGATCTTTTGCTCTAATATCTGGTATTTCACTGCAGCTCTTGACTCTGGCTCTTGAAACCCTTGTAATTTCCTGGGTATCACAGTGTTTTTGGTTCCAATGAGGTGACTCTGAGAAGGCTTTTGAATAGGAGCTGATTACTGAAAAGACCAAGCCATGATTAGAAGTTTGGAATTGGGCACCTGGGTGGCCCAGTTGGTTAAGTACCTGCCTTCAGCTTAGGTCATATTCCCGGGGTCCTGGGATTGACTCCTGCATTGGGCTCCCTTCTCTATGGGGATCCTGCTTCTCCCTCTGCCTCTATCTCTCTCATGAATAAATAATAAAAATAAATAAAATAAATAAAAATAAAAAATAAATAAAAATTTAAAAATAAATTTAAAAAATCTTTTTTTTTAAAGGAACTTGGAATTTTCATTCTCATCCCCATTTTTCAGAGAGGATAAAGGGACCAGAAATGAGTTAATAATTGATCATGCCTATGTGAAGAACCCTCCATGAAATCCCAATTGTAGGGGATTTGGGGAGCTTTTGGATTGGTGAAAATATCCACATTTTGGGAGTGTGACACATCTCACCTCCACAGGGACAGGTCCCTCCTAGACTTCACCCATTGTATCTCTTCATCTGGCTGTTCATCTATATCCTTTACATATCCTTTACTATACTGATAAACCTAAGTGTTTCTCTGAGTTCTGTGACCTGCTCTTGCAAGTTTATTGAACCTGTGGGAATCCGATTGGCCTATAGAATTTGTGGGTAATCTGGGAAACTATTGCCTGCAACTGACATCTGAACTAGGGTAGGACCAGTCCTGAGGGACTGAGCCCTTAACCCATGGGATCTAATAGGTATCTCTAGGTAGGTAGTGTTAAAATTGAATCAGTTGTAAGACACCCAACTGGTATCTCATAAAATTGCTTGGTGTGGAGAAAATCCTCCAGACATTTGATGATCAGAAGTGTCAGAAGTGGGCGCCTGGGTGGCTCAGTAGGTTAAAGCCTCTGCCTTCAGCTCAGGTCATGATCTCAGGGTCCTGGGATCAAGGCCCGCATCGGGCTCTCTGCTCGGTGGAGAGCCTGCTTCCTCCTCTCTCTCTGCCTGCCTCTCTGCCTACTTGTGATCTCTCTCTCTCTGTCAAATAAATAAATAAAATCTTTAAAAAAAAAAGTGTCAGAAGTGGCTGCCTGGGTGGCTCAGTCAGTTAAGCATCTGCCTTCTGCTCAGGTCATGATCCCAGAGTCCTGGAATCGAGCCTCGCATCAGGCTCCCTGCTCAGTGGGGAACCTGCTTCTCCTGATCCCCCTGCTTGTACTCTCTCTCTCTCTCTCTGTCAAATAAATAAAATCTTAAAAAGAAAAAAGTGTCAGAAATGAAGTGTTCTGTGTGAGTAGTACAGAAGACACACAGGTGGAAAATTTAGTTTTTCCAAGTCAGGTATATAAAGCACATGAAGCATATTAATATTTCGTAAGTGCTTCTGCTTTCCCAGTCATTCTGGTATGATGAGATTATCTTCTTTGCAGGTGAGTGAAAAACACTGGAAATAAAGAACTCAGGTTAAACGAAGTCTATTTAATCTCTCTGTCCCCTTGTTTTGTTTTGTTTATCATCTTTTATGAGGATTAGATCAACTAATTCATATGATGGGGTAGGAGTATTGTCTGACATAGAGAAAGCATACAAAAATATATATTATAATTCTACTTTATTTAGTCAGCTGGTATTAAATAGGATTATGGTTGAATTGTGTCCTGGAAAAAAAAATCCTATATTGAAATTCTAACCTCCCAATACCTCAGAACGTGATCTTATTTGGAAATAAGTTCATTGTAAATGTAACTAAATTAAGATGAGATCACACTGGAGTAAAGTGGGTCCATAATCCAGTATGACTTGTGTTCTAAAAAAAAAAAAATTATGAGGAGACAGACATATGCGAGAGAGCACTGTGTGAAGATTGGAGTTATGCTGCCAGTAGCTAAAAGAAAGTCCTGGGACTGAACTTTCACTAGTGTCTTCACAGGGAACGTGGTTCTCTTGATACCTTAATTTTGAAATTGTGGCCTCCAGAAATGTAAGACAGTAAGTTCTTGTTATTCAAAGTCTATAGTATTTTGTTATAGCAGCTTTAACAAACTAATACAATTATATTTACTATTTTATGTCATACTTAGAAGACACAAAGACAAAGAGATTTATGATCCCAAACTTAACAGTAAACAGCTAATACACTGAGGTTCGATAAGTATAATGAAGATGTTTGTCTTAGGTGAGGTTCTTTTCTAAGTACTTCATAAGCTAAAGATCCCGATGAATGTGATTTATTCAGGAAGAGCCCAAAGGAAGACCCAGACAGAGTGTGGAGGAAGCAGGACAGAAAATAGGAAGAACTAGGGGTGCCTAAGTGGCTCAGTGGATTAAGCCTCTGCGGCTCAGGTCATGATCTCAGGGTCCTGGGATGGAACCCCGCATTGGGCTCCCTGCTGAGCAGGGATGGAAGCTCCCTGCTTCCTCCTCTTTCTCTGCCTGCTCTTTCTGCCTGCTTGTGATCTCTCTCTCTCTGTGTCAAGTAAATAAATAAAATATTTTAAAAAGAAAAAAAAATGGAAAGAACTTTAGCAAAGGTGGAATTTAAGTTAAAGTCCCACACACAACCTAATCCTCAGGGGAGCTCAAGTATAAATTCAAAATTTCATCCCAACTGGAGTCAAGAGCTGGCTATTGTACACCCAGACCATAGACACTGGTCAGTCCAGTGTATGAGGAAGTTAATACAAGAGTAGAGGACAGAGAGAGCTAAACCTTTCTTTCTCCAGAGGGGCACAAAGGTATTGGCTTAAGCGCAATGTTAATGTTGCTGATGTTCCTCACTGGGTGTGGATGTGGATGGTCAGAGAACACACATAGCTGATAAAGTGGATCTGAGTGGGCTTGAAGACTTAATACTCTGTCTACACTGGATTTTATGGGAGATCTTATGAGAGGCAAATTAATTTTGAGAGTTTAAGAAAAGATTTTCTGGAGAGAGAGTCTTCTTTATTGAATGTTAAAGTATGTGTGTATGTGGACCAGTTGAATGTGAGTACCCTTTTTCATTTGTCAATTTTGTGTTCTACTTCCAATCTATATTTTATTTACTATTATATCCTCTGGGTATTGAACTTGTGTTTGATTTAATAATGCCCTTCACAGTGTCCAGTGGAGTGTACTCAACTGTGTGTTACAAGAGTGAATGTTAGGTCTTTTATTTTTATCATCCTCATTCTCCTTTTATTTGTCTTTCAATCACTGCTCTTCTAAAGGAAATTTTATTTTAAAACTTATTCTGAGAAGTACCTGGGGGAGTTGTTTAAGCGTCTGCCTTTGGCTCAGGTCATGATTTCAGGGTCCCAAGATTGAGCCCCACATTGGGCCGCCTGGTCAGCAGGAAGCCTGCTACTTCCTCTCCCTCTGCCTCTTCCCCCCGCTCATGCTTTCTCTTGCTATCTCTCTCAAATAAATGAATAAAATCTTTAAAAAAAATAAACTTATTCTAAGATATTCAAATATATAGGAACCAGTTTTGACAATTCACTTCTGTTACACTGTCACTCTGGCATTAACAAAAATTCACGATTTTGGAGTGCCTGGATGGCTCAGTCAGTTAAGCATCCAACTCCTGGCTTCAACTCAGGTCATGATCTCAGGGTCATGAGATTAAGCCCAGCATCAGAATCTCAGCATCAGAATCCCTCAGCACAGAATCTGCTTGAGATTCTCTCCCTCTCTCTTTCTGTTCCTTCCAATGCTCTCGCTCACTCTCTCTCTCTCTCAAACAAGTAAAATCTTTTTAAAAAATCACAATTTTATCAAAATATTTTAACACTAGTTTGAAGACATATTCTAGACTTAATGTTTTATAATTAATTTATAATACATATTTGCTAATAGATATGATATGTATTTGCTCATATAGATACATAAAGCATATCATAGTCTTAAATTTAAAATATATATCTAATAAACTGACTTGAGAAAAGAACTTTCACTTATATCTTAAAACTGATGTCAATAATATAAAATGTCAATCACCAGAGACAAGAAAATATTATTTAATCAAGATGTCCTTTTTAATGGACTCAAATCACTTATAAGAAAAAGTGCCAAAAGGAAATATTGGAAACTATAAAACATAACAGGTACAGGTTGAATATAAATCACAAATATGAAGAATTACTTATAAAGTGTTTTTTAAAAATCCAATTTTTATTAACAGAACAACTGTTTAATTTTCTGATTGCCTAAGAAATTTCCTGTAAAATCTCAATAGGACAAATACTTAACACAAAAAAATCAGTCAATGGGAGAACAGTTGCACTGTACAAACTTTTTTCTAAGTAGTATTGCATTTACCAGGTAAAATTTCTGGTTATTCTCCCTTTGAGATTATCAATAATTTTTGTAAGATCTATAATTACATGTCAATGAATATGGATCAAATGTAAAATCGTATCTTAGACATCAATACATCTAGTAAGAAATGAAAAGAATTGCTAGGATAGGTGATAGCAAAAGGTTGAAATTTCTCTTTTTTTTTCCCCTCACTCTTGGTTTCTGTACTCCTGAGAGGTCTTATCTACTTGAGGCAGGCATTAGGGAAGACAACATCTTTGGAAACAAGGAGAATAGAATTACAGAACTGCTAGTCTGAGTATCAAACTTTATAAAAAAGAACATGTAGAACATAAAGTGTAGTCATTACTTTTAATGAAGTGTTTTTAATGCTTTCAAGTTGCACTGAAATTACTTGAAGGCTAAAGTGAAGAGTCGAAGAGAAAATACTTAAACAACTTTAAAAATAAAATGCCTATTTAAATATGTACAAAAAACTTTTGTATACTTTTTTCCTACTTTATTATTAAGTGTAATACACTGAATGTATCTTGTGGCCCTATTGGAACAGTTGCAAATATATCTACAAATATACATATGTATAAAGCTAAAAATTACTCAAGCTGTTTTTCTATTCAAAGCTTTTGTCACATATCAAATATTAGCTGACAGGTTGTATAGAAGCTGTGTGTTAATTAATTATTTCTACCTGAGTGACTTGTCTTTTACAATAGTGTCTGAGGCCAGATACTAGATAATTCCACTGCAGTAGTGGGAGTAATTTGTTTGATATTGACATCACATTTTTCAGTACAGTTCGTGAGTTATTTCAAGAGAATAAAAGAATTTAGATCACAAACACAACAGCAGGAATTCCAGTGGATATGGTATAAAATTACAAATAAATGTTGAATTGTCTTTGTCTTAGACCTAGGAAGTAAATGAAAAATAGAAATATAACATGTGCTGCCTAAATATCTAAGTAAATTTATTCTTCTCTCCTTGCATGGGTTTTCTATATATTTAATTGGGACAAATCAAAAATAAAATATTGAGGCTGTAATAATGAGACATGCTTTTTATGTGTGCATGTGGATTTTTTGAAGTTATTTTTGAAGTTATTGTTGACATAGAATGTTATATTAGTTGCAGGTGTATAGCATAGTGATTCAAAAATTCTATACAGTGCTCAGTGCTCACTTCAACAAATGTAGTGACAATCTGTCACCATACAACATTATTAGAATATTATTGACTCTATTCCCCATGCTGCACTTTCATCTTCGTGACTTATTTATTTTATAACTATTCCCACCATCCATGTCCCCTCTGGCAACCACCAGTTTGTTCTCTGTGTTTACTCTATTTGCTTTGTTTTTTCATTTATATATATAAAATAAATATTTTTTTAAGTAGGCTCCATTCCCAGTATGGAGCCCAATGTGGGGCCCAAATTCACAAACCCAAGATCAAGATCTTAGCTGATATCTAGAATCAGACTCAACTACTGAGCCACCCAGATGCCCCTACTTGTTTCGTGTTTTAGACTCCACATGTAAGTGAACCATATGGTGTTTGTCTTTCTTTGTCTGACTTATTTCACTTAGCATAAGACCCACAGGGTCAATCCATATTGTTGCAAATGGCAATATTTCACTTAAATTCATAAAGCAAATATTACTGGACATAAACAGAGAAACTGATGGTAACACAGTAATAATAGGAGACCTCAACACTCCATTTACATCAATGGATATATCATCTAGACAGAAATCAGTAAGGAAATAAGGAAACAATGCTGTTGAATGACATATTGGATGAGATGGACATAACAAATATATACAGAACATTTCATCCCCAAACAACAGAATACATACTCTTTTCAAGTGCACATGGAACATTCTCTAAAATAGGTGATATATTAGGACAAAATAAGCCTCAATAAATTTTAGAAGTTTGAAATCATAGTCTGCATCTTTTTCCAATCACAATAGTGTAAAACTAGAAATAAATCACAAGGAAAAAATTGAAAAAATACAAACTCATAGAAACTGAACAACCTAATACACCAAACAATAATGAAGCACTCAAAAAATTTTAAAAATACATGAAGACAAACGAAAATGAAATATATATAAATATATATGTATATACATATGTGTGTATATACATATACATATACATACACACACACACGTGCACATCTTCTTTACCTACTCATCTATTGATGAACACCTGGGTTTCTTCCATATCTTAACTACTGTAAATAATGCTACAATAAACATATGGGTCACATATCCTTTTGAACTACTGTTTTCATTTTCTTTTGGTAAATACCTAATAGTGAAATTACTGAATATATGTTATTTCTATTTTTAATTTTTTGAGGGACATCATACTGTTTTCCAGAGTAGCCACACCAATTACATTCTCTCCTACAGGGTATAAAGTTTCCCTTTCTTCCATACCCTCACCAACACTTGTCATTTCTTGTCTTCTGGTAATAGCCATTCTAACAGATGTAAGGTGATATCTCATTGTGGTTTTGATTTGAGTTTACCTGATGATTAGTGGTGTTGAGCATCTCTTNGATTTCTTGTCTTCTGGTAATAGCCATTCTAACAGATGTAAGGTGATGATATCTCATTGTGGTTTTGATTTGAGTTTACCTGATGATTAGTGGTGTTGAGCATCTCTTCATATGTCTCTTGTTCACCTGTATGTCTTCTTTGGAAAAATAACTACCTAGGTCCTCTGTCCATTTTAATTAGATTATTTAGTTTTTTGGTATTGACTTGTGTAAGTTCTTAATATATTTTGGATATTAGCCACTACCATTTACCATTTCCTCATTGTATATTCTTTTTTTTTTTTTAAAGATTTTTATTTTATTTATTTCACAGAGGGAGAGAGATCACAAGGAGGCAGAGAAGCAGGCAGAGAGAGGGGGAAGCAGGCTCCCTGCTGAGCAGAGAGCCCGATGTGGGCCCCCATCCCAGGACCTCGAGATCATGACCTGAGCCGAAAGCAGAGGCTTTATTTAACCCACTGAGCCACCCAGGCGCCCCCCATTGTATATTCTTGCCTTTCCTCCTTTAACATGGATGAATTAACCATTGACCACAAGGCAATCTATTCTGTTCTATTGATCTATGTGATGAGACATATGGTCTGTAGTCCCCAGTAATATAAATCTAATTTATAGAGCTAATTTGGAATCAAAGCTTTTCTCCATTATTCCTTTAATTATGATTATTTTTTCAAAAATATTTGTCAGGCAACTACTTTATTCTGGGAATTTTGCTAGGCCCTTAGGGATACAATGTTCAAAAACTATATTCTTACTCCCAAAAAACATTGGGAAAGATGTAATGGTTGCAGGTAAATTCAATACAAATAATAAGTGTTGTGAAGAGCCTATTCTCAGAACATCTGGGAACACAGTAAGAAAGCCATTTAGCCAGTCTTCTTGCTACTTACATAGAAGTTCCATGTGAAATGATTGCTAAGTAAAAGTGAGCAAGACCTAAGTAGAAAACTATACAGTTGTGTTTCAGAAGGAGGTAAATGATGAAGGAAATCCCAGACAGAGAAAGGACCCACATACCAAAAGGTGAAAGAGGACTTAGCCTGTTATGGAAAAAAAAAATTATCTGGTATGAGATACCTCAAGAAAAACTATGACTTATCAATTAAGGTAATCAGGTAGTGAAGGATGGTCTTTTCCCGCCAAGGGATTTGGGTGTTATTTAAGGCATTAGTGTTTGTGTTTGGAAGTAGTAGTTGATGATAATTAAACTCTTAACAATGTTAAAAGGGAGAAATGTTAAGTTGATTTTTCAATAGAACCAAAAATCAGGAAAAAAAATTATTATTTGTTGTCAGATATATATAATATATGATATACATATATGATATATATTTTTCTTTTTAAATAATGGTTTATATTTAGCCATATATTCACAAAGTGATTTTTTTCCCTCCTTTTCTCCTTCCTTCCTTTCTTCCTTCCTTCCTTCCTTTCTTTCTTTCTTTCTTTCTTTCTTTCTTTCTTCCTCTTTTATTATATGNCCTCCTTCCTTCCTTTCTTTCTTTCTTTCTTTCTTTCTTTCTTTCTTTCTTCCTCTTTTATTATATGATAAGCTTCAGAGAGCTTATCAGGATTTTTATTAGATTTTTAATATTTGACACAGCTCCACATATACATATGTATATCATTAGTTCATTTTTTAATTTTTTAGTCATGAGGTCACTGACATAGGGCAGTTTATTCAATTCAATGCTATGTCATTGTACTGAATCTTAGTCATTCATTTTGTAAATTCAGGATACTTATCCCAAATCCCTACAAGGAAAAATGCACATGATTAACAGAAAGACCTTCAAGTCATATACTTCTGACTAAATATAAGTGCATATTTCTTAATGAAAATGAGCACATTGGCCAATGGCTGCATTAGTCCTAAGAATAGAAATATTTTAATCCAATAACCAGAGATAAGCAGAATTAAATGCCTGAACTATTAACAAATGATAAGGGCGCCTGGGTGGCTCAGTGGGTTAAAGCCTCTGCCTTCGGCTCAGGTCATGATCTCAGGGTCCTGGGATCNCAAGTCATATACTTCTGACTAAATATAAGTTCATATTTCTTAATGAAAATGAGCACATTGGCCAATGGCTGCATTAGTCCTAAGAATAGAAATATTTTAATCCAATAACCAGAGATAAACAGAATTAAATGCCTGAACTATTAACAAATGATAAGCTGAATACTATTAAACAGACCATATTTCCTCCCAGTTCCAAACTACAAATCATACGGAATCATTTCATATGATACATATTCATATTTTTTAAATGCTACTATAAAATTTTAACATAAAAAGCAAATAAAATGCTCTCTCATGTTAAAGAATTTAATTTTATATTTCAGTTACAGATACCTGGAATAGGTTTTTAAAGAGTGCCTTATGTAAGTGATAGCCTCCCATAAGAGTTTTATCAAATAAGCTAGGTGTAGTAATGAAGTAGCTTTGTGATTCTAAAGAACTTTATTCTGAGCATAGTTTCATCTATGTCTTTTGTAAATTAATGAGCATCTCTGGCTTCCTACTGTGACCTAAGAAATCTCTTGCTTCCCCTGCAAATTGTATTTGCCACTAGATGATTTATTTTAAAAGTTTTGTTTTGGTAATCATTTTTTACTCTGTATGAAAAAGGTGATGATTGCAAAATCTATAAATTTTAAATGAATATTTTGACAAAGAACATAGACTATTTTTCCTTTGATTATCAGAAGCTTTACATCCAAATTTGTTTGTCCAATCTACCTCAAATATGTGAAAGAAATCATCTGTCATTTTCTACCTTAAGTATATATGTCTCAATATAAAATAGCAAAATCATTATATACAAGTTAAAGGTTTTGTGTGGGGGGGTTGATTGTTTTGTTTTGTTTTGTTTTTGCCCTTAAGGAATAACGATATAAATAAATTAAATTATGTTACAGATATTTGTAATATTGACTCAGCGACCTCGGGAACAAGCCCCAAGTGAAAAACCTTATGNTAAAAAAAAAAAAGAAATCATCTGTCATTTTCTACCTTAAGTATATATGTCTCAATATAAAATAGCAAAATCATTATATACAAGTTAAAGGTTTTGTGTGGGGGGGTTGATTGTTTTGTTTTGTTTTGTTTTTGCCCTTAAGGAATAACGATATAAATAAATTAAATTATGTTACAGATATTTGTAATATTGACTCAGCGACCTCGGGAACAAGCCCCAAGTGAAAAACCTTATGCACTTGGGGCACTTCCTATTGACTGTTATTGCTAAACCACATTCTTACCAAACAGAATCAAGATGTGGCTCCACATACAAGCCAGACTAANTCAAGTTAAAGGTTTTGTGTGGGGGGGGGTTGTTTGTTTTGTTTTGTTTTGTTTTTGCCCTTAAGGAATAACGATATAAATAAATTAAATTATGTTACAGATATTTGTAATATTGACTCAGGGACCTCGGGAACAAGCCCCAAGTGAAAAACCTTATGCACTTGGGGCACTTCCTGTTGACTGTTATTGCTAAACCACATTCTTACCAAACAGAATCAAGATGTGGCTCCACATACAAGCCAGACTAAGACAATAGCACCAACCACACCCTGTTGATGCAGTAGTGAACAAAGGCTCCACAAACATGAAAGAGATCAGCTCCAAAAGCACCAATGAGCTGCCAGAGTTCCCTACCAGTACTGACCAATCAAGACGAGGCACTTTTCTATCCCTTATTCGCATAAAAGACCTAAGTGAGGACCCCCAAAGGGAACTTTCTCTACATAAATTGGGCTTCCTTCCCCTTTGCTGAGGAAGCCAGATTAACTGCTCTCTGTTGGTGCTGTGTCTCCCTTCAGAGGGAGATGTAGCCCCAGTAAAGTCTTTTTTTTTTTTTTTGTATTTATTTATTTATTTATTTATTTATTTATTTATTTATTTATTTATTTATTTGACAGAGAGAGAGAGAAAGAAAGACAGCGAGAGAGGGAACACAAGCCAGGGGAGTGGAAGAGGAAGCCTGGAGCAGGGAGCCTGATCCGGGGCGCTTACATGTGTCTTTGAATTTGGGTTTAGCCTCATTTCTATCCTTTTGGGCAAAAATGTGACTTCAGCGACAAAATGGTTAATTCTATATTAGTTATAAGAAANCAGAGAGAGAGAGAAAGAAAGACAGTGAGAGAGGGAACACAAGCCAGGGGAGTGGAAGAGGAAGCCTGGAGCAGGGAGCCTGATCTGGGGTGCTTACATGTGTCTTTGAATTTGGGTTTAGCCTCATTTCTATCCTTTTGGGCAAAAATGTGACTTCAGCGACAAAATGGTTAATTCTATATTAGTTATAAGAAAAAAAATAAAATTTTGTATCTCTGGTAATAATGTAACTTGTCAATACTAAAATTTCTAAAATATTAAAGTTGAATTAACAGTATAAAATAAAAGACTCTTACAGTTCAATAACAACAATAACAAATTTTTTAAAATAGGTAATGGATCTGAATAGACGTTTCTCCAAGAAATATGTATATAAAAGGCCATAAGCAACTTAGAAAATCTTTGACACCATGAGTCATCAGGAAAATGCAAAGCAATACCTCAACATACTCTTCATCACACACAGTAGGATGACTGCAATAAAAATGTCAGATATCAAGTGTTGACAAGGGGGTGGAGAAATCAGAACACATACACTGCTAGGAGAAGTGTAAAATGGCACAGCTCCTTTGGAAAACGGTCTGGCATTTCCTCAAATGATGAAATGTAGAGTTACCATAAAACCCAGTAATTCTATCCCTAATATATACCTTAATATATACCCAAGAGAAATAAAAACGTATGATCACAAAAGAGCTTTTACCTAAATGTTTATAGCCTCCTTATTGATAATAGCCAAAAGATGGAAAATCCCAAATATCCATCAAAAGACAAATGGCTTTAAAAAAAAGTAGTATATCCATAAAATGGATTATTATTCAGAAAATAGATTGATGATTGCCTCAGGCTGGGGAGTTAGAATTGGGGGTGGGGGAGAAGACAAGGGATGGAACAGCTAAACAATATAAGATTTTATTTCGGGTTGATGAAAATATTCTAAAATTGACTGTGGTGATGGGGCATATTCTAAAAGCCATTGAATTATATGCTTTAAAAGTGTAAATTGTTTGACATGTTAATCATATCTCAATAAAGCAGTTAAAAAAAAAAAAAAACGAAACCCAAGCTTTTCTTGATGGCTTTGAAGACACAGGAAGAAGCTATGAGCCAAAGGCTGTGAGTGGCCTTCAACAGATGGGAAAGCCAAAGGAGCCGCTTCTCCGTTAAGGCCACAAGAGACTTAAACCAACGCAGCCAACAATTTGATTTCAGGCAAGTGAGACCTACTTTGGACTTCTGACCTACAGAACTGTTAGATAACAAATTTATTTTATTTCGAGCCAGTAAGTTTGTGGCCTGAGCAATCAAAAAACAAAAACAAAAAATACACTGTATCTATGCTAATGTGACACAATTGTAGCCACTTGGTCAACAAAGATCCCCATAGATTCGCACACAATGGATTCCTCCAATACAGAGGGAATTTCTTACTAAAATAAGAGGAGGAAATGGTGGTCAGGCATTTTTAAAAAGTTGTCATTTTAAAATAATATAAGGACTACAAGTAATGGTGAAAAGAGTACTTGCATCACATGAAGCATCAAACCCCAAATTGTTTAATTGATATCACTGATTCTTGTAACATAAATAAAATCAATAAGTAATGCATTTAATGCATTATTTTTACCGCTTAGAAACTGATTTTACCAAGGCAAAAATTTTTACTTTATTCTTTTTAAAACTTCATTTTTAAAAAATGTTTTGGGTAGCTATTATATTTATCTAAATTATNGTTATTTTTACCTCTTAGAAACTGATTTTACCAAGGCAAAAATTTTTACTTTTTCTTTTTAAAACTTCATTTTTAAAAAATGTTTTGGGTAGCTATTATATTTATCTAAATTATAAAATATAAGGGTCATTTTCTTTTCTGTTGCCAATTAATGAAAAATTAAAAGGCAAAAACTCTATTAAGAACATTCTCTTTCCTTTTTACATGAAACTTTCTTTTATTTATTTATTTGACAGAGAGAGAGAGATCACAAGTAGGCAGAGAGGCAGGCAGAGAGAGAGGAGGAAGCAGGCTCCCCGCCGAGCCGGGAGCCCAATGTGGAGCTTGATTCCAAGACCCTGAGATCATGACCTGAGTGGAAGGCAGAGTCTTTAACCCACTGAGCCACCCAGGTGCCCTACATAAAACTTTCTTTAAAATACTACCATATCATATGCTAGTAATAATGTTAGAAGCACTTAGCTAATCTTGCTTTCACTAAAGATAAATATTAAAATATTAAATATAAAATTAAAATTTAAATATGATTCTTCATAATGTTTACTATAAATATCTTGTGAATCATAAAAAATAACAATATAATGGCTCTAATTAAACAGCATTTATCCTATTCAATTTTTTATGTATTCTGTACCTTTTACATGACAATAGAAAGAAAAAGCATATTGCTTCTCAATTTTGGTTATATGAAAACTTTGATACTTTACACTTTTCTGTGGAGAGGTTAGGTTGGTCAACTTAGAAACTGCTGTTTAAAAGTTGATCCTGACAGTTGAGTAGAGGGCATGGAATATTAACTTATTTGCATGAGATTTTAATGTTTCCTTAAAAGGAAGTACTGGCATTTTTTATTAGTGAATAGTATTAACAAACAAAACAAAACAAAACAACCCAAAAACAAAAACAAAAACCCTTGAATTAAGTGTTTTCAGATACGTTTCAATATGGAAAAAAAAACTATTATTTATTCTGAAGGGTTTCTAAATTAATTTTAGTTTTTGATACATTATGTGCAAGTTAATTCCCAGATAATGACTCTGAAAATGTTCCAAATGCATTTTAGAAACAAAGTAATAAAGAACATCTGAGGAAGATTTATGATGTTTTAAAATGTTGATTTCATATATGAAGACTAAAAGAATATTGAATACAGTGAAATTTCTTTGGTTTCTAATTAATGTTAATAAAAAATGACATTTCTGAATAAGATACTACACCTATTACCTCCCTCATTATTCATATGGTGGAATAGCTTGAGTGTACAATCATTTTTATCCCTCTCAGTGGTAATTAAAGGCCATTCAAACCTAATCTTTGTCAGTCCACACTTCTTTCAGTCTTAGTTTTCTCTTAGCTATAGCACTATACCTGATGAGCTATATTAAGAGCTGTTAAGTGTCTATAGACGTAATCTACTATGAGCCCTGAGAATCCCTGCAAGTTCTTGCTGACTGCACTAAGAATGCAAGGCCCTTACTGCTCATTTACTGGGCCACTTTTCAGTGTGAGGTTTGCAACAAACCTTGAGGGATGAGGTTGTCTCCCTCTGGATAGAGAGCAGGCCTGTTTCTACTCACGGTAAAATCAGGAACTGCCCCAGTGCAGTGTTCCTTTCCTACAGAGGCTTCCTTCGTAGGCCCATTTTAACCCTTGTGGAGCTCGGGGTATAGGGGAATTGACACAAACTAACATGAAGCTCTGGCTGTTGCTTTTACCATGAATGATAAAGTCCTTTGTCCCTGATTCAGGAGTCTCATGTTTTCTGGTAGCACCCATAACGCTGTCAGAGGCTAGCTTAAAAACTGGCAAGTAGAGTGAAATCATAGACTATTCATAAGTTTTAATATTAAAAAGGAGTTTCAAATAGTTTTATGTTACTACAACTGGAGTCCAAAGCAAAGAATTGTGTGTTTGGAATTTAAGCTTCTAAGGGTAAAATTTCCCAGGAATTTACTTTGCCACCCTGATAATGTCTACTGTCTGATATTTGTCATTTCTCCCCAGTTCTGTTACACTTTGAGTTCTAGACATTGGAATCTTTGTGTAAACCAGAGAGTTACTAAATTCCACTTTCTTAATGCATGGCTGTGACCCTTGTTTCTCAAGATTCACTATACCAATTCCCTTTACTTAACATAGAATTGACATGCCCAACTAAAAAAGAAAAAAAAATTAGTAGTTATAATAATTGTTACCCTTCCATAAATTTCAGAAAGACTAGAATTTTGGAGAATGTTGCTATTCCTTTTTTAAATCAAAATGTTATGGGATCACTGTATCTCTAGGGTTTGTCATATTTTACATTTTTTCTTTCCTTTGTAGCTGTGCATCTCTACACTTTTATTCCAACTATGGTACATAATAAATACCATTTACTATCCTTATGCCATCAAGAAATAATTCCCAAATAGTTCTTTGTCTCCTCCTTAGCTCATTTGCAAGAAATTTACGTAATATGTCCTTAAACTATGGAGGTAAATACAGTCATTAAAGAAATATTTTCTGAGCCCTTAAATCCTTTATTAGGAAATTAGAGTTGTATTTTATTCTTGAGAAGTTTCTAGTTAGTCCTTTGATAAAATCTAGGCTGTCTTTTGAGAAGAAGTGACAGGTAAGAAGGAAAAAGCTAAATAGTGGGGGGTGTCTGGGTGGCTCAGTC